>CM076578.1:1114800156-1115019954 GCA_034641835.2 Pinus albicaulis | reverse complement strand
AACGCATAGAGATTTCAGGCGCGGCGCATTGGGAAATTTGGCCTAGTTTTCACTCAGTAACTCAGTTTTTCGCCTAGTTTGGGCCAGTTTGACTTTTTTTATCTTCATATGTACATATATTGTTATAAATTGATGTAATTTCATGACTTTGATGTAATTTTAGCACATTTTTACTCATGTAAGTAGATTAATTCACCAAAAAGTGAAATGTAACTGAATGAATCTGTTTCCTATCTTATAGAGGCAAGTTGTTCCACTGCCTATTTTTTAGTTCTTAGTTTAGATCTTGTTGAAACAGCTCCTAAACTAGTGAGCTCGACACCTAGAGGCATGGGAATGAGTTAAGCTTGTCTATATCTTGTATTTTCTTAGTCATTTTCAGGGTTGGACACTTGGGATTGCTGGGCACTTCATTGTACATTTCATCTCTGCATTTTGACAAAGGAATAGACCAAGGTTTGCAGCACTCCTTGGGATCCATGTGGCTCTATGTTTTGAGGTGTGTTTTTCTCTGTGATTGTAAGTTTACTGATGTTTCATGTGTATCATTTCCCTTCTCATTTCTTCTTAAATTAAACAAATAAGTGATAAAGGTGGAATCCATTAGATTTGCAGTGCTATACCTTAAAGTTTTGTTTAATTTTCCATGTTTTCAACTGTCTGAAGAGGATTCTTGAATGCTTCTTGCCCTATTCAACTCCTCACCGGTCTGAGCTATCAATTTCATTCAATTTGAAGCATCAAAACAATTGCCTTCCTTGCCCCATTCAGCTCTCTGCAAGACTGATCGTTTCTTGGACCCAAAACTTGCCTTTCCCTTTGATTCAAAAAAAAAACCCCAAAATCAAATCAAACCCTTTTACATCTATACCTAGCCTAAAATTAGCTTTATATTTCAAGTCATCTCAAGCCTCATTGATTATTTTTGCTGAGATTGACTCGGAGAGAGCCCTCTCCTGATCTGGTAGGGCTAGCTACCAGATTAAGCGTGGCTTGATCTTACCCTAGACTCTGCCTTCCTTCAACCTGAGGTATATTTAGGCAATAACATAGTGGTGACCATACTGGGGAAAAAAATGGTTTACTTGTTAGTATTATTTGTTTTATAAGCTATAGATGGAGCCTGAAGTTATGCCAGGTAGCCTTCGAAACGCTCTTGCTTTGCATTAGCAAAAGTAGATAAACGATACTTCAGTCAATCTCCGGTCTAGTTTGTAAACATAACATCTGTCTTGTAAATTTCCCCAATACATCAGATCGTTCTAGACTTTGGATGATGAGTTTAGAATTTGATAGGCTGAACAAGTTGGTTTTGTCCCTTTGATTTTTGAAAATAATTCAACACACTGGCTTCCAGACAACATACTAGAGAAAATCTGGATCCCGATCCACCTCCTGTGTATGAAAATCCCAATCTTATTTCGAGAATCCTTCATCGAGAAAGTCCTGTGATTCCTCCATTCAAATCTCATTCATGTCCCGCTATTTTTGAGTACCTTGAAGATCTTGAGTTTGATGTACAATTTGAGTTGTCGTTGTTTGAGACTAAGTCTTAAAGTGCTATTGGTTCTACTATCATAAATCCAGAGTTTATCAAGTACCTTGAAATTGAACAGGCTAATATATCCATTGACAGTTACATTCTAAATATTCAGAATTCCATTGTGGCAAAAAATATTCCTGAGTTCATAGAGTCTGCATCTGCAACTCTTGGGTCATCCACAGTTACATCTGGTTCACAAATTCATACCGAGCCTTCTTTCATTCCTACCATTCCTATGCAACCATCTCTTTCTGATCAACAATATGCAGTAGTCTCGCCTCCATCCACACCTCATACACCTCATACATCAACTGCTCCGACTCCTCCTATATCTCCAAGACCGGTTGTAAATCCACCTAGAGAAATGGTTGCCCGATTTGCACCTCTCGTGTTGCCTCAAAACTTAGATGACATGCCCGCAGATTATCAAAGTCAAATTCCATTGTTTGATGGCACTCCTCAAAGTGTCACTGCTCAGAAACATGTAGACAGGATGGAAGATATCTTTGACCTTCATGAGATTGATGCAGAAAATGTGACTATGAGATTGTTTGTACAAACCTTTGGAGGAGAAGTCAGAAAGTGGTTCAGAGCTTTGCTGCCCAGAAGTATTGCTACATTGGCTAATCTTCAGAGACAATTCTTGGATCGATGGGAAGTGCAGAAAGATCCTCTTTCAATCCTTTCCGAATATGACAATATCAAGCGAAATGTTGGTGAGTCAGTTCAAGACTATTGTATTAGATTCAATTCTGTTTACAATGCAATTCCTGATGATATAAAGCCACCTAGGGGGTTAGATTTGATTAAATTTCCGGATGGATTCGATCCTGACATGGCTTATCAATTGAGAGAAATAAGTCCGGCTACTTTAGAAGATATGCAGAAGATTGTTGTTAGTGTTGAAGCTAATTTGAATGCCAAGAGAGCTAGAATGAGAGCTAAAAAGAAAGTAGCAATAAAGGAAGAGGTTTCCACATCATATCAAGTGCTTCGGAAGATGGAAAATATGTTTGAAATATTAACACTTGATAAGCTTGAACCGCAGATCATAAATCCTAACTTTTGTGGCCAACAGTAACTGCAATTCAGAATCAAGCAAAGAGAGCAGCGAGCACAAGAACCGATAGTACAACAGCAAGTGAAGACACCCTTACAGCAGAATTTTGTTGGTCCGGAATCAGATGATGAAGAGAATGTAATAGGAGAAGAGAATCATTTCTTTACACCTGATGATATGCCAACTTACATCACTGAATATGAGGATTATGCAGAAAACTCAGCTGTACAAAAAGATGAGGATTTCATCTTGGCAAATGACACAACTCTTGAAGAAGAGTCGGATTAGTATCAGAGGGGATACATGAATTCCTTGACCACCCAGCAGCGACAATATTCACTCAGAAACAAAGATTTCCCTATTAATCCAATTCAAAAGAGAAAGGAAGTTTTAGCACCAAAGAATGATTCACTCGTGGTGCAGAATAAGGGAAAAGAGATAGCTGATCCCACTACTAGAAAATCACCATCAGCAAATGAAAGATCCAATCAGCCAATTGTATCAAAGGAGAAAAATGAAAAGAAGGATATTCAAGCTAAAGAGGTAGAGAAGATTTCAATTTTTAACTTAGAAAATGAAATTGCTAAGTTGAAAGTTTCCATTCCTTTGACTGAATTGATGAAGAACAGCAGCTATAAGGGTCGAGTGTATAAAATTTTGAATTTAGATCCATTGTCTGATATGGTGAATGTGGAAGATGATCAACCTGAGTTGATTTTTGGTCCATCATTGGATGGTGGATCTCCAGATAGTGATGTGCCTCCTTTTTATATCAGCCTTAGATTGCATGATTTTGTGTTACACATTGCTATGTTTGATTCCAGAGCCTCTCATAATCTCATGCTGAGGGAAATCATGGAGAAATTTGGATTGGATATCACTATAAAGTATCATTATCTTTATTCTTTTGATTCCAGTAGAGTAAGATGCATTGGGCTTATCAAAGATTTGGTGGTCAGCTTGGATCAGATTCCTACTAAAAATGTTTTCATGGATGTGGTTGTGGCGGATATTCCTCCTAGATTTGGCATGCTTCTTTCTAGATCTTGGGGAGTGAAACTAAAGGGGACATTGCAGCTTGATTTCTCCTATGCTACTATTCCTGTGTTCGGCCAGATGAGGAAATTATATCGCGAGCAAAAGATGAAGTATATGATCACCAGCAAGGAGAAACCGGTAAATCATCCAATCAAATATGTACACACAGATTTAGAATCATTTGTTTTGTATTCAGATAGTTTCAATGATGTAAATAGCCAATTAGTTGAAGTAGAAGACATTCCGGAAATCACCGAGAATTTCAGAGAGGTTTTGAATAAAGAAAGACAAAAACTTGAAAGTTTCGCTGAGAAATCAGCCTTCCGACATCAGCAAAAAGTTGATGGACAGTAAGCAAAAATAACAGAGAAAATAGAATTTCAGCACTTGGAAGAGGATGAAGATGGTTTATGGACCATGGATTTTGATGGTGCAGTAGGAATTGATGGTGTTGGAATTTGCATTTGGGTACGCAACAATTTTTTCGCCCCAAACAAGGTACCGAGTAATGTAAGGGTCTGTTTTTATAAATTGGCTTTTGATTGTTCAAATAATGAGGCTAAATACGAAGCTTTAATTGCTGGTCTGAAAATTCTTAGAAAATTGAATGATAAGAGGATTGCAGTGTATGGTGACTCCGATTTGGTTATCAAGCAAGTGAAAGGTGAATACCAAGCTAAGAATCCTCGAATGTGGGCTTACGGAAATGCAGTTCTTGATATCTTGAAATTGTTTTCAGACTATACTTTGACTTGTGTCCCTCGTATTCAGAATGGTATTGCAGATTCACTTGCAAAGGCAGCAAGTAATTTGAAAATTCTGATGAACACAAGTAACAAATTCGAAATTCATGTGAAGCATCGTCCAACTATCCCGGACAATCAAAGGTATTGGCAAGTATTTCAAGATGACGAAGAAATTGATGAATTTCTGCAAAATGAAGGCAAATTCAAAGACACTTATATTGATGTGGAGCATGATGATGGTGGGGCTGATTTGCAAATAAATTAGATGGAAGTATTGCAGCTGAAGGAGAATGTCATTCCTAAAGGTATAATACCTTTAGAGGAGCTTTTCGATCAAGATGACGTGGCCCGAAAACCAACCTTGTGGCCAACTGAAAAGGGAGTTGAAGATGTGAACATTGGATCAGCTGAGAATCCAAAGATGGTGAAATTGTCCAAAGCATTGCCACCACAGGTAAAAGAAAAGTATATCAGTTTTTTGTCATCTTTTGCTGATGTATTTTCTTGGGACTATTCAGATTTGATGACATATGATACAAACATAATTCAGCACACCATTCCGATCAAGCCAAATCAAAAACCATTCAAGCATAAGTTGAGAAGAATAAATCCGAAATTGCTGCCCTCAATTGAGAAGGAAGTGAATCTATTGTACAAAGCTGGTATCATTGTTCCTATAATATTTTCAGATTGGATTTCTAATTTGGTGCCCGTACGCAAGAAGACAGGTGAGATTCGTTTGTGCATTGATTTTAGGAATCTGAATAAGGTTTCTTTGAAATATAATTATCCATTGCCCAAAATGGATCACATACTTCAGCAAGTAGTTGGAGCATCCCGTATGTCGCTACTTGATGGTTATTCCAGTTATAACCAAATTCTGGTCCATGAGAATGATAGAGACAAAACAGTGTTCACCACTCTGTGGGGAACCTTCCATTATGCTAAAATTACTTTCGGTTTGAAGAATGCTGGTGCGACCTTTCAATGAGCAATGGATATGGAATTTTCAAATGAGAAGGATGTTTTTTTAGTTGTGTATCTTGATGATTTGACAGTATTTTCAAATTTAGATGAAGAGCACCTTTACCATTTGAATATTTTTTTTCAGCGGTGTAGAAAGTATGGTGTGTCACTCAATCCGAAGAACATTTTTTTTGCCATGGATGAGGGCAAGCTTCTTGGTCATATTATCTCAAAAGATGACATACGTATTGATCTAGCTCGAGTATAAGCTATTCAACAAATTGATCTTCCCTGAAACAAAAAAGAGATCCAATCATTCAATGGTAAGATGATTTTTTTGCATCGCTTTGTGCCTAATCTTGCAGAACATTTAAGGGAGATTACAAACATGCTTAAGAAAGATAGCATAGTGAAGTGGACTAAGGAGGCTGTAAAGTCTTTCAATTTAGTGAAGTTGGCTCTTTCTTCAGCTCTGGTTTTGATCAGCCCGGACTATACTCAGGATTTTATTTTGTTTTCGTTTTCTTCGGAGCATACTATGGCAGCAGTATTGATGCAAAAAAGAGATCAACATGAAAAACCAATTTCTTTTTTCAGACGAACCATAATAGATGCAGCCTTAAAGTATAACATTATTGAAAAGCAAGCTCTTGCTTTAGTGAAAGCATTGAAATATTTTCGAGTATATATTCTGCATTCTCACTTATGTTCCTAATGCTACTGTTAAGGATGTTTTAGTGCAAACAGATCCGGAGGGGAGACGAGGCAAATGGATTGTTGCCTTGTTGGAGTATGATGTGGAGATAAAGCCTACAAATATTATCAAAGGACAAGGGTTGGAAAAGCTAATGCCTGAGTCAAATTTGCATGCCTTGGACATTAATCTCATTGCTGCTATGTTCGAGGAAAATGAAGAAAGTTTGCTAATTCAGGTATCAGAAATCTTTGTTCATTTACCTTGGTATTCAGATATTGTATATGTGCTCCAAAATTTGTCACCACCGCCAGGCATGGCTAGAAACAAAAGTAGAACTCTGAAATTGAAGGCTGCTAAGTTTTGTATTTTGAACAATGCACTCTATTTGAAAGATCCCAGTGGTGTTTTGCTGAATTGTTTGGTGTAAGAAGAAGCAAAGCAGGTTATGGAAGATTTTCATAAGGGAGATTGCGGAGGCCACCTTTTCTGGAAAACAACGGCCAACAAAATTTTGAGAGCAGGATATTATTGGCCGACTCTTTGTGCTGATGTGTATAAGACTCTTAAAGGTTGTCATGAATGTCGGATTTTTGAAGGGAGGAAGAAATTGCAGCCTTTGTCGCTTAAGCCCATTGAAGTAAGTGTTCCTTTTCAGCAATGGGGTTTGGATTTCGTTGGCGAAATCCATCCCGCTTCTTCAGCTCAGCATAAGTCGATCCTCACAGCGACAGATTATTTCACGAAATGGATCGAAGCAATTCCCACCAGGCAAGCTATGGATTCGGTAATAATTTCATTCCTTGAGAATAATATTTTGTCCCGCTTTGGTTGCCCGAAAAAGTTAATTACTGATAATGCAGCAGCTTTCAAATCAAAAATGATGGTTTAGTTTTGTAACAAGTATCACATCACTTTGGGACACTCAACCGCTTATCATCCACAAGGCAACAGACTGGCCGAGTCTTCGAACAAATATTTATTCAACATTATTAAAAAGTTGCTGGAAATAAACAAGAAAAGTTGGCATAAGAAGTTGGTCAATGCACTTTGGGCAGACCGAGTGAGTCAGAAGAAATCCATTGGTATGTCCCCCTTTGAGCTAGTATATGGAGTTGACACAATATTTCCTACCTCCCTCGCAGTTCCAGTGGTCAAAATTCTGCAGGAAGCTGGCAGTGAAGATGATCATATGCAAATAAGAATAAATCAAATGATCCATTTGCAGCAGACTAGAGAAGAAGTTTTCCAAAACACGTTCAAGCTACAGGAGAGAATTAAGAAAATATATGACAGAAAAGAAAAAGCGGACAAATTTCAATTGGAAGAAGTGGTGCTGAAATGGGATGCAAGAAATGAGGAAAAAGGTAAGCATGGTAAGTTCGAAAATCTCTGGAAAGGACCCTTCAAAATTGCTGCATGTTGGGGTCAAAATGCTTTTCTTCTGAAAGAGATGAACGGGGAAGATTGTCCAGGAGGGCCGGTCAATGGTCGGCTGCTCAAACGGTATCATTTCTAAAATGTTTTCTAATGTTTTACATTCTCACTGTACATACTAGTTTATTTCAGTTTCATTGCAAGTGTGGTTGTCATCTTTTCTTCATTTTGGGGCCCGAGGTGAAGGCTATAACTCTGAAGATTGATTTCAGCTTTGGTTTGAGTTTGTCGAGTCAGGTCTTTCAGCCATTTTGATTTCAAAATTGAGTCGGTTTGAGTCAATTTTCAGTCAATATAATGAGTCAAGAGTCTTGTGTTGGTTTGTCGAAGTTATTTATTTCATAGCCCAATAGACGAAGGCACTTCCTACTCTCCCAGAAATCTGTAGTTCTTGGCACCTCCAAGGAGCTACCATCCCCATTGGAGCCAATGTTAGAGTCGGTATCTTCATCCCTCCATTACAGATCAAATTTCTTTTGTTGCATTTCATTTTAGGTGTCTCATTCAATTCATTTAGTTGCATTCCGTTAGGAGCATGGATCATCTGACGGTAGGGTCTTGTCACCCATATTCCTCATGTCTTGTACCTTCTGGCCTATGTCTGTTCATTAAAATCATTCACATTCATTTTTGGTCTTGTATTCCGAAAAGAGTCATATTAGGTTTTTAGTCTCATTAGGTATAGGGTTTCGTTAATCTGGTCATCAGAATGTCTAATAATGTCAGCGGCACATGAGGGAGGTTCGAAATAATTTTTCACTGCAAAAATTTCATTATCATATGTTCAAAAATGATTTTTCCTCAAAACTCTATTTTGAAGAAAAATTGTCTATTTTATAATTTTGTAATGAATCCAATGTAATTTTTAAGTTTTTCAGTTGTAATAATGCTCCATTCGCAGCCCTGGTCGCCTTTGCCAAAACTCCATGCCATCCATCCCTGCAAAAGAGACAAGAAGCTCATCATTCAGTCCAAGAATCAAAATCAAGCAAAACAAAGTTCATTTAAAAAGTGTCAAAGTTTTATAAACATTACAAAGTGGGTTTTTCAAATGAAAAATTAAAATATTTGGTATATATAAGATATTTCCAAATTCAAAACTCCATTTGCATGCCAAAGACATCAAGGAGCCAAAGAAAATCGTGGAGGAGTGAAGAAACAAGTTTGGAGGCCGAACTGTGTTGAAATTGAGGGGTGCTACGCACTGGGTAGTGGTCGCGGCGCATAAGCTGAGCGTGACGCATAGGGTCTCTCTTCTCTGTGTAAATTTGAACCAGCGCAGCGCATCAGAAGGTTGCGGCACACTGGGTTGACTGTGCGGCGCACAAGGCAGAAACACAAATTTTTGCCATTTCTTCCAAAAACTCCAAATCGACTCGGTCTATTTTGCCCAAGTAAGTTCATGTGAACTTGTAATTGACATTTAAAAATGTTTGAAAATGGATTATGAGAGTTTGAATGCCAAAACTCAAACCCTATTATCTTATTGAGAATTTCTCTCTTAGGGTTTTGAAGTTGGTGTTTTAAAAATAATTTGTGCCAAATACTCCATTCCTCACCTTGTTTTTTCACCCCCCTCACTGTTATCGTACCACTACAATCCATCCCCTATCCCCTTAAATCCCTAAAGCCACTCATACCCATCTCATTTCCATTTCCTTATCCCTAAGTCATTGTATTTCCTATAATTCTCATTTTTTCCATCTCACTTGCAAAATATCCCAAACCCCAAGTTTTCCCAAGCAATCAAGTAGTTGTCCCTTGTCCCTAAATTTGTCAAATCACAAGTTTTCAAAAGGAAAATTCCACTTGACAAAACTTCATTATCCCCACTGCCCTATTTCACTACAGTCCATCCCATACTACCATATATTTGGCACTAAAACAAAACCACCAAAAATTCTCATTTTCATCCATCCAATTCAATATATACCTTGCATCAACCTTGAACACCATGGAGATAGATACAGATACAGCATATGACCGAGATAGTGATTCCACCACTGAGCTACATGCACCGAGAAGGCCTCATAAAGGTGGCAGATATGTGAGAGAGGAGCCCACCTCATTGGCTGAATTACAGGCTTGTCTACTTTCCATGGCATGTTTTCGAGAGCAGTCATACTATCAATTTTGTGAAATGATTTCTAGGATTCATTATCATCAGGAGTTGGCTTGTTTGTTTGTATTGCATTTACATGATGGTCAGGTCACCCTTGCCAGTGTAACTTTCACTTTGACACCGGAAACAATCTCTCAAGCAACCGGAATACCAAATGTGGGAGAACAGTGGAACAAAAGACAGAAGGTGGATAGAGTGCATTATGAACCATATATCAGGCCTAGCTTTGTGAGACAACTCAGCAGAGTGTTCCCATTCCGGTTCCTAAAGGAGTCATATGCGCCTCTGATGAAACTCATTATTAGATATTTCAGTTGTGAGGGCCGGTTTTCATGCCTCTATGCCTATCATATCAGGTTATTGATGCATTTCACCATAGTGAGGATGATGAACATCCCTTATTTCATGTGCTGGAACATCGAGAGAATGACCACTCTCGTGCAGAGGAAAACTCCCGAGCAGCAGGACAACAATATTTATCACTATGCACTCATTAAGATCGTGGTTGTACATCAGCTTGGCTTGCAGGGTATTTCATGGGAAGATTTCATTTTCAATGATTTCTTCACAGCTCCTTAGGTTCCTCCGGAGGTTGTTCATGATGCAGGTGAACCTTCATATCAACATGGAGGTCAGGAGACAGATACTACTGTGCCGACATATGTCACTTATCAGTGAGGCACTAGAGGATTACTTGCAGCAGCCCAGCGAGTACTATCTCCACCTAGGGTGGAAGGGGTCTCATTGCCATCATCAGCTGCACAGGTACAGATATAGGACAGAGGTAAGAGGCCTATGCAGGATGAGGGGCCTTCAGAAGGCCAATACACAGATTTCATACTGATTGATGAGGATTTGAGCTCTCCAAGCTCAAAGTTGAGAGAGATTATTCAGGAGCAAAAGGTGGAGATACACACATTGACCGTCAAGTTGAAAAGAGCCCAATGGATCATAAATTATCTGGAGGAGTGAAACAAACAGTTGGAAGATCAGCAAACAATCATGGAGTTGCAAGACATCCGTGAGAATCGGCAAGTTGCCCAAAGAAGCCAGACCGAGATGACATCCATTGAGCGAGAGATTGAGGCTGATAGAGAGACTTGGCTTGAGAGGGTCAATATTCATCTTGATAAGCTGTTGGAGAAGGAAAACAAGGAAAATAATATGTTGAGGCACATGAAGAACCATTATTGGGCGCGAAATCATGTTTGCAAAGCGTGAATCAAAATTCTTAAGGAAAATCTAAGGAGGGCACTAAAGCGTCGCAAAAGGCATGATAGACTTAAAAAAATTTCCTAAGCTTCTTTGGCTCAGCATAGCACTTGATGGTGGACATTTAGCCCAAATTTCAAGAAATTTTGAATTTTTTGGCCTTAACACAGATTTTCCTGCCCGACGCGTCGCACCACTTGGCGCGCGCTTATAATTGGCAGCTCATGTTGAGGAAAAATTTGTATTTATCGATTTTTCATCAAAATTTATGCATGCCTACCCATTACCTAAGGATTTTGACAAGTTTTGGGTTGCCTGAAGGGTCAAAAACACCTTAAAAATGGCCTTTCTGCCACTTTTTGGACACATAGGAAGCAGTGTTGGGAGATTTGCTTTTTGGAGGGGACATTTGCAACCCAATTCAGAAATTCAACCTTGGTTAGAAAGTAGACAGGAAGGGCTTTCCAACGAGCTATCTTGTGCTCAATTTGGACTTCAGGAAGGCCCTCAAAATCAACCTCAAAGTGGCGTGACGCATAGAGATTTCAGGCGCGACGCATTGGGAAATTTGGCCTAGTTTTCACTCAATAACTCAGTTTTTCGCCTAGTTTGGGCCAGTTTGACTTTTTTTATCTTCATATGTACAAATATTGATTTAAATTGATGTAATTTCATGACTTTGATGTAATTTTAGCACATTTTTACTCATGTAAGTAGATTCATTCACCAAAAAGTGAAATGTAACTGAATGAATATGTTTCCCATCTTATAGAGGCAAGTTGTTCCACTGCCTATTTTCCAGTTCTTAGTTTAGATCTTGTTGAAACATCTCCTAAAATAGTGAGCTCGACACCTAGAGGCATGGGAATGAGTTAAGCTTGTCTATATCTTGTATTTTCTCAGTCATTTTCAGGGTTGGACACTTGGGATTGCTGGGCACTTCATTGTACATTTCATCTCTACATTTTGGCAAAGGAATAGATCGGGGTTTGCAGCACTCCTTGGGATCCATGTGGCTCTATGTTTTTATGGTGTGTTTTTCTCTGTGATTTTAAGTTTACTGATGTTTCATGTGTATCATTTCCCTTCTCATTTCTTCTTAAATTAAACAAATAAGTGATAAAGGTGGAATCCATTAGATTTGCAGTGCTCTACCTTGAAGTTTTGTTTAATTTTCCATGTTTTCAACTATCTGAAGAGGATTCTTAAATGCCTCTTTCCCTCTTCAACTCCTCACCAGTCTGAGCTATCCATTTCATTCAATTCGAAGCATCAAAACAATTGCCTTCCTTGCCCCATTCAACTCTCTGCAAGACTGATCATTTCCCGGACCCAAAATTTGCCTTTCCCTTTGATTCCAAGAAAAAACCCCAAAATCAAATCAAATCCTTTTACATATATACCTAGCCTAAAATTAGCTTTATATTTCAAGTCATCTCAAGCCTCATTGATTATTTTTGCTGAGATTGACTCGGAGAGGGCCCTCTCCTGATCTGGTAGGGCTAGCTACGAAATTAAGTGTGGTTTGATGTTACCCTAGACTCTGCCTTCCTTCAGCTTGAGGTAGATTTAGGCAATAACAAGCACAACATTCCTTTTGTTGATAGCTTCCTCAACAGACCATCAAAAACACTTGTTTTTTCCTTACAGCCGCGCCAAACCCTGTAGGGTTTGTTTTGACCTCCTTATTGAGTTTTTGGTCAGTTGTGCTTGACTCTGGTTTGTTTCTAGTTTGCAATTGGTATTCTTCGAGCTGTTTTGACTACTTTAGGCTTGCTCTTCTCTGCTGCTTTTCTAGTTTCCTATCAGTGCAGTTAGTAGCCATAGGGTTCTAGGTGTCTTTCGCTCACTGAGCCTTCTGGTTGGGGGTTGAGTGTTTTGGTTTGTCAATTCAATTCCTTGATCAATTGCCGAAGTCTTTCTTGATCCTTTGAGTTTTGGTTTTTTGAACGATTACTTTGTGTTTGTTTGAATCTCCATCTCTTTGTTTTTGAGCATAGATTACATTGCTCGTTTTGGGTCGTTTATAAGTCTTTCACTTTTCTTGAAAGAGTGAATCATTAGTTTGAGTGCTTTTTGTGTTTGTATTGCTTTGATTGAATCATTCAGTTTAGCTCTCTACATTTGCAATATTCATAACTAGTGTTTTCTTTATTTTTTAATGTAATTAGTGCATTGTGTGCTTCATCTCATTAAAAAATAAAAAAAAAATTGCATCCTTTCATTTGCATCGGAAATGAAAAAGTCTTTTGCATAACTAGCGCTTCCATCTAGGAAAGAGTTTTCATTTCTGTTTTGATTGTGTTATATGCATTATGAGACTTATTCGTATGTTTCCTATTTTTGCTACTTTATGAAGGACCTATATCCTTTTCACAGTTAACATTCTTCGAATGGAAAATGGTATTCTATTGCATATAGCTTGCATTTAGGAAATTTGAGATCATAATTTGGTAGGGCCTTGAAACAGAAATGCTCATTCAAGATCGACTTTAAAATCAATTTAATTAACATAAGGAAACATTGGAACTTAACACAAACATTTTTATTGGTCTAGGCTGGAGACGTGCTCTGGCGTCTTAAAAGATAGTAGTTTTCATTCGCCATCTGGCCTTAGATAGCGCTAGTATAGATTTGTGCTCCCCATACCGTCGAGTATATAAAGGGGGACCACGTTAGGTTCAAATCCTTTATCCATAAGAAGCCGAGTCTGCCACCCTGTAGCTGTGATACACCGAACACAACATTTTGGGAGACTACCGCACGTATATTAAGTGCTTGGTCATTTCTCTTTCATTTGATCACCAAGGTGTATATGGCAGTTCACAGAAAATTGGTACACCCTCTTTCTTAGATTACCTGAGTAGTCATTTCAATCATTTCGTGACTCCTTAAAAAGTGAAAATACCATTTAGCTCTTGTCCTTTCATGCTCGTTTCAACGTGAAAGTGATAGAGTCACCTTTTTCCTTCTTTTTGACTCTTGAAATATGAAATAACAGAGTTTTTTTTCAATGTCTTAAAATATTACTTTTCCACGAAATATTCCTGGTTAAAGTTAGATTATTTAGCGTTTTGTTTTATGTTTGTTTCGAATGGCAACATTTTCGGAGTCTACAAACCAGGGAATCCCCTCTGAAGGAGCGTTCTGTTTTACGGTTGTTTCCAATGGAAACATTTTTGGAGTTTACAAACCAAGGAATCCCCTCTGAAGAAAATCCTGGTCCTTTCCCTACTTTGGGGAATGTTGGTGGTCCTTATATGGCAACATTGTCCCTTACTTCGTTAACTGTCGGTTTGCATGTTTTGTTATTCTTGACCTCTATGGTCTCGATTATTCCGCCCTCAGTAGAACCATCTCCTCCACCTGAAAATCATCATGTTGATTCTAAGGTGGACCTCTCCACTTGTTCACCTATTTCTTCATCCTCCTCTTCTACTTCTCCTGGTGAGAGTTTGGATTCTAGTAACCAGGTGGCTTAGTAGAAGAAGAAGAATACGAAGGAGAAGAAGTTAGATAAGGGAGAGGTTAACTCTGCAGCTATTTCACCTCAGACACCTTCCATTGAAAAACCATCCAACCTTCCTCTGAAAGTCAAATTCCATTGCAATTTGTGCAAGGGTGAACAATTCCTTTGAGATTTCCCTAGCATCCCCAAGGTGCTCGAGGCATGGTCCGACGGCTGTCCGTCGTTGCCTTTGGCTTCTGGAATTCATATTGTTGGCACATCTTTGACTAGCCATGATAAGATTCATAAGAAATAGGGTAATATTACCAATCCCTATAAGTTGTGTGAAGGGAATCATCCCATTCACCTTTTTCCATACATGGATGAAGCCATGAGAGTGTTGGAAAACCCTACTATTTCTGCGTCCTGCCTTTCGGTCAGTTACCAGAAGATTTCTTTGAGTCCTCCACTAGTTGATCCAACGCTCATTCAAGAGTTATCCTTCGTTAATCCTACTCCCTCAGAAATTCAAAATCATGAACCCATTCATGACCAATCATTGGTTGTGGAATCAGTCGATCTGATCCCACCCATGGTTCATTAGGTAAGTTTCCTTCGGGAGTGGATCTCATCCCCCTCACGTTCTTCTTGTTTCTTCATATTCCTCGGAATTGGAGAAAGATTCTCCCGTCCATGTAGTTCAAGAAGCTTCTCCTCCTGCTCCCATAATGGAGGTACAAGAGGATACTCTTGTTTCTCTGGTAACACCAGCGAATGACCATCTTAGTTCAATGGTACCCCCTTCAAGTGGTTTGGTCGCTTCCTTTGATTGGAGTCGATTTGTGGGATACTGCCTTCCTTTTTATGTGCCTTTTGAGATCACGGTACAGAACTTTGATGTGGCCAAACCTAGCACAATTATTGATGAAGGCGCATCTATTAGTGTTCTATATTCAACTACTTGGAAATATTTTGGTTCTCCACCGCTTGTGCCTATTACGCAGAATATGTTGGCATTTAACAAAGGAACCAATCAACTGTTAGAGATCCTTCCAAAGTTGTTGATTACTTTGGGAGGGAAAATCATCTATATAGACGTGATGGTTGTCCTAGGCCCTTTGGATTTAAATTTTCTCTTGGGTCATGACTATGCTTATGCCATGGGCGCGCTTGTGTCCTCCCTCTTTCGTGTGATCTATTTTCCACACAAAGGTCAGATCGTGACCATTGATCAACTTTCATTCTTTGGTCCTGATGTGGATGCTAGCCCACCATCATCCCTTCCTTGTATTTATCCGCCAGTTGTACCTTCCCTGCCATAGGTTAATTATGTGGCTAATTGTCCCGTGCCCACATTCAATGATAGTGCCATTATGCATCGTGTGCTGGGGGCATTGGGTCCTGATTTCTGAGATGATGTTCTCCCATTAGATGATCACCTCATGGAAGCCATGGTTTCTTATTGAACATGATGAGAGGTCATCGTAGCATATTTCATTTTCTTGCGTCAAGCTCCTTAAAAAATGAAACAAGATCATTGGAGCAAAGTTCATTTTCTTGCATCAAGCTCCTTAAAAAATGAAACAAAGTCATTGGAGCACAGTTCGTTTTCTTGTGTCAAGCTCCTTAAAAATTGAAACAAGATCGTTGAAGCACAGTTCATTTTCTTGTGTCAGACTTCTTAAAAGATGAAACAAGATCGTCGAATCATGGTTCGTTTTCTTGTGTCAAGCTCCTTAAAAAATGAAACAAGCTCATAAGAGGATAGTTCGTTTGCTATGTCAACCTCGTTAAAAAATGAATTAGATCTCCTGAGGATAGTTATTTTAATATGTAAACCTCATTAAAATAATGAAACATGTTCCCGTTCAATTTGAGTCTTCTCCTGATCTCGTAAAATCCTAGTCGAGTCTTCTCCTGATCTCGTAATTGAACCTTCACTCCATCCGGTGAATGGATTGAAGCTTGGGGGGCATGTACCTCGAATTGAGTCACCATGCTGGGGGCATGCAAACTTATTTCAAGCATAGTTTGTTTCCATTTCAAGCTTGTGTAAAAATGAAACTGGTTTCAAGCAGAGTTTCCTGATTTCAAGCTTCTGTAAAAATGAAACCAACTTCAAGAAGAGTTTCCTGATTTCAAGCTCGTGTAAAAATGAAACCATCCTCATTTTAACTCTCGTGATTTCCATTTTATCAGCCTATTTTTCCAGATGTGCCTTGGTTTTCTCATTCCATCGTCACCATCTGCTTGGTTGATCATACACCTTCACTTGATTGTTTCACCCATTCCCAAGGAACATCTGTAATGAGTGGTTTTATTAGCCAAACCCTTGATCTTTACTTGTTCTGAGCAGTTCCACCATTATGGGAACTAGTTTATACCCTTAATACCACTCGTTCCTCCAGGAGGAGTCATCTTTCAGCTCTTTTCTGACTCTCTAAAACTGAAAATATTGTCGAGACTCTTATCGTTTTGTACTCGTTAAATGGTTGCGAAACGATATCTAACCAGTATATGTTTACCCCTTTTTCTGGTTGGGATATATTATTTACGAAAAAGGAATACCTTAGTCTATCGCACTAAGAGGTTCTCCCAGATATTGTTTTCTACCTTTTCAGATGTCAGAGAATATTTACGAAAAGGGACTTGATGGATATTTCTTTTTAGCTTCTTTTCAAACTCTCTAAACATGAAAAGATGCAAAGTTCTTCCTTTGTAAGACTCGTTAAACCCTGATGACATCGGACACTGTCACAATGACGTTCACCGATTTCCTCCTTCCTAGGGCTCATAAAATGTACTAGGTTGGATTTTTCTGAAGGAAAAACTTACATCACAAGCATATGCTATCCCATTAAAGCTTGTTTAAAAAATAATTGGGCTACTCACTAGAAATGGTGGGGGAAAATGGAACCAGTCTTTAGTTGTGTTGGCAGTATGTCGCTCTTGAACATGACACTCGTCTGCATTCGTGTTGGGTTGGGGACATCTCAGTTCATCATTTTTGCCTCCATGGGTTTGGGTAATCTATTTTGATCTCTCATCTTCTCTTTTCCTAGTCATCATTACTTCAGATCCCTTGATGTCAAATACTGCCAAATCCAGAGTCGTGTCGCTTATATGTTCAAGAGAAGTTTTTCCTCTATAGTTTTCAACCTCCCTTTGATTCTCTATTGGTCCTGATTCATTATCATTATGTTCCTCTATCTCGTGCCGATGATGTGGGAAACCTTATGGCCCTCCTTCGACCACGTCACTTCCTGTTGACTTTAGCTCATTATCTAGGAAGTTTGTCTATAGACTCCCTACCAGTACCTTGGAGCCTGCATGCCTCAATGGAAGGTTCTTCGCATTCGACGATAGGTCCACAGCATTGGCCTTCGATCAAGTGATTCTGCAAGTGTTCAATGCCATATCACTGTTCACATTCCATGAATTTTACCTATTGTACCTTGAGATCCATTGTCATTATTGGTGGTTTCTCTCGTGCCTATTAACAAATTTCATTATTGGCTGGTAATCAGGTGATTTTCTTGCATGTTCAACTTCAACTCACATATTCTCATGCTTGAATTTGTACTTGTTCATGTCAAGATGGAGCGCAAGACCCTAGGTTTTGTCTGATAAGATCTAGGCTGCGGGATATTGTACTTTATCATGGCTTATTGCATGACTCTTTTGATTGGATGGCTGTGACCATATCTGAGTCCATTTGTTGATCCTTACTGTTGGATGGCTGCGTCCATACCTCAGATCTCAATTTATATATGTACTTTATTATGGATGGTTACGCCCATGCCACATGTTCATGTATCAGAGGTATCAGTTGTATTTTTAATTGCAAGTATTCCGACAGTGGTGTTTGGTTCAAATGCTTTCTTGTAAAGCATTTCGCCCCTTCCTCTCTCTTGGAACTCATGCTTTAGGGGGCATCTGTTACACAAAATTTTGTCACTGTCCCTGCAATCCCCATCCCGAACATTGGAGGCTCATTTATGTGACCAGAATAAAGTGTCATGCCTTGCAAATACCATCATTGCATCCCTTTCCATGAGCACAACATTCCTTCTATCGACAACTTCTTGAACAGACCATCAGAAACACCTGTTTTTTTCTTGGTTCTAGTATACCATTATGCCCTCGCGTCGATCGGGAAATTAACACTGGGTCTCGCGCCCATTGGTGCTCTATCCCAGTTAGCTACCTACGCCAACCTATTAATGGAATGTTTCTTAAAAATAGATGCAAAGTTTCCATCATAACAAACTTCGTGGGTGAGTCATCTAGAGTGGTTCGACTAAACAACCTTGGCCTTCCTCCTTTGGCCTCTTGTTTCCACCTTTTTGGGAAACCTCCCAAGGGATAAGGCCTCCCTTCCACTATTGTAGGGATCCCAACCTCCTCCTCTTCCTCTATAAATATAGACATATTCCATTGATGTGCTAGCTGAAATGAACATATTATAGCTAAAATGCTGAAGAGATTTATATACATTTTGTTAGAAAATATAGAACGGAAGAGATCCTCATTGAGAGAGCTTAGACTTGTGTCTTCATCCCGTCCAAATTCCCTGACAATCCATCAAGACGCGCTTCAACTGGACCCCGCTGAAGGAGGCTACGACGTCAAGGCTCCGGTTGTAACTCTTTCTTTTATTAATACATATACATGACTATTGTGTGGTTCCCATCTTGCATTAATGTGTTTTATTTGATGCAATGTGCTTAACCCTCCTTGACTGGTTAGTAATTATGAATGAGATCATTGTTTCGTATGCTGCTTTTGTTTGTTGATCTTTGTGCAGGTATCCAAGTATCATTGTGGAAGGATCGTGACCCACCGAGATAGGAAACAAGAGGCCACCACCATGACAGCTACAATAACAACGTTGGACTCTAGGTAGGTTGATCTACCTCGTCTTTTTCATTCATTAATTAGGAACCTTCACTCTAGCTTGTCCCTTTGTTACTAGACCCACTCTAGGACTAGAGGGAGCATCTATCTCCGTAGAGAGGATTTACCTGCATAACAAACAGTTATCTCCAAAATTATTCACACAATAGAGTGCATCAACTTGCTAGTTTTGATACAAGTTTTTAGCGATACCATTTCAATAATATTTACTTAGAATGTGATTAAAGCTAATCAAATGTTTATATTAGTTTTTTCCTTTATTATTATCAACATTATTTTTCTTAGACTATATTTTATTTTTATTTTAAAATGTACACATGTCAACTTGATGTTGATTATAGAAATAATTACACATCTCTCTCCTATTGGGTTGGAGAATGCATATCTTACCCAATAAAAGATTAAATAGAGAATCAATTTTATTCACCAATTTTTGTGTCTATTAGATTGAAATTAGCTTTAGTATATAGCCTAATGTGGCCATTGAAACTTTACTATTTTAAATACTTCTAGTTGAAAAGATCAACTACTTAATATAATAGACATAATACTCCACAACAAGAATACATTGTTATAATTATTGAGCATTTCATTTCTAATAGACTTATTGGCTTGAGAAAAGCATTTGACATATTTCTAGGACCAAACCTTTGGAATAAGATCTAAATGTTCCTTTCAACCTAAGAGCTACTATAATAAGGGTGTATGAGAATGCCATTGTCAAGTCCAACAAAATTGATCACTCTTTGAAAGAAATTAATTATAATATAGGAGTTAATCAATTTAGCTCCTTTTCCCTCACCATTTTTGGCATATAAATTGACAAGTTAGAGGGTTGTTTGGAAGAAATAGGATGTGTTGGTGCATCTCTAATTGAAATATTGATGGTTCTCTTCTTTATGTTGACAATCTTGTTCTTATGGCAAGGAGTCCCTATCATCTCAATAAGAAGCTAAAAAATCTCTAGGATTTTTGCTACACTAGTATATGTATCATTGTCATAGGGTATTCACTAATTGAACTTGTGGCATAACACATGCATTCATGGAATATTAAACAATACCCTTAACTTAAATATAGTTTTGATAAATAACCCTAAAATCATTTTGTTAATTCCCTCTCAATACATCTTTCCAATGAAATAAAATTATTGTTTGTATTAGGCATCCCCCTTTATAGTCCCCAAATACCTATAAAACCCTCATACCCCCGATTCACTGACTCCAGAGCCAATATATAATAGAAAAAACACAATAGAAAGTATGGTTGATAAAAGCCAATCCACATCATTTTTTATTTGATATTTTTCATTTTAATAGTTTGCATCATTTGTTATTTGATAATTTCAATAATTTGTGTTATCTAATAATTTGATATTTTCTTATTTGGTTGATATACAAGATTCGATTTGTTTTTTGGTAATTTTCATGGTAATTTTATTATTGTATTAGATAAATATGAAAAGGTTAACATAGATTTAGATAATTTGTTATTTTGTTTATATGGAAGATGTATTTTATTATTTGATAATTTGCAAGGTAATTTTATTGTAGTAGGGAAATGCGAAAATTGAAACATCTATTTAGAGATGTTAGGTAGTTAATATTCGAAATTCCATCTATTAATGTAGCAAAGTCAATGAAAATATGACCATAATATAAATATTTGGATCAAAAGAAAGATTAGTCTTCCAACATTAAATAAGGGGAACACATTGTATGATTATTAAAGGTATTCACTCAATGAACTTGTACATAGTACATGGATTCATAGGATATTAGATAATACCCCTAATTTCATTATATTTTTATAAATAACCCCAAAAATATTTTTTTTAAACCCCCTCCCAACACATTTTTACAATAAAATAAACCCTTTTTTATATGCCTATTTTTATACCCCCAATACCTAAAAAATACCCATACCCCTCATCCACTTCCTTTCCAACCAATATGAACAATATATTGAATTTATTTCTCACAATTTAAAAACTCACTTTATAAATGAACATGATGCGATATTGGTAAACAAGGCCAATCACTTTGATGATTGTTAACATTACCCAAAAAAAGGTTATGGCAATCAAATAAATAAAAAAATAATTGGAATACTTTAGTGTATGATACTAACAAATTGGAGGAAGTGATATAATACAAATATCTTGGAATCAACTTCCTAACAAGCTTGACTAGATATACAACATTGAGAAAATGGTAAATGGGGGTGACAATATTATAATGGACCTAAAAATAATTATAAATGAACCTTTGAGTTTTGGACAAGAAAAAAATCTTCTATGAGACTCTCTAACTTATGTTATCTTATATGGTTATGAAGATTAGGGATGAAACATTTTTAGAAAATAGTAGATAAAGATAATCCAAATATAAAACCATTTTATAATTTATATTCTAATATTTAAAGGCCACACACCCTATACTATAATACTCATAAAAGTGTGTGTTTCCTCTCTTAAGAGCATATGTTTGATTAGGTATTTAACTTACAATATCACGATAAACATAGAAGATAAGAAGCTTCCTATGGTTGCTTCAAACTCCATTCAAAACTAATTATGGCTCAGGTAGTATTGTGTTATAAAATCTTTGGGGTATGGAGGTAGAGATCAATTTATGAAATAATGATAATATTAAAAATGTTATTGCATTCATAAGAAACATTGTAAAGAATAATATTTTAAAAGGATGTGATCAACACTAAGCTAGAATATACTAGAATCAAAAGAAAATCAACATTCTTAAAACTAAGAACATTTTAATCAATTCTTTAAATCTCATAGTTTGAGAGAATTTGTCACACCCTATACTATATTCCTTATAAAAGTGAGTGTTTCCTCTATTAAGAACATATGTGTGTCTAGGTATTTAACTTACAAGATCATGATAAACATAGAAGATAAGAAGCTTCCTCTCATTGCTTCAAACTCCATTCAAAACTACGAATGGCTCAATTAGTATTGTGTTATCAAATATTTGGGGTATGGAGGTATAGATCTTTATGAAATAATGATAATATTAAAAATATTATTGCATTAATATGTAACATGGTAAAGAAAAATATTTTAAAAGGATGTGATCAACAATAAGCTAGAAGATACTAGAATCAAAAGAAAATCAACATTCTTAAAAGTAAGAACATTTTAATCAATTCTTGAAATGGAATAGGTTGAAACAATTCGCCATATTTTTTTTTTAACTGGGACAATTATGTATTATTTATTGGAAAAATTTGGTTGGGTCGAGACCAAATCAACCATCATTACATGACAACTAGCTAGCTTCCCGATACAAGTAAAACGACATTTCATGGAATGTAGGTTTGGAGGGGAATTTCGTCATTTATGCTGAGGTCACCCGGTGAGAGAAAAAATCCTTTGTTTTCCATAATGTCAGCTTCCTTGTTCGAGCCTCTAAGGATATGGAAGAATTGGTACGAGGAAAATTCGAGTAGCATGAGCTTCAACCTTTGGAGCACATTATTGAGGATTGCATTGTTGAACTGGTCTTCCGAATTAAGCTTCTAGATCAATATTTCCGAGTCACTGAAATATTGAAAATCTCTGATGCCTCTCTCACGAGAAATGTGGCAAGGTTTTAGCAGGCCAAGAATTTCTACCTATTGTTTGTTCGTTGCCCAAGGCCCCAACTGAAACTATATCTTCTTGTGTCGTCTGAGGAGTAGAGCACACCACCTACACCAGCTGCCCCATGATTTCCTTTGGATGCACCATCGAAGAAGATCGTTGCTTTACTATGCTTTCTCCACCATACTTTAAATATTTCGTTTGAATCCCTTATGTGCCATCCTAGATTGGTGAAGGGGTTGACTAAGGTTTGTTTTCTCTCACGATAAACAAAAGTTCCCATCCATTTATTTTCTACAGGAAGGAGCGAGTTGTAGGGTTTGTGGTATTGTTGCATCACGATTTCAAGGAGAAGCGCTTTGGCTTTGGTAGCAACTGTTGCAGGGGGCCAAGAAGTATTGTTGAAGATATGCTCGTTTCGACAAAGCCATATTTTCCAACAAGCATATTTGGGGATGGATTTCCAAACTCAGAGCCAAAGAGACTTGTTGGGGGTAGTATGAGGGTAGCGCTCCTTACAAGTTGAGAATAGATCAACCACAAAAATGTGATTTGGAATAGTGACATGAAGAACATGAAGGATATAACTCCACCCCTCACTAGAAAAGGAGCAGTCCACAAAGAGGTGATCAGATGTCTCGATGGAATTCTTGCATAGTGCACACCTATGAGGGAAAACAATGCTTCTTTTAACCAGATTTTCCCCTGTCAGGATATTTTTGTGCATAAGGACCCAAAAGAAAAAAATTAATTTGGGGAAACCAAATGGATCCCACACCTGATTCCAAAAATTTGCAGGTTGATTCCTCTCTTTCTATGTTTGGAGAAGCCTATAGCCATGCGCAACATTGTATATGCCGAAATTTCCCCAGCCCCAATGATCAGTTGTGTGCTTGTACCCTGGCGCAAGATCAATTAATTTGTTTATGATTAGTTTTTGCTGAATTCGCAGGTGCTCCAGAATTCTGGGGAAGATCCACGACTTCCAGTTCCTCTTCTCATCCGAGGCTGAGATGTCATTGAGTCTGTGGATACCTTGTTGGATCATCCATTCATGAACCTCTTTGAGCTCTTCAGAATTGTCGAGAGGCGCATGACCCATGATGTTGTCTTTCCAAAGCTTGGTATTCTTACTGTTAGCACCTGAATTGGACCCCAGGCTGCAAAGGGAAAATCAGGGTAACAACTAAACCACGCTCAGCCTTGTAGCTAGCCCTACAACGACAGGAAAGGGCTCTCTCCGTAAAAGAATATTCAAATGAACACAATAAATGGACTAATATTAGGCTAGATAAAATGATGGTAAAAGGGTTTAATAAAAATGAATGAATGGATGAATTTCAGGGATGTGTGGGATATAAAGGGACAGTTGAAACCAGGAATTAAATCAGGACACAGGGTATTTCATGGGGCATGATAGGCAGGAAAATTAGCAATTAAAATTTAATGAGGATGGTATGGAAAGACTGGTGAGGAGCTGAAAAGGGCCCAACAAATGGATCCTTTTCAAACAGAATAAAAAACACATAGCATGAATGATTTCCCAAGGCAGAGCATATAAAATGGATTCTACCTTTCTATCTTGAAAGCATTCAAAAGGAAATGTTTATGGATGAATGGAACACATAAAAAATTTACATATGAAACAAAGGAGAAAAACAAATGCTAACTCTCATACCACATGGATCCCACAAATCAAAGCAGCATCTCTTATTAATTCCTGTCAAACTGTACAATGTATCAGAGATGTTCCTCCACACTATTCCCCTACTTTCTGAGTTACCGATTTTCAGACCCCTTTCAAATGATTTACAATGCAATTAATAAGCTCAAATGTGGGAAAACAGATCGAGGAAAAAGGGAGTTGTTTTCACAATATTATCAACCGACATACAATCATAGTAAGAAATACAACAATCTGCCCCTTAAAAGGGGCATCGTTTCATTATGCCACTCGAATTTGCTGATGACCAGTTAGAAGGCGAAACTTGTAGCGTAACTGAGGACAAAATAGGCAATCCGATCCTATTTTCCTGCTGTTGTGGATATCTTTATTTTAGTTTAAGCTCTCAGCCTTTGACTGTTGCTTGCTTTCGTTTATTCTCTGACTTTTTAATACAATGCCGTTGCAATAAAATAAATTGAATTTATGCCTTTAGTGAAGGGAAAATTTATTTTTAAATGGGAAAAGGGAAGGGAAATGGGGCGGGAATCACATTAATCGCAATCGGAATCGGGTGGGAGAAGAGAGATATAATATAGCAAATAATAGTGAAATTGCAATCGCAATCGGGTGGGAGCGGAGAGATACAATATAGAAAATAATAGTGAAATCGAAATCGGAATCGGGTGGGAGTGGAGAGATATAATATAGCAAATAATAGTGAAATTGCAATCGGAATCGGGGAGGGGGGCAGGCAGAGTGATATATATATGGAACGCCGATGCGATTGGGGAAGAAGGCCTTTGTATATAATCAAATATAACCAAAGTTTTGGATTAACAAAGGGCTAGGCATTTTATTTATGAACGGGCGGAAGTATTATGGTGGGCCCAAGGGGTTAATCACAATCGCAATATCGGAGATGGGGCGATGGGAAATCGCATTGAAAGATTTGGATGTGCGATGCGATCAGAGGGGACACAATCGAAGGATCGGTGCAGAACTTATGCGATGGGAACATTGCGATCAATCGGAGGGGAAGCGCGATCGGGTCGGGTGAAAAACCTTTGCAATGGGAACATTGCAATCAATTGGAGGGGAAGCGTGATCGGGTTGGGTGAAAAACCTTTGCGATACGATCGGAGGGGAGAGGTGCGTTCACATCGGAGTTTGCGATTATTCAATCTGCAATGGATTTAAAATGATGCGATGCGATCGGAAGCGCTAATCAGGATGGGTTTTATTATAATAAACCTTTAACTTTAATATAAAGTTTAAAGGGTTATGGAAAAGGGGAAGTGGTTTATAATATACCGACCCTTTGAAACATTTAACATAAGGTTTTAACAAGCATGGAGGGGAAGTGGTTAATAATAAAATCGCATATGTGTTAAAATGATTATAATGCGACTTTATAATTGGAAAAAGGGGAAAAAGGATTTTTAAAGGAAAACATTAAAACTTTAAACATAAAATTAGTAGGAAAAATGGGAAATAAGGGAAATTTAGGGAATAGGGGACTTTTACTTCACTTAAGCATAAATTTCAATCCAGAAGTCAGTTTTGAGAGTGTAGTATACCGTTGGAAAGCTCTTTTCGGGCTCTTTCTGATGGATCTACCTAGAGGATGATTTGGTGATGAACATGCTACGGAAAACTCTCTGAAGGCAGGGAAATCACTTTGTGGAGATAACAGCTTCTGAATTGTGACTTATTACACATGATGATATAGAATTACATAATGAATAATAATAAAGGCGAAATATCATGTTTTCACCTCAAAACATGGTTTTGAGGCAGAATTTACATCAAACTGAATAAAATTTCTTTCTGATTCTTCCTGGTGTTGTGACTTCTGACTTTATTGACTTCCTCACTTTATTGACTTCCCCATGACCTTGCTAATATTTATTGAAATTTGACTCATTAATTTGACCATGGTGAGACCCATCCTATGACCTACTGATATAATTTTGAGAATGAAAGTGACCAATGACTAAAGACCATAGAAAGGAAAATCAGCAAGTACCTCATGAGGGACAACTGATAAAAATTACTACCATCAATGAATCCATGACCTAACGGAATGGTGAATTTGATTATTATGGGACTCCTAATATGGAAACGCAAAGAGTAACTTTGATCACTGATGGTAGTATGACTAGACTGACACTAACACTTACCGTTTCCAGGGATGCGATAGAGTTTTTTCTTGAAGAATTATATGCCTCTACGACATAGGTTCCACAATAGAGTGTCATTCGAGGTGTTTTCTGCCTATAAGTTCCTCAGTGGAATGCCTTTTGTATATTTCTCCTTGAGGATTTTGCTGACTGGGTGCTTTGGATCAACATAGATTTTCCATATAATTTTATAGCCCAAGGCAATGTTGCCATGGGAGGGATCACGAATTTGTAGGCCACTTTCCACTATTGGTCGTTTCACTAAATCCCAATTGACCAGATGGAATTTTCGCTAATTGCCTTTACCTCCTTGCCAGAGGAAATCATGAATTAATTTGGAGATATGTTTTGTAGTATTTTTTGGTGCCAACAAAAAGGATGCTTGGTAGATGGGTAGTGCGGATAGCATTGCTTTTATGAGAATACGTTTACCTCCATTGGTGAGCCACTGACCTCCCTAGGAGGCAATTTTTGTTCTAATTTTGCTAATGACATTGACCCATAGGGAACTTTTATTTACTCCAAGAATTAAAGGAAATCCTAGATACTTGATTTTTTCCCACTGGGTATAGCTAGCAAAGCCGATATTTTGCGCAATGTGTTGGAGGTCATGATGTTCGACGTTCCACCCGTACAAAACACTCTTGTTTTCATTGATAAGGGAACCAAAGACACTAAAATAGTTTTGTAGGATAGATTTGAAGGCTTTTGCAATCCTCATAGAAGCACCTCCAAGAAGGAGAGAGACATCTGTGAAAAGGATGTGATTTATAGGCTCGAGACCATTCAAAATTATTATACTAGGAAGAACCCCAACAATCTTCTCTGTTGCTAATTTCCTACTGAGAGTGTCTTCCATGAGAATTTATAGGAATGGGGAAAGAGGGAAACCTTGCCTTAATCCCCTCTAGGATTGAAAATAAGAGGCAGGTCTCTTGTTGACGAGCAGAGCTATCCATGGATTTTCGGTGTAGGATTTGATTAAATTGACAAACTCAGGGGAAAATCCAAAGGAGAGAAGGAATCTGTAGAGGAAGGAAAGGTTGACCCTGTCAAAGGCATTTTCCATGTCGAGCTTAATCAACATCCCTTTGTCCTTTTGCTGCAGACTGGAGTGCATGGTTTCTTACACCTAAATAACATAGTCGAGGATGTATATGCCTTTGACAAACCGTCCTTGAGAGGTGGATATAATATTCCCAAGTAGCGGTTTGATTTTGTTGGCAAGGAGCTTAGCAAGGATTTTGTATGAGGCATTGAAGAGTGAGATGGGCCTGAATCTACCAAAGGATCCAGGGTTCACCTTTTTTGGGATTAAGGCAAGGAATGTTGAGTTGAGGCCTCCCCCCACCTTAGCTTTATTCCCGAAACCTTTTGTCATTCTCAGCAAGTCAACTTTTATTATTTCCCAACAGATTTTGTAGAAGTGGATTGTGAATCCATCAGGACCATGGGGCCTTATTAGGTTCCATAGCCCTGATGACTTTGATTATTTCATCTTCTATGAAAGGCTTCATGAGAATATATTTTTCATATCTGCTAACAAGGGAAGGGATGTGGGAGAGGAAATTTGTTGTGTCCTCATCGCTGCCAACACTCCTTGCACTATAGAGGTTCTTGAAATTATTCTCTGCTGCAAATTTTATTTGATCAAAACCTTTGAAGACATGCCCATCAGCAGTAGTTGTTTCCGTGATATGGTTGTGGGAGAGGCAAACTCTAAATTGATGGTGGGAAAAGGAAGTGTTTCAGTCACCTGCCTTAACCCACAGGCTGCAGGATTTAATTCTCCAGTATTCCTCTTCTATTCTGAAGGAATGGTAGGAGTTTCTTTAGGCAAGTTGTTCCTTCTCAAGCTCCACAGAGGTGATGTATTTTTTTTCCATATCCATTTGCAGGACCTCGAGCTGCTGGACCGCTTCTATTCTCTCGTTGATTGGGGTTTTAGTGGGTTTTCTAATCCACTATTTTAGGGCCTACTTTGTGGCCTTTATTTATGCTCCCACACATAGCTTCGGGATCCTGGGACAGGTTTGGACCAAGCCATGCAGACAATGTCGAAGAACCCTTCTCTTTCAATCGAAGGGGGACTGAATCGGAAAGGGATCGAGGGGAGATTTTCTTCTTCTTCTAAAATAAGGTGAATAGGTTTGTGATCCGAGGTCAATTTGGGGACTATTTTGGTGGAGATTAACCTCTTGTCCATTAGTAATGATCTCTGAACAAGGAACCTGTCCAGGAAGTCATAAATGTGCTCATCCCCAATTCTATTATTGGACCAAGTAAAAATACCTCTCACGGGTTTGAAGTCCAGCAGGTCCCAATGTTGGATGAGGTCTTCAACCAGGGGTAGCATTTTATCCCTGCTACTACTACCTCCTCTCTTTTATTTTGAGTTCAAAAAGATATTTAAATCTTTGGCTAAGATGATATTCTTGGGGGAGTGGAGGTCTAAAAAGGCAGAGAGGGATTGCCAACATTCTCCCTTTTCAGCATAGATCACTAGAACATTAGAACATAAAGATTGAAAATGGAAAAGGTTAACTTACTTGTATGGTGCCTTAGCTTGGTGAATATCCAGTGGTAGGTCTCGAAGGATTTATCCAGATGAAATTGGTCCTCAGACCACAGAGTAGCAATTCCACCTACGGAGCCCCTTGAGCTTACTGCCTTTCCAACGTTTTTATTTCATTTCAACTTGCGGATGTCGAGAAGGGTGTTCCCTTCAATTTTAGTCTCTTGGAGGATGAGGATTTATGGAGGGTCCATTTTCAGGGGATCTTTGACGACTTCAATTTTCATTGGGTTCCCCAAGCCTCTACAATTCCAAGAGACTAAACGCATTATTTAGCAATGGAGGGGTTGGGAACTCCTACCTTGGGAGGCCTTGTTCTGGTATTTCTCCCAATAGACATCTCGATTATGGATTGACTTCCTTGCGTTTTTTTCCTTTCTGCCTCTTCTTCCCTAGCTTCTTTATGAGATTTACTTCTAGCTCTATTTGAGGGCCTCTCGAAGATCTCGTCGTTCGAGGAGCAAGAATTTTCCATTAAATTCTTTCTGATTATTTCTGTGTATGAGGGAGGGGAATGGATGTCTTGGGTTACTCTGGGTAGGACTGCTTCTTCGTTGTCTTTATCAGAAGAGGGAAGAGTGATCTGCTCCATGCTGTCCAGAATTGTCTCTAGAGGATCTACTCCTGTATTGTCCTTGTCAATAGGATTTTTGGCTTCTACCGTAGAGGGAATAGAGCTCCCTTCCTCAAGAACCTGACTTGCTTTTGGGGTGGTGTTCCCTTTTGTGGCCCCTTTTTCTCTCGATTTTGTCTGACCTGCTTCCTGGACTAGGGTCCATTGATCTCCCTTCGATTTATCACTCTCTTCTTCAGCCTTATTTTTACAGTGCCTTGCGAAGTGTCCATAGCCATGTCAATGCCTATATTTGAATGGAAGTTGTTCGTAATCCAACTCCTGGATATGGGACCAATCAGCAACCGTTAATTTAATGGTTTCCGACAACCCTTCTTTCAAGTCTACCTCAACACATATGCGTGCGCAAGAGTATTGGTGTTTTCTCACAGCTTGGTCAATGTATTTTCCGAGAGTATTGCCAATAGTTTGGAGGGACTTCTAATTCCAGCAATGCAGTGGAAGGTGTGGGAGACGCACCCATAATAGGACTGTTGAGGGCACATCTTAGGCGGGATCGAAGTCAGGCATCCATTTATTTAGGTATATACCTTGAGGATCCATAAAATATGGCCCATTTCTAAATATCACACTTGTGTCCTCTACATTTTCAAACACAAAAACGAAAAAACCTTTGCCAACAAAGTGGCTTTTGATACCTTCCTTGATTAATGGGGTCCAGTTCCTCTGCACCCAATATTCCACACCTTTGGGAGATGGCTAGAGCCCCGTAAACTGCCCTATGAGCCCTCTTTCAGTGAGGTTCAAAGCTAATCTGCAGGTTTCTTCAACTCAGAAAGCCACCAAAGGGATGTTGTCTAGTTTTTTCACAAATTTCTGCTACGTGACTCAAAGCGGACATTTGATGCATAAGGCCACAAGGTTCTTGAACGATGTCACTTGTGGAGGTGGAATAAGGGGATCGGATCCCCCTCGATAGGCCATGGTGACTGGAAGAGGGCCACGACTAGGTTAGCAACGCACAGTGAGGGTTCAAAAGTAAGCCTGAGCGCGAGAGCTTTTTACCCGACTAATATTTAGTTGGGGAACCATTTGTCATATTTTCAACAAAGGATTGAAGATGAAAATCTCTCCTCCATATATACACATTATATCTAGGTTTCAAAATATATATTTTTTATAATTAAGTGGATAAGGTGTGTATTTTGGAATAAGGCTTCCAATTTTTTTTTTTTGAATAAAAAATATTTCATAATGACATGAAATTTAATAAAAAGGATATATTATTAGTCACCTTCACAAATAAAGAAATCAAATTAAACTCTAACCTTATTTTTAATAGATAATTAAATTTTCTTTTATTATTTTATTTCAATTATTTCAACTATAACACATATGTGCTTTGTAATTATTGTTATAATAAAATTAAAGAAAATTCACTTAATTGTGGGAGCTTCAATTAAGTTATATAACTGAGTTAATAATAACTTTCCTAACCCTTTAATTTATGAAATAATTATAATTTAGAATTTCTTTTCTTAAAAATTGTCAATATGTTATAGCACACTTTATAAAATAACTAAAATTTCAATTATTTTTAACTTCACACTTAAACTATTATTATAATTAATATTTAAAAATATTTAAAAAATAATATAAATATTTAAATTTATTCTAAATTTAATATCAAAATAACATAATAACAAACACAAATGTATTAAAAAACAAAATCTAAAGAGTAAAAATAAAACTATTATGTTTTTCTATTATTATTATTATTATTTTAATAAATTTTAATAAAGAACCACAATAGTTGAGTCACAAAGTGTGATTCAAAGCATGGTCAAAAAAACTATTAACATGATTAATGAGAAAAATATGAACAATGTCAAAATACTATAATCATTAAAGTTTGAATTCAGAAAAATAATTTTTTTAATATTAAAAATAAAGAAAAAAAATGATAATAAAATTATCATGGAATGAAAAAAAAAGTTAAATATAACAATCATGATTAAATGAATGAATATGAAAGCTCTAATTTGCTACTTACACTTCTCTACCACTCATATTTATAAGTAAATGAAAACACCCACTATAATTTTATTTTATTTATTTAAGCAACCAATATTTTTGGATGTATAAATTGCTACTTACACTCAACTCATATCTACATGTTTGTTGGATATGATTTCACATCGATAAAGTGAACCTTATCTGCAACTTGGTACGTTTTCCAAGACCACGTACTGTTGTTTGAGTGATGCACATGGCTTTTATTCATATGTGACAAGCCGAATGAGATGAACATTACAGTCTCCATGCTAAACTCCAAAACGCAACAGCTTCAACGCGCAAAGTAGACAACTATTATGTTTTTTTTTTCAAGTACGAAAAATACACTGTTTTATATTATATGTATCAGGACAAACGGTATAAGCTGTAAATGGTTCAATAATTATTGCTTCTTCAACTAAAATGTCAAAAAAAACCTCTCATAAGTGATCACGTTACATTGGTTTTAATCTGGTTACATAGACACATAGAAAAATGGAGAGCAACCTTCGTGCACACAACACAATCAATTTTCTATTTCATATTATTTGCAAATGGATTACATTTATAGTATATGCGCAGATTCAACAAACTCAGAAAAAAACGGATCTGAACTACTTGCAAATCTACCGTGTAACAACATAACGCTATTTTCTCCATTATTCTCTAAATCCTTCCCTTCATGGAGAAATGGAGGACACACCAATTCAATATAAACATTTGTCAGTCTTCATTAACATTTGTACCCACTCTGAGATTTCATAGACAACGTTTATTTCTCCACCATTTTCGAGCTACCATTCAACCCATTTAAAATACATTTGTTTCTGGCCAGCAATGTTGAATTTGTAAGATCAAAGATTCTTGACACCCCTGAAGAATAGTCTCGACATTGAACTATTCTATTGAAATATTTCCATTTGTGAAATAACCCCGAAGAATAAATTTCAACAGTCGTATAGGAAAATATTCTAGGTACATAATATGATCAGCGATCAATCCTAAAAAGTGACCTTTACACAAACAGATCTCATACTGTAACATGTAGTTGACGCTCTTGAAGCCCGAAGCACAACAAAACCCATCAACGTATAACAAATTCACACAATCAAATTAGCCAATTTTTCTCTGGGCACCGAGGAACATCGAGAATGACTAATTTAGATAATGCTAATTTTATCAATAATTGGTTCTTCATTACACAAATCTCACAACAACAAATATAAGCTTAAACTCCACACCACACACTTGTAAATCACATTACAAAACATGCTTTAGAAAAGTTTAAGAGATGGATCAAGAGGTTCATCTTCACTTGAAGAATCTTCAAATATTGTATGAGGTGAATCTTCTGAAAATGTTGCATAGGCTGATTTTTTCAATTTTCCATTCAAAAGATCTTGAGCCCGAATTTTGCAATTGAATGTTGTATGTCCATATTTATGACAATAGAAACATTCAGTGTTATTTTTATTCACCCTTCCTTTGGAGTATAGTGCAAGTTCATTATGTGAACTACCCTCTATGCCACCTAACCTCTTTTCTTCTGCCATAAGAGCTGCTATCATTTCATCAAGTGATTGATGTGGCATTTGACTTAGAGTAAATATGGCATTATCATATTTTGAAGACAAGTTATTTAATAAAGTTGCCTTTGCATCATCATCATCTACATTAGAATTAATTTCTGACAACTCTCTCATCAAAGCTCTTAACTCATTTATGTGTGTTGACAATGATGTCTCACTATCCATTTGGAGTTTAAACAGTTGTAATTTTAAGAAAAATTTTGCATTAACAACTTTTGCCCCAAATACCTTATTCATTTCTTCCCATATTGCTGCAGAAGATTTCTTTAAGTCAATAAGATGTAGCTGGGAATCTGCAAGTGATAGTCCAAGGATAGACTTGGCTCTTTCCTCTCTTTTTTCCCATTCAATTAACTATTTAGCATCAGTAGGTGCTTTTTCTGAGCCTTCTACAATATTCCATAGATTTCTACTCATCATTTGCAGTTGAACTTTTACCTTCCAAGTGTAGAAATTAAAGCCATTAAACTTTTCCAATACAATAGGCTCCATGTTGAAAAGAAAAGCTTTAACATTTTTTTAATCAACAAATATTTAGTAGATTAAAAAATATAATATTATCACAATGAAAAACCGCACAATATTAAAATGCACACGAGGACAGGAGCCGTCCTGGCAAACTCTGAGCGTTCACGTGAAATTTCACGGCTGAGCACCATTAAAAAAACGTGGATCTGAATATGGGAAGTTGCTTCCTTGTCGTCTTCCAAGTCGTTTTCCCTACGCTGACCAAGATGTGCTCAGATGGGAATAGGAAATTGGGGAAGAAAGGAGAGTACGGTGCGATTAAAATGGGAGCGCTAGAATCTCCGAAGGAATTAGCTGTTACTGAGAGCCCAGAATCATTGTAATTCTCGATCTCGTTTTTCAGAGCGAAAATCTCAAAGCCGATCATCAATATGCAAAGTGCACAATAATAATCCAATTAGCCTCGGACCTTACAACATCGACGTCTCAACCTGATGAGTCTGCATATCAGAAGATGGGATCACCTCGTATTGATGATACACCTCGTGCTGTGATACCAACATAGAAAAATGGAGAGCAACCTTCGTGCACACAACACAATCAATTTTCTATTTCATATTATTTGCAAATGGATTACATTTATAGTATATGAGCAGATTCAACAAACTCTGATAAAAACGGACTTGAACTGCTTGCAAATCTACCATGTAACAACATAACGCTGTTTTCTCCATTATTCTCTAAAAGAAACTGGAATGAATTCCAGCATCCAAGATAACGTAAGAAAGTACTAGCTTCTAAGCATAAAACACAGATAAACAGAAGAACCTTAAAGGGCACTTGCAAAAAGAAAATCTGACAGAGATGCCAAGAAAAAAAATCATTACACGGCTCGAGGTCAAAGAAAATTAACGGAACCCATAGTACTCTAACTGTCCGACCTGAGCAAATGATAGAACATTATTCCAAAGCTTCCCTCCAGGGCTTTCTTCAATAGCCGATCAGCAGCATTCATGTAAACATGTCTGAAGGTGATATCCGAAAAGGAGTTCTTTAGGGAATTTAATCTTTCCAACCAGTGAGCAATCGATCTCGGATTAATTTTGACCTTCTGGGTCATGTGATCGATCAGAACTTTGGAATCCCCAATTATCCAAATCTTGTCCAAGTAAAGCTGGTTAGAAAACCAAAGGAGCCCCCACAGAGCCATGACTTCAGTGTTCATGTTCGAATCATTACCTCCATATCTTCAACCAGAGCCCACAACCACAGATAGAGTGATGTGAAACCCCATCGAAATATCCAACAGGGAAGTGAGTCTCATAAGCATGCAATCTTCTTGACAGGGCCGGGTAGCTTGTGTGCAATTTTCAAGAGATCCCAAGTGTTGACAATCTTGTGAGCAGTGAGTAAGCGCTGGCAAGGAATGTCTTCAAATAGTTTCTTGTTCTTGGTGCACCAAATGTGCGAATGGAAAAGTATCGGTATAACTCTGACTGACTCCCCTCTATTAATTCACCATTTTAAGCAGTCTTTCGTAGAGTAATAAATCGAGTATCAATATGTAACTTCCCACAAACAATCTCTAATGTTTCTAAAGTGAATGGACAAAAATAAAACAGGTGGGTGTTATCCTCCTCTTCTTCTCTACAAAGACAACACCTTCCAAGTCCATACCACCCTTTTTTCTGTAGGTTCTTCCATGTTAAATTTTTGTCCTTCCTCACCAATCATAAAAATAATATCATTTTTGTAAAATTTAAATCTCTCTTCATATGCAATGCAATCGTATTCTCTTCCATCCATAGGTGATTTGATGGTGAGGCGTCAAATTGACAACACTACAGACTTTTCTTATTTCGCGTGCCTTCTTTCAGAAGAGAATCATCGTACAATCGTATTTTTGGAAGTTCTAATTCTAGTCCTCCTGTAATAATTTGATGTGATTGAAAGGATAGCCTATTTAGTGCACTTCCATATTAACAGCTGTTGCGGTCAGAGAAGCGACGTTTTATGTGCAGAAACATCCGTGTCGAGTAACGTTTCATTTTGTTTAGATGGCTGTGATTTGATAGAGTCAGAATATTCTTGTCTTAGTCCCAATCAGGAAGATAAATGACAAGGACTTGTGCGTTTTACTCCAAACCTTCTCTAGTCTGACCTGAGCATTGATAAAAAAAAAACCAATGTACTGAATTATATAAACCTACATGTGGTAAGTTTGTAGTATTCTTTTCACATTCCTAGGTGGTTAAAGAAATGTATGGGAACGCATATCACGCAGTTCTTTTAGCGGTGTTAAGTAGGTTGTTCACTGTCTCATGGCAGCTGTCTTGCCTCTGTGATGGCAGTTGTTCACTGTGTGGTGGCCCCAATGTTACCTCTTTTCATAGTGTGATGGCTAGAGTTAGGTTTTAGGGCACTTGATTTTCGCTTTTAATAGTTCGTAATTTTATATTTTTATGTTTTAGGTTTATTATGTTTACTTTTTTAGATTTAGTTTTATGTTTTACGTTTATTAGGCCATCTACACCAATTTGTATTTTAAGTTTATTATTTTAGGTAATCAAGGTTTATTAATTTAGTTTTAAAATATAGGTTTATTAATTTAGCTTTAAAATTTTTAAGTTTATTACAGAAGGTTTTATTGATTTATTATTTAAAATTATAAATTTTAGTAATTTGGTTTTAAGTTTTATTATTTAGGATTTTGATATATTTATTTTAGGATTTATGTGGATGTATTAGGTTTTATGGTAATAATAATAATATTAGATTTATGAAGTAAAATTAGGTTTAAATTCAAATTTTTTGGGGCTTAATAATCTAATTTGTTATTTATTGACAAAAAAAATTAAGAAATTTATATTATAAATAGTTGTAATATAATTGAATAACTAAAAGTATATATAAATAGCTATCAAAATTATGTACATCATGGTTGTAACTTTCCAAAATTTCTTGTTAGTATACATTTTTAAAAAGTCATATAATATTATTATACATTTACAAAACATAAAGATTAATGCAAAATATAATTAATGGTGACTTACCTTGTCCAATATTAAAGAGATGATAATTATGATTGCTAGATCGATATCCTCCATCATTATGACAACAATGTTTCCTCCTTGATGCATGTGACATCTTGATGTTAGAGGCTATTGAATGGAAAATGCTTATTTCTTAGCATGTAGCATTCTATCTCTAGGACAACATTTTATTGATTTTGTTATACCATGAGATTAATGAACATTGTATTCTAAGGGATACATTGGTGCTTATTTTCATGGACTTTAATGGTCATTTAAAAAATTTGAAATTATATTCTTACTAACAAGTTCATCATGTCTTGGAACCACCTTATGGAATTTAGTGTCTCCTTAAAATTTGAAAATGGGGATTGGTGTCCCCCCAAAAAAAACCTACAAGTTTTAATATAGAGTTTGAGATTACCTATCATATAAACTCTAGAAATACAACTTCAAGGTAAACATGAAGTAGAAATCCAACTTCAATGGAACACCTCAATTTTGACCCTCATGTTTAAATTGTAATTATTATGTTTCACATTGTTTATTCTTTCCTTGAATATTTTATTATTATGGGATGTTGAATTAAATAAAGTAAGAAAAATGTATATCTTTTATTTAGATGAATGAAAGAACCCAATAATTAATTGAGGCATAAGTTCCCATAAAGAACATGATACCACAAGTGGGGAAGGGAATTGGGTCTACAAATATATTTTATGCTTAGTTATCTAGGCATTTTATCCACTTTATAAAGTTTATTTCATCTTTCCTAATTTGTGATACATCTATGATGCTAAGCTATATCTTAAAGAGAAGTGTAAACTTCTCTACATTTCTCCTTATATTCTAGGAAACTTGTTTATTATTTTCTTTAAATTAAATAAGTTAAGGTTAGTTTTCATGACTTATTTTAACATCTGGTAAAAAAATGGAAAATTAGAATTGAAAAGCTAAACCAATTATTTGATGTGAAAAAAAAGAAAATGACTGTGTGCATGGAGAAAATCCATCATTTCTATGAGCAAGGATTTACCCATAATTGAGTTAGTAAGCATGTTTCAAATCCCATAATTTTTGTAGGGAATTCCTTTAAGCTAGAGAGTGTGAGGGTTGCAATCAAGAATGAAGTTGGGAGGGCATGATAATCATGAGGGAGGGGAGTAGTTTTCAGGTTGTGTAGTAGTGAAGGGATTCACTATTGTACTAGCTAGCAAAGGAGCTCTTTAATTCATGGAGACTTTGCACATGGTTAATAAGGGCTCCTTATTGAACTATTAATTGTGAAATAATTACCATTCTATCTTAAAATTCATATGGAGGAGTAGGGGCTCACAAATTCATATGTTAGGGGAAACATTCATGGTTTATTTGGTCTAAATGATGGTTTTGCAGTATAGCTACTCGGTTAACTAAGAAAGCAACTACATGAAATAGAATTAAATATGTGGATATGCATGAAGGCCATAAGGCCCATAATGTGACAAAATTATTGTAAGAAGTTTCCACCTGCTAAAAATTTCCACTTACTAGAACCTATGTTTCTTGTCCCAAGAAAGTGATCTAAGACCAAATTTTATTTATCTCAATAGATCTAAAATAAATCAAAATCACAATCTTGAGAATAGCATATCAAATCCACACAATAGTTACTCAACAAAAGAATCATAGAAAAAAACCTCATGTTACACTAACATCTCATATTATTCCTTAAGGAATAAGTACACTCTTCTAATAATGTTAAGTAAAATTATAATAATTTTATGAATAACTCTTTAGATTGCTCACACTTCTCTATATAGTGTTCTTTTTCTAATAAAAATATAGTAAAATCTTTTAGTAAACCATGTTCACACTCTAGACATTATAAACTCCTCACATATCCACATAACATTTATTATTCTCTTTAGATGCACCTCTCATTAAATACCTATGTAAATAAATATACTATAACTTTGATACCCAAAACTAAGAATATCACCTCAAAATTATTTTTTTGGACTAAACTACCATGTATAAAGCCTTTACGATGATATGGGTCTGGGAGTTAGGCATAATTTCCCTACCAATAAGTAGCCATTTTTACAAATCGAGAAAACATGTATGATTCTTTTTATTATAAGCATGGCTTTTAGGCTTATCCATTTTGGTCAATTCATAACATAAGTTGTTTTACTCAAAATCCATTTGTAAAGTGTGAAACGATAATAGGAGCCTCGTAGACCTAGTTTCACATATTAGAAGTGGTATAACGCATACACCATGGATTGTTATAAACGCTATGTTCTCTAAGTTTAGAAAGCGTTTACAATTTGATGAGGCATGATATCAACGTTAACACTAAAATGATATAAAATAAAAGAATTATAAGTCTATTTTCATAAATTAACGATGATTTCGACGACTCTCCAAACATGGACCAATTTTATGATCAAAACTAATCTTTCTAACCTTGAGTCATGATAAGATTCTTTAAAATGCAATATTTTCCATATTAAAGAATTAGGTCCCAATTTTATCTATTATGAACAAGGCTATAAGTAGCGACTACTTGCTCTTTAATGTAAATATAGAAATGTTACAATTTGAGTTTGACTATGTTTATGAGTAATTGTTTTAAGTGCATTGTTAATTCACTTAGTAAGAACATATGGATAACACTTTAAAATTGGAATATATCACGTTTAAAATGCTCAATAACAGATTAACTAATTATAAATATATTATAGTTAAAAAAATAAGTTTTTATTTACATTAATTATAATTTTATATATATATATATATATATATATATATATATATATATATTTATATAGTTCTTTCGTAGTAATCACATGCAAAAGAATGACCTCATTCTTTTGCATGTGATTACTACCTAAGAATTTCTCCAAATTTATAATTTAATACTTAATAAATATATATATAGTAGATATTTATTTTGTTCAATCTGCCACTTCTCTTTAAATTATTTGTGCTAATAGCTTGTTTATTTATTATTTTATATTATTATGTTTATTTAATATTTTATACTATTAAATATTGAACTGCAATTGCAAAATACTCTTAATTTATATAATTTTTATTAATGTAAATTTAGTAAATTATGATAAATAAATATAATAAATTATTTTTTAAAATAAGTTTCCACTTAAATTATTATTATCAATAATTTTTTGTATAATATTTAGGTATGATGAAGTTCTTATAAATTTAATTTGCATAATATTTATACATCTTCTATACTATAATTTTTTTTTTAAATAAATATTTTATTTTATTTTTAGTTCTTGCTACTTAGTTTAATTTAATTACTAATTTATTTTGTATTGTTATTATGTAATTAGTATTGGTTAAATGTAATTAATATTTAACTTGTTTATTTATTTCAACTCAGCCATGCTCTAAAAAATTATTTTAAAAAATAATACATGTATTTATGAATTTTAAAAAAATGTACAATTAAGTAAAAGTAAGTTAATTATATAGTATATAAATTTTATTTTATTTTAAGAATGAGCTAAAATATAATGTAAAGTCATTTTAATACAATTCACATTTAAAAAAATAATTAATATATGCATTAAATAATATTATTAACCATGGAAATTTAAGCTTAAATTATTATGGAAAAATCTGAATTGTAAATAGCTTTTGTTACTCTACCATGAGCTAATATTATATAGACAAAATTTATGCTATACTAGAACTAAAATTCAGTAATATATTTGCTATTCAATAATAAGCATATAAGTCAAATGTAAGGATTGTTGTGTTTTTGGTTGGCAAAATTGCTTTGTTGATTGTAAGTTTAAAATGACATATAGAGTTTTCATATATTTTTATAATTCACATCACCTGCCATGTATTTAATAATATACTAAGATTAAAATAACACAACAATCCTTACTTCATAATTAAGAATTTAAAGTTCAAATCCCCAATTAATTAGGTTTTTGATTAATATAAAAAACAATTTTAAAATATTATATTTCAAATACATTTCAGAATATAGACTTATATGATTCATATTATTATAATAAAATGAGTTATAAAAAACAATTTTAAAAATATTATATTTCAAATACATGTCAGAATATAGACTTATATGATTCATATTATTATAATAAAAATGAGTTATTATACAATTAAGATTTTAAAGTTCAAATTCCAATGGACTAAGGTTAACTAAGATATTTCTTAATATATTAAACAATTTTAAAAATAATATATTTCAAATACATTTCCCAATGTAAACTTCTATATTAATAATAAATTTTTTACGTGATTCATATTAATAATAAAAAATTTTCGTTATTTTAAATACATTTAAAAAAATATTTTATTTTATTTAGTTATTTTTATAAAAAAAAATTGAAAATGATTAATAACCACTTTATTTAAATGGTTTCAGATCCAACCTAGCTGGATCGGACCATCAATAAGAATTTTGTAAGGTAGTATTTAATGCTATGAAAAATAGTATATGAATTATCTATACACCACCTCACACAGCATTTAATATTACAGTAACATCGAAATAAATAAGGTTTACCTACTCCCTAATTAAGATCCCTTGATGGTTAAAAGGAAAAGGGAAGAGATAGATTCAGTGAGGTGGCCAGCGAGGTATGGTAAAAACAATTGAAAGCAGATATTTGTGGCTGCGGAAAAACAACACGTCGGGAGGCAGGCTCGCGTTCGCAGTGTCGATGGAGATGGGCGGAATGATTCCGGCAATTTGACAGGAGATCTAAAGTCATGGCCTGACAGTCCTGTTTACCTTATGCATTGTACTTTTGCACTTTTTAGCACATTTTACAAAGCATTTTCCAATAACATGTTGAAAGTATTGACCAATAAAAACTCAGGAAAATAAATTTAAATAATTTAGATAAATAAACAATAAAAAATTTCAATGTTTATCTATGAAAAATTATTAAAAATTTTTACAAATAGCGAAATTAATGTCAACATAAAAAAAACCCAATTGGTAATCCCTGCTAGGGCAGGTACAATAAGACGAATGCTTTTTAAATCTTATTCAAGGGTATTTAACACTTTATCCGTGAATTTTAAGGTTTATAAACAATATTAAAAAAATAGTACGAAAGCTTTTTATATAATATTTGATTATATGTTCGAATTATAGGTTAAAATATTGTTTTTTAATAGTGAATTGTTTCTTTTAAGATATTTACCTTATATTTTTAAAAATTTAAATGTGATAATGAAAAAAAAATATAAAATACTTAATTAATGATGATTAAAATTATCTAAACGTTTTTAACCATAAACATTGAACAGTGATGGTTGTTTTTTAGGTTTTGATGTTTTTAGTTATTATGGTTTTAAGTTGGCTTCTTTTTATATTTGTTATGAATTTTTTCTATGAGCTAACTCTCTTTTTGGTCTTTTCCATTAATAGTTTTTGTTGTTTTTTCAATTTTTTTTATTAATGATTAAATGGAGTTTAGGCTTTAAAAGGGAGGTTTCAGATATATTAGTTAGCTTTGGAGCTCTTATTCTGGATACATTCTCTTGACCCCTTGTTTCTCTAGTCTTTTAAACCTTTGAATTGGTTCCTATCTTCTTTGTCATGCCCCATGAATGTACAAGATGTTATAGGGGTGGTCTAGGGTAAAAGTTTTCTAAATGGTGTAAGAGATCTATTCAACGTTGAATCTTATGTTGGACTCTATGACAACCAAACTCCTCCAAAAATGTATCTTGAAATCAATGTATTGGAGGAAGATATCCCACAAGAGTAAAGTGACTTAGACACAAGAATTATGAAGGATATTACAACTTGGGTGTGAGATATTGGGCACACACAAGGTAGGAAAAACCAATACCTTCACACAATAGAATTGTATTGGAACTTGAAGATACTACTTGACAAGGTTTTGTTGGAACCACATGCTTGGATGAATTCTTGTCTTAAGGGAATTCAGGTGTACTTGGTTGACATTATGGATATTTGACTGGTATTAAAATAAGATCTCATTTAGGTTCAACAGTTGGCTCAAATAGTAAGATGTGGCTTACCCAATTAGGGCTCAAACATGGCTCTCCTCCCAATTTTTATGTTATAGTCAACTCTAGGTTTTCTTAATGACATTTGGAATCATTTTTTGTAATACTTTTTGGTGGAAAGCTAGTACTTTTAAGCAATAGATATCTCATAAACAACACAATTTATGATGTTTTATTTTAGCTCTAAAATTGTATTACACTATTGGTTTTTGTATTTTTGTTATTAGTTTGGCCTTACTTATGAGTGATAGTGACAAACAACTAGCTTTATGTTGAAATTTGGTAGCATTGGGAGGTGCTCTCATTTGACCTTAGTGTTGGGTATATGAGAGGAAACCAATGAGAGAAACGATTTTATGTGTGTACGGGATAAGACCCATGGTGTAGAACCATGGTATTATAATGAACCATGGTATTCCACTAATTTAAAAGCATAAATTAGAATTGATTGGAGAAACCTCATATTAATCATGGAGAGGAGAATAATGAAGGTTTCTTCTTGATTGAAGTTATGATTTTCCAAGGAACATACAACTAGGTGGATCTCTAGCATGTGTCCAATAGGTTGATATACATATGCCACTACAAAAAAGGAAGGTTGCATGGTTTGAGTGCAAAGGTTTAGGTTCCAAAGGAAAGGATGAGGTCTATACAACAACAAGGACATGGTTGTGAGCCATGTTTTTGAAAATCATAAATAAAAGGGTGTCTGTAAGTACATAAAGAAGTAAGCAACAAGTTGTAAGACCTTGTGAAATGAGTGACCTACTAGTTTAGCATTGGCTAAGGCCTTTGCAAGGACTTTTGGTTATCCCACAAGGTTGGTAAAGGAATACAGTCTTTGAAGAGGGTTGCAAGTGCCTTAAGGTTGTTAATTTTTGGCAAGTCAAGTATAAATTCCCTCACCTCCATAGCCTTCACGAAGAGAGAAGCCTCCTAGCCCTTGGAAGGATTTAATTTGGTTAAAGAAAAATATATTTTAATATGGAAACCCACATGTGCACAAAAAGGAAAGGTTGACACAAAAGGAAATTGGACACCCATGGATGGAACTCACCATCATTTGGAAATCATCATCATCATTCTTTTTTCTTCGGTTTGGATCCTATAGGTCTTAAGTGTTGGGCTGAGATTGGTTTGTAAAGGTTACAAATTGTAGGTTCCAAAGCTCACATGTATGATATAGGGGTTTTTATTAGTAGGCATAAATTTTAGGGTACTTGGAGGGTTTCAAACACAAACACACATACACTCTCTTGGAAGCTAGGGTTTCATTCCTTTAGTTGATCCAATAATTTGGAATTTGATCACACAATTTGATAGTTGAGAGAGGCTTTTGAATGAGGGTTTTGATTATTAGAATTATTGGTTTCATTTGTTGGATGTTGTTTAGTTGAATTTTCTAGATAGTTTTGTGAATGAAGAAATGGATCATTGTACTCTCTCTTTGTTGAAGCATTTAATAATAATCCAATAAGAAGAATAATTTGAGAGGGTTTTACCCTTTGTGAGGCTTTTCTGTGCTCTCATACTAACTAATTATGTGTGAATTTATTTCTACTATTGTTACTTTATGTTCCGTTGCATTGATTCTGATATTGTTATTTCTATATAATTGCATATGTTGTTGAATAATGTACCTTTTGATGCATTGATTATGAGATTATTCTTTCTATATAATTGCATATGTTGTTGAATAATGTTATGATGTTATGGGGTCAATTCAATGTGTAAATAATGAAATGAAATTATCTAAAGAAAACAAAAATATAGCCCTAAGAAAAATTAACCAAGGCTACAACAATAGAGAGATAGTTAGCTTGTAAATTTTGTAGTGAAGTACTACCATAATAATGGTGTTTTGGGTAGATGAGGGCTTGAAGGATTTAGCCTCAGCCTAGGGGATTTGGGTAAGGATGTGTCTCCTATATGGGTATTATTTAGGGCCTTGTAAAGGAAATTTTGTGTAGTAAGGGAACCCAAGGATTCTTGTGGAAGGAAAAAGTAAGAAATTGGATTTTTCAATTAAATTTGTGTGTTTTTTGTATGATCTAATTGTTGGTGTCATATTTTGTGTTGTGAAAATTATTTTATGTTTTTAGTTTCTTGTAACTATCAAAATATAGAATAGACCTTAGGTGAATGGATTTTCAGTAGTTTAAACCTTTAATTTAAGTAATTTTAAGTAAAATTCTTCTAGAAAAATTGTCATTTATAAGGGTAGATCTTTGTTATATAGCGCATCTTCATTCATTTTAAGGATTTTTTTTTTTGTAAAAGCCTCTTGAATCATTAAATTACCATAATGGAAACCCTGATTGGTTTATAAAGCATGTGGTTAAATTTATAATACCATATATTATTGTAATGTTCTAACTTCAAATAGTGTTGGTTGCAATTAGTTTTATTTGAGGTGACTTATTATAATTGAAACTATTTTATGTATGTTATAAAAGGGTTAATTGCATTTTCAATTTTATGTATCTAAATAAAAGTTTTTTGGATATTTTTTAATTATAATTAAATATTTAAATTTTAAGATAAATAATTTTTAAAAATAAATTCTAAATCCATTTTAGTTGAAACAACATTGCCTAAACTACATTATTTAAGACAATATTTGTTCCATATTTTAGAGTTTATGCTAATTGAATAAGTTATCATGTTTTACTATTTCCAATAATATTTGTATTTAAAGAAAAGTATTTAATTTTTTTAATTGTTTTTTATAATGATAATAGTTAGGCATTATATACTCAAGTATAGTACATTTCATCACTAGTGAGGAGATGTTTTAGAGTTTAATATGGGGAGATGTTGTTTTGTAATGTTACATAAAAAAAAGTAAGTGGCATACATGAAAACAAATTTTTTAGTTTAGATGGATCCTTCCTATATCTCTATTTGGATGTGTGCTTCCAAACAAAAATTTTGCAACACTACATTGAATATAGTTAAATATTTTTCCAAAAATAAATTTGATTGAAAGGGTGAAACAATTGTGGTTGAACATGTTTTTCACTTTATCCAAAATTGTAGTTCCCATGATATTGATGAATATGTTGAAATATTTTCACTCTCACTTTTATAGAAAAAATTAAGAAATTATACTAATCATTTGGGTGCTTCAATAGGCACATGGTAACATTTTTTAAGTGATTTTTTACATGTATTTCAAGATTACGAATACAGTTATGTTTGGAAATTGAAAAATTACATAGGTTATAAGGTGAATATATAGTATATTTTCTTGTTATATTTAAATTAATATATATTAAATTTCATAAGTTATGACTAAAACCTAACAAAATGGGTTAGTCACCTCTTTTTTCTTCTTTGTATAAAAAAAATCATGATGAACTCAAAGATAATTATTTTTAAATGTATATGCTACAATAGATACATATGCAATAGATATTAGAAATGATTATTTTGAGTCTACTAATGACATTGATGTTCACATTCAAATATATAGTCTAGAACTTGTTAATGAACAATTTAAGGAATGCATAGATAACATCGATAAAATAAATTCCACTCCTTAAATTAATTCCACTACTTAAATTATTTAAGATCATGATAAACTTTTTATTTTTAAAGAAGAATATGATAAATAATTAGTAACTCAAATCTCCAACACTAATAATAATGATTATTGTCTCAAAAAAATAAATATGTAATCACATATTCTCCAACAATAATATTCATTATATTCATATTATTTTCATCATTATTTTCAATATAATAATCATTGTTTTAATGTGATAGTCCCTTCACGTATAACTCCATTTAAGAAGAAGAAGCAACTATTATATATTATAGTATGTTTTAGTTTTATGTCAATCAAGTGCAAGATAGTGAAACAATAAAGAATTATTATATAGATAATTTTTGTGAATCTCATGCATGCATATTTTATTTTTGTTTGGGTTCTAATCTATTTTTATGAGGAAAGTGGGTGAATTCATTTAGGATGAATCTTTGGATATTGATTATAGTGAAGCAAGCCACCTCATCACTATGTGAGGTTCTCATGTTATCAATCACCAAAGTGAATCTAGTACAAGATGAAATATTTTCTTATATGGATAATGTTATAATAGTTCTTTATTTAGTATCTTTTAAAATTAAGAATAATTTTAATTTTGAAAAAAAAAATCCATTTTTATATATAATTATGAAATTATAGATCACATTCATGTTGAATCTGGTCATGATCTGGAATATTTTTCACAAGTAAATCATAATATTGATATTTATTATAACATTTCAAGGGATTATTGTTATATAATTTTTTTTTTTCCATTGTAATAATATAAATAGTAATGCAAATTTGTGCCCAAACAATTTTAACGTAGATATTCTTCATATATTATTCATCTTTCCCAATATTTATAGAATTGAAATATCTAAGTTTCTTTATATTTTAAGTTGGTATTTTGAATACTTTAGTACCGAAGACTTGTCTTATGAGATAGTGGAGGAATATCGAGCTATATTTCTTCAAATGGAAGAAAACTTGGAATATAACATGGAAATTGCAATCAATAATGTATACGGGCTAGCTCTGTTCTTTAAGATTAACAATATCATCACTCTTACACAAGCTCCAATACCTACAAGTATAACATTTAAGTCTTTCAAGCTATGTCATCCATCCATGGCTTCATCATAAATTTTAAAGGAATTCCAATTTGACTTTACACAAGCTCCAATACCTACAAGTATAACATTTGAGTCTTACCAGCTATATCATCCATCCATGGCTTCATTATGAACTTTAATAGAATTCCAATTTGACTTTAATGACCCAATTCACACAAGGCTGGAAAACCATTTTTGAAAACGTTTTCAGCATATATTATTGACAATAATTTTCACATTGTAGATAAAATAATCAAAATTAACTTTTATGAAGTTGAGGAGAAGATGCCTACCCCAACTACGTTTTACCCCCAACTTTTTCATGCTTACCATATTAATTTTCAACATAGAATCAAAACATGGGTGAAGGATTTGTTTCGAGAAAAATTTCTTGAAAAGGGTAGGATTATTTCCTTGAACATATGAGGTATGGTGGTAGACATTTTGGATTTGTCTTTTATGATTTGGTATGGATTCATTTTTCATTTTTTTATGTACACATTTGTGCATGTTTAAGAAACTTGAATGGATTTAATGGACTTTTTATTTTACTTGGTACCAGTAGTATTCGTAGTTTAGAATAGGTTTGTGGGATATTTTTCTTTCATTTATCTGAATAATAATGTTGTTATGAAAACAAGTAGGTTTCAAGTTCTTAAGGGAAGTTCATTTTAACTTTTTCCTAAATTTATCATTTATGGTTTAACTCATGTTTATTTCCATTAAACTTTTTTTTTTTAAATTTTGATTATGAACATCTACTTAGTAAATGTTTAATGCAATATTTTTTTATAATGAAGCACTAATATTTAAAGAGAAAAAAAATAAAAGTTTGATGAAATTCTCATATTTAATTCATTGCTAAAATTAATATTTGATAGTTATTTATTCTTAATTTTCTAAGAAGAATTGAAAAATGTTTCAAAGTATTACTTACTAAATAAATTCATTCATGGAATTAGTTTATGGAAACATTCCTTATTGCTAGACAAAATTACAATTATGATGGATATTTCTTAGAAATGGATAATATTGTATGCTAGAAATCATTCTTGAAATGAATTTTCTTATATATTTATTTTATTTTTTGAAGATTTCATCATGAAGACTTATACTCTTAAGAATATTTAATCTAATGGTCTTCTACTCTTACTAGTCCTACTAATAGAAATAATAAAACTTATGATGATGAATGTAACATAAACATTACTCAACATGTGTAACAAATAGATCCAATAATTAATCTTGGTTCTATTTATAACTCTATTAAGTCAATCAATGAATCGAAAACTATTTCATAATCACACAGATTAAGTGTTTGTTTTATACATTTTCATGAATTATAAAATAACTAGGATTTAAAACTTTAATCTCAAATTGTAATTATTTTATGTATTCATATTTGTTTTCTAATCACAATTCATGACCTAGATGTTAAAACTCCTATTTTAACTAATTCATATAACTTTGATTTTTTTTTATTTTTTTTAAATAAACAAGATTACGAGGTTTCCTTCACTTTAGTTTAGGATAATGAAGTTAAATATAATATATCTATTGATATAGTTCTGATACTCTTGCACATCCATTTGATGATATTGTTAATTAAATTATTTTTCATGCTCTAAGAGAAAAGCAACTTATTCTCATATTGATAACATTAAATCCCAACAAAGTGCATTAAATATTGAAATATCTCATTCTTTTTCTTTAATAAAATCATTTCCATATAAACAAAAATATGAAACAATTTTATATTTTGATGATGTTTTATTTATTCTTAGAATTCATTTCAAGTATCAGCTACTATCTCTCTTAATTTTCCATTTGATATTTTTATTTAACAAATATTTGTGAGACCATCACCCTCCTTTGATAAGTACAGAGTCATGTTGGAAGCCTTAAAATGAAAAATTAGGAATCACTTTTAGGTTGGTTTTTACATAAAAAATGATATTTTTATTGCGAATTTTTTTTCCCATTAAAAGAAAAGTTTATAGAGAATTATCTTGCCTATGTAATGATATTTAAAAAAAAATAATATGGACATATAACTCAAGAAATTTGGTGTATATTAAATGTATATACATGAAAATTTCACTCAAATATAATGATTGACTTAAGTATCCACTAAAAATTTTGTATCATGGCGATTTAGATAGATTTTAGTGGCAGTAGAACCTAGATTATTTTTAGTGAATTTTGAAATTCAATAACTATGTCTAATCATTTAATGAAATAGGGTAAGGAAAAAAAAAAGTGATTTTTCAACACTTTCTCATATCCATCAATTTTCATTTTAATGTGATGATGAATGATTGTGCTGAAAATACCAGTTTGAAGAGTACACAAAGCCAAATTACTTATTTCTTATTTCCATTTTGAAGTTATTGATTTTTCATATCAAGTAATTTTCATAAGTGAGAAAATATGAGTGACAGAATTTATGTAAAACTAGCACAACTACATTTACCAATGTGGTTTATATAAGCTCATAATCTTATATGAAATAGATTTACAGATTTACAACCATAACAATGTGGTTGATATAAACACATAGACCTATATCCACCACCCACCACTAATATTCATAATATTTTATATTTATATCACTATAATTATTATATTAACATTATTTAGTATATTAATATAATATACAATTTTATATAATTTGATAATATATTAATAATTATATTTAAAAAATTAATATAATTCACATACAACATAATAAATAATAATACATTTAGTTCTTATTAATAATATATATTTTATCAAAATAATTATTATATATTTATTAATATAATTACCAATATATTTATTTATAATATATTAATAATATTAACTATATGCATACTATATACATATGAGAATATATTATATTAAAATATATAAAATTATATTATTTAACTATAACACTAAAAAATATAATAATATATTATTAAATTTTGTAAACATATTAATAGTTATAACTCAAACTATAATATATTCAAATATAACATAATAACAATATTTTATTATTATTTGTAATAAGTATTTAAAAATATCAACTAAACCCAAGAGATTAATAAATAGAAGTGATTATTAATATTATAAACGGAAATGCCTAATAAAACCAAGAGTTTAATATTATAAATCCAATCAATTAATAAACCCAAGGAAAAAATATTATGAACATAAAGGATCAAGAAACCGAAGGAATCAAATCACAAAACAAGGGGTTAATATTAAACCCTAGGACTAATATTTAATACCTAATATTGGAGTTTAATAAACCGAAGAGATTATTATTATTATAAACCCAAGGGATTATTAATATTATAAACACATGACATCATTAAACCCAAGACATTATTAATATTATAAAGCTAAGACATTAATATTATAAACAAAAATGATTAATAAACCGAAGGAATCATAAAATGGGAAAAGTAATATTAAAAACCCAAACGATTAATAAACTGAGAAAAATTAACATAGTTGAGCATGCCCCATTTTCATATAGAGACAACCTTTGTCGCAATGTGACGTTCCACTAGGTTTTATTTTCATATTCACAAAATATTTTTCACGATGTGACGTTGGACCATAGTTGACCATTATTATAAACACAAGGGAATTATATTAAACCCAAGGGTTAATATTATAAAACCTATGAATTATTTATACCCTTCGAATATGAACATGTAGATCGATAAACCCAATGGATTGATATTAAAAACCCAATGAAATAATAAACCCAAGGGATTAATACTAAAAAGCCAATGGTTTATAAACCTAAGAGAATAATATTAAACATAAGAGATTAATAGTATAAACCCTTAAGTATATAAACCCTTTGATAAATACTATAAACTGTGAAATAAACATGTTTAACCATGCTTGATTTAAACATTGAGAAAATTTTTGTCACAATGAAACCTTGGAACAAGGATGACCATTATTGCCCATGGTTGATTTTCATATTGATACAATATTTGTCACAATGTAGATCATGATGGACTATGGTTGATGATGATTTCCAATAGCTAATCATGGTTTATTTTCATATTGACACAATATTTGTCATAATGTGACATGGACAACAGATTAATATTAAAATTTAGTACTAATATTTAACCCTTAATATTGAGATTTAATAAGCACAAGGGACTAAAAAATCCAAACGATCAATAAAGTCTAGGAATTAATATTTTAAACTCAAGAGATTAATAAATTCAATGGATTAAATGATAAACCAAAGTAGTTATTAATATTATAAACAAAAACCATCAATAAACCCAAGGGATTGTTAATATTATAAACCCAACAAATTAATATAATAAATACAAATGATTAATAAACCCAACAAAATAATAACAAAAACCTAGGAAATTAATAAACCCTAAGAATTAATATTTTAAAGTCAAGAGATTAATAAACCCAATGGATTATTAATATTAGAAACCAAAAGAACTAATAAACTTGAGGGTTTAATATTATAAAACCAAGGAATTGGTGAACCCAAGGTACAAATATTAAAAACCCAAGGTATTAACAAGTCCAAGGGATCCATATTAAAAACAAAAGACATTAATAAAGCCTAGGAAATAATATTTTAAATACAAAGGATTGGTAAAATCACATGATTATTAATATTATAAAGTGAAGAAGTAATCAACGTTAGGGATTGTTAATATTATAAACCCAATGAATTAATAAATTAAAGTATCAATAAACCCAACGGTTTGATATTAAAACCCAAGGAAATAATAAACCCAAGGGATTAATACTAAAAAACCAAAGGTTTATAAACCTAAGGGAATAATATTAAACCTAAGATATTAATATTACAAACCCTTAAGTATATAAACCCTTAGATAAATACTATAAACCATTAAATAAACATGGCAGACCATTCTTGATTGAAACATTAGGACAATCTTAAAAACCCAAAAAGAAAACTAATATTAAAAACCGAAACAATTAATAAACCATACAAATTAATATTTTAACCCAAGGGATTAAATGATAAACCAGATGAATTATTAATATTATAAATTTAACGAACAAATAAACCAAATGTTTAGTATTATAAACCTAAGAAATTAGTAAAGCTAACGGGAAAATATTATAAACGTAAGTGATAAATATTAATATTATAAAAAAAGGGAATTATTAATATTATAAACTTAAGGAAGAGATAAAAAAACATTTAATATTATAAACCCAAGGAATTAGTAAATCTAAGGGAAAAATATTATAAATGCAAGGGATAAAAAAATGAAAGCGATTAATATTAGAAATACAAGGGATTTATATTAAACCCAAGGGTTAATATTATAGAACCTATGAATTATTTATACCCTTCTAATATGAACCTTTAGATCAATAAACCCAATGGATTGTTATTATAAACCCAAGGAAATTATAAACCCCGCGGATTAGCACTAAAAAATAAATGGTTTATAAATCCAAGACAATAATATTAAACCTAATAGATTAATATTATAAGCCCGAAGTATGTAAAAATCCTTATATAAATACTATAAATCGTCACATAAACATGGTTGAACATGCTTGATTTAAATATTGAGACAAGATTGTCGCAATGCGATGTTGGACCAAGGATTACAATGGTTGGTCATTGTTTATTTTCATATTGAGACAATATTTGTCACAATGTGACATTAAACCATGTAAAACCTTGATCGACTATGGCTAACGATGATTAACAATGGTTGACCATGGTTGATTTTCATATTGAGACAATATTTTTAATAATGTGACATTGGACCATGGATTAATATTAAAGTGTAGGACTAACATTTAACCCTTAATATTGGGATTTAATAAACTGAAGGGACTAATATTACAAACCCAAATAATTAGAAAACTCAAGGGATAAATGTTATAAACCCAATGGATCAACAAACCCGTGGAATTATTAATATTATAAGCTAAAACATCAATAAACCCAAGGTATTATTAATATTATAAACAAAAAACATCAATAAACCCAAGGGATTATTAATATGATAAACCCAACATGTTAATATTATAAGTAAAAAATATTAATAAACCAAAGTGATTATTATACTCGAAAGATCAATAAACCCAACAAACTAACATAAAAAACATAACAAATTAATAAACCCTAATAATTAATATTTTAAACTCAAGATATTTATAAACCCAAGGGATTATTAATATTATAAATAGAAACAAACTAATAAAACCAAGGGTTTAATATTATCAACTCAAGGAATTGGTGAACCCAAGTGATAAATATTAAAAACCTAAGGTATAAACAAGGCCAAGGGATCAATATTAAAAACTCAAGAGATTAATAAAGCCTACAATTAATATTTTAAACACAAAGTGTTGATAAACTCACATGATTATTAATATTATAAACCCAAGTGATCCATCAACCTTAAGGATTGTTAATATTATAAACTCAAGGAATTAATAAACTAAAGGGATATTCAATTTCACCATCATTGCAACCAAAGAAAGAACATTGAAATTAACATATATGTTTTGTTTTCTTTACATAAAAGAATTCTACTACAAAAATGGACTAGAAACACTCCATCAAAAGTCATTTATCAAATAGCATCTTTCAAAACACGACAAGACCGACGACAAAAGGAACACCAATTCAAATCAATAGGATAAGTTCACGATACTTAACGCTTTCCAACCAATCCCTTATTTCTTTTCCTTCAAGATTCCCTCAGTGTGCACATGAAACAAGTATTTTACATTCGTTTTCATTTCACCTAGCACATGAATATGTCCATGAATAAAAGTAGGATGGAAACCATGTTTTTTGTTGAACTTGTTCTAAAGATACAAAAGAAAATTATCACTTTAGAAATATTGTCCACCGCTTGATTATAATAGACGACATCATTGTTATCCATATTTGCATTTGAAAGGAAAAATTACAAAATCAAAATTAATACACACACGAAAAAACACCTAAGCATACACACATAAAAAATTATACCCCATTTTTATTATTTCTAAAAAACTTAATCTTATAAACCTCATGCCATAAAATAACCTGATGCTACATGAACCAAATGATATAAAAATTTCTGCAAATGTAAACCTAATTAGCAATACATATTGTAGACATGAAATGAGTGCTAAAATGAAGTGAGTTATACGACCGTTATTACAATGGTCAACAAGAATTCACAATTTTATAAATTTAAATTAATGTTTTTTTTTGTACGTCTAGTTGTCTGTGATCCTTTAGGACTGACCTGTGGCTTGAGGAGTCGTGACCGGGGGGTATCTAATATGTCAAAGTCACCCACGGATCGCACCCGGCCTAGGCCACAACAACCCTTTTACTCTCTCGATTTTTTAGCATGTCTCCTCCCCCTAACACACGACTCAACCATCCCCCATGAGGTTGATATTGGGTTGCCTTGTTGATGAGGCTCATCCTCAACGAGTTGTGCTAGTAGGACTTGAGGTATTTAAATTAATGTTAATGTATATATTAATTTTTTTTTAATGTTAATATCAATGTTTTTTTTCAATATAGATATTAAAATTAAACTCATTTTTATTAATATTAAAAAAATTAATCTTATAAACCTCATGCTAAAAACTAACCTAATTGTACATGAACCAAATGATATAAAAATATTTACAAATATAAATCTCGTGTCATTTAACCTAAATAAACCTAAAGTTATTAAACTTAATCTTCAATCAAAATATTTACGTCGATGTTTAATTCTCATGTTCATATTAATGTATATAGACTATTTATTTAATATTAATATTGAAAATCATTATCACTAATTAATAGACATACTAATTACCAATATTAATATTGGTAATTTTTGATATGGTGGTGGAATTTTTGATTGGTGTTGGATATCATTGGAAATATTAATATTAATAGCATTTAGCCCATAATTTTGCAATTCATGATATAACATGAATTCAAAATATTAACATCAATATGAACAAATTCTTAAATTAATTTTTAATGATTGGCTCACATAACTCGTTATTTATGTCTGAATGGTTCATTGTAAAAAAAAGAACAATAGAAACTTTAAAAAAATAAGTAAATTGAACAACATGAAAAAAGATGTAAATAACTTTATCAAATATTACTATGAATATGATAAAGGTATTCATCTCATTAATACATAAAAAACATTATCATACTAAAAGTGAATAAAGAGGACAATAAAAGAAATTAAAAAATCATTCTATAAATAGGTCACAATATTATAAGTTGCATGTTAGAGTGATATGGAATTCAATCTTGATTTCTAATGATTGGCTCATATAACTGGTTCTTTATGTCTGAATGGTTCATTGTAAACAAACGAACAATAGTCACTTTAAAAAAAAATTTGAACAATATGAAAAATGATATAAACAACTTTCTCAAATATTAGTATGAATATGATGAATGTATTCATCTCATTAATATACGAAAATCATTATTATATTTAAAGAAAATAAAGAGGACAATAAAATAAACTCAAAAAACATTCTATAAATAGGTAACAATATTATTAGTTGCACGTCATAGCGATAGGTTCTTCAATCGCTCCTCTTCTTTCTTCCTAATTGTAAGATATGCATTAACTTGCATCTTGTAATAACTTTGAAAATAGAAAGGCGGTGCAATGCACAAACCAACTATTGATTTCACTACTGATATGGCTGTGAAGGTTAAGCCTTTCTGCTCTTTATTCTTGATATCAATTGATGCTCGTTCTAAAGTCAATCCTTGTTACTTGTGTATTGTAAGAGGCCACACCATATTTAAAGGAATTTGTTTTCGATTTCCTCTTATCACTGGAGTGATAAGTATAATGTTTCAATTTCTTGCATCAAATGGAACAACAAAAAACTTGTCAAAAACAATAGTTGTGAACATTAGAAGTTGAGGTGGCTTAGAGGTAGGCGTATAAAATATATCCTTCACATAACCAAGTGAACCATTCACCAAGCCATCTTCAACCCACAAATTACATGTCAGCATAACACATTGACCACAACACAATAAAACTCCACGGTCAAATTGATCATCATCAACACCAATGATTTTTGAATGCCTTCAATTCTTAGCAATATATAATGCAATTGGAGAATTTAATGATATTAACATATTCCTGTTAAGGAAGGAGTCCAAATTATTTGTTGGAACCATGTGAAATACTGCATTAAATAAATCCCTTTCTCTAAGATGTAACCTTCTATAAGCGTGTGACATAAGAAACTCCCAATCTTCAAGAATATGTTTTGACTCTATGAAAACAAGATAGTTTCTCATTATTCCCTTGTTGGCGAAAGAATGTGTCAAGAGTGATAACAATATTGATTTTTTTCCACAAGACTTTCCCTATTTTATTACCGGCATACAAAGGCTTATCTCTCATAAGAGGTAGCTGGAAAAGTTCACCCACAAGGATGACGGACCTTCCACCCAAAGGACGATTCTTTTTCTCTCGAAATTCTTATCTTAATCAAGCATCTATTTGCATGAATAACCTTGATCCTATACAATTAATTTCATCAATCAATATATATCAAATATGCCTCATTTCTTCTTGGAATACCACTAGAAATTACCCCTGTAGTGCTTTAATATATTTAATTGAAATTTTTAGAGCCGAGTGTATTGTTTTTGCATGTATATTAAAAAAATCTATTCATGTTGGGGCAAGAAGAAGAAAATGAATTCGTCCATTAATTGAGAAATTAGAAAGATATTCAAAATTAAAATGGATAAGGTAAGACTTCCCAATGCCTACAGTCCCTGTTAGCCACCTATAAAATTTGTCATATCAAATGGTGACTAAATCATTTTTGAAGCCTTAAAGAAAAAATTCTATTGCCAAATTATTAGTTCTTGAAGTCTTGCAAAGATATCTTATCCTTTGATTAATCTTCACTGCTGTTTCCCTCTTAAACTTTGAAATTTTGTTGTTTTCCCTGAAGAAAAATTCTGCTGAAAACTCCATTTTCCCCTCACTTTACCTCTCCTTGCACTCAAAATTAACCTCCATTTTATCCCCTTTTTCCCCATAAAATTCCTCTATTTTCCCTCTTTTCCCTTCTTCCCTTCATAAAAACCCCTCTAATAAGGTTTAAAACTCCTCTTTTCCCTTATCGGAAGCCTTCAATCCCTTTGAAAATCATTGAAAAATCATAAAAAATAGTCTTTTTAACTGTAAGCCTAAGCCCCTTTGGGCTAAGCCCTAAACCACTTCCCCACCATGTGACTTGGCACTAGAACCAAGCGCTAAATCTCGAAGTGCTTATCGCAATTGGAACTTTCGACGAGCGCATTTCTTTTATTATTCAAAAAACCCCCATTGCGATTGGCTCCTTTTTATAAACCCCGACCCTTTGCTCCCTTTATAAAAAAATTAGCCCTGCAATCGGGCGCTAAACATATAAATAAACCCTCCTCGAAGCCAATTTTCCTTTGTATTTCATGAAAAACCCTTTTTTCCTATGTTAAAAGGAAACCCGCCGGTTCACGGTTTAAACCATTCCCGACCATTGATCTAAACCGATCAAATGGTCTTGAGGATCTCGCATTAGAGATTTCTATTAGGTGCGTTTAAATATTTTACTACCCCCTCCCGATTGGTAACCTTCCGATGGCTTCTCAACCGTCGATCTATTCCGTCGTTCCTGCATCCGATGGTCCACGTTGATTTGCCCTCCGCCACAGTCTCCGAAATTGAAACCCACAGAGCTATTCCTGACCGTTGATATCTCTAAAGATCCACGGCCCTCGATCAATCGCATCGGAGATTTTTTGTACACCTTTCCTCTTCCCTCTGCCTTTGGACCTCCGATTCATTCTCTGTTGTCGATGTGATCCTCAGATCAACAGTCTATGTTCAATCGCATCGACGCTCTTTTCCCTTTGCCCCCACCGATCACAAATATTCCGATTGCATCTGGGCCGTCCATACAATAAGATCAGACGGTCTAGATCATTTCTCCCTTCCCTTTTTTATTTTTCATGAGCCCCGCTGTATAAAGTTTTAAACGGATCTCTGCCGTTGATCTCTGTAGATCAGCAGCTCACATTGACCCATTCTCTACTTACCTCTCACCTCATATTTATTTCATTAACCCACAGATCAAATCTGAGCCGTTGATCTGTTTCATCTGACGACCCAGATTCATCCTGATAGGCCCATCTCTTTTCGGTCCTACCTTTCTCCAGATCGAATCTCAGTCGTTCATTCCCTGATCTAACGGTCCAGATCAAAACCGCTTAGATTCTGCCCCCCATATTATCGCCCATTGCATCTCATCTCCATCGCGCTCTCCTCTCAGCCGTCCGATCTAAGACCCCAGATCTGATAGTCGGCGCACAATTTTGCGTGATTTTAAGCCTGCAAGTTAATTCTCCAAAGTTATGCGATATGGGCGTTTTTAAAAGGCCATGTGTCGGCTAGTAACACATATCGCGTTCAAAATGGTAAAACCACCTTTCCTACATTTTCTCGCCCGAAAAGAGTGGTTTCTATAGCCGAAACCACTTTACCCCATTTGTATTGCATTCCATCGCGTTTAACCTTCGCTGTTGATCTCTATAGATCAACGGCCCTAGTTTAATCTCACCCTTAGTTCATCACCCTCCGCCATCCTCCAAGGGACTTCTTAAGCCATTATTAGTCATTGATCGTTGTGGCTGATCTCATCCGACAGCCCTGAATTCCCCGAGAAACCCAAAATTTCATTTTTATACTTTTTCCTCCGCCAAAGGTTTTTAACCCATTTCCTTTGTATATTCTCCCATTTCATTATAAATATGACCCCTTTGCATTATATTATCCCGATTAATCCAGACCATTGATCTCTGCAGATCAACGGCCCAGACTTAATTTCCCCGCTGTTTGTTCCAACTGCCTCTCCTTTTAACCTCTGCGTGCAATCTTCGCCGTTGGAAGCTTTCATCTAACGGCCATGATCTGACTGAAACCTCCAAAGCAGTCAAGACCCAACTACGCAGGATTTTTCTAATTTTTCTTGGTTTGTGCAGGTTTCAATGGTTGTTTCCATTATGTTAAAATAAAAATAAGGGCCAGGGATGACGATCCCCCAGGCCTTTATTCATCAAAGGGATCCTTCCATAGGGTTTCTCATAAACGTTTTCCGATGCCTCATGAACACTGGCAACATTATAAAAGCCCCCTGCATGCTTGCACATCAACAAGACACAACAAAATTTAAACAAGCAAATATTATCAGTGTTAAAGGATCCAGTCACAGCAGAAATAAAAAATAGAAGATGGTTTACACATTTTTGAGGGATTAAGGCACACTTTCAGCAAATCAAAAGCCTAATCCAAAATTAAACATAGTTCGAAGAAAAAAAGACAGAATTTGGGTCTAATTAGGCCTAATACACAGAATTAAAGCAAATTAACAGTGTTTAAAGAAAAACAAAAATATCTGTCAGTCCGAGAAGCCTCCACTGCCACATCAGAGGCTAATTTAATCCTCTAAGCTAGCAAAAGCCACCTGTAGCCTCAAATCATTCAAAAGAGGTCGAGTATGACCAGAACAGAATATATTTTCCCTAATATAGCTGAATAGTTATTTCGAATCAAAGAAACTAATTTAAACTGTCAGCAGAGTTATTACAAGGATAACAAAGAGCCTTAAAGTCAACAAAATCTTCCCAACGAGCTTAATACTTAATGTAAACCAATTAATACAGAGGAAATATCTAAAATCTTCTCCATTGAGCCCCTCAAAGGACGAGAAGCATTAAACTGTATTAATTGACTCTGTAGATCTTTTCTCTCATTCCACCTCCTCATTTTTTTATAAAATCTTATTGAGGAGCTCATTGTAAAGGGTTGGTTGCAGAACTTTGAAATATACTTGTGCTCGAAATTTTCTACATATAAATAGTGTCGAGAGGCTCTGTTTGTGATCAAATAAGTTAGGTTGAGAAGAAAAGATGATTGCTGAACTAAAACATTGGACTTGAAGAATGTAAATGGATTTACATCAATATAGAAGCTGATTCTTGGGACTCTGGTCTATATCACTGGTGAAGTGCTTCTTTCTGTGTTATTGTTTTCCTTTCATGTATGCCATTTTGTCCACTTAATCTCTGATAAAGAAGAACAAGCATAGAGTTAGGATTTACTGTTTACAGTACCCTTCTTTGACTGATAAGCTTTATCGCAATGTTTTCCTCCAAATTTTGTGTTTAAGAATGACTTAAATTTAAGTGTAAACATTATCAAGGAATGTTGGTTTGCCCCTATCTTGATGTGCAAAGCTTGAAAGGAAGTTATTGAACGATATTTTCATTATATATTCAGTAAAGATAGACTAGGAAATTTTATGGTTTGCCCTATCTTCTAGTTCTTTCTCCAAAGGTAATTTTGAAGGTTTCCCTAAGAGTATGCTGAAAGCAGTTTAGATTTAAAAGTATCTTATATGATCTTAGGCTGCACTTCATTTTTCTTATCTATTTTCATCCCTTCTGAAAGTAATTATGTGGATTACTGGATTGTTTTTCTGATGAGATAGCTTTAATACGAACTTTTCCAAAGAATTCTATGGTTAGCCCTGTCCTTTGGTTGGTTTTAAACAATTACTTAAAAGGATTTTCTTGTTCGGAAAGACTGATAAATCCTAGTTGAAATTATTGTCTTTTTCCACCCCTTTAACACTTTTATTGTTCCATTCCATCATTTTATCTAAAATATCTTGTGATATAGATGACTTGCCCCTTGGACCACTCTTGAAATTGTTGCACAAAAAAACCCTTTTATGACTCCATATCCCAATGGACTAAAAACCAACATCATATCTATCCTATCAGCCAAATCTTGTTCTGTTTTCTAATACCTTCACCCCTTTGGAACTCTTGCATTTTAGGACTTCCCACTCAACTAAAAATCATGCTCAACCATCCAAAACCAAACAAAAACCCTTTTTCTTAATAACTAGCCTAATATCATACCAAAAAGCCTTATAGATAAATCAATATTTTCACTTATAGAGAGATCCCTCTCTGGATTCAGGAGGGCTAGATCCTAGAATCCCAAAGTGGTTCAAGTGTTCTCCCCGCAGTTTTGGTCTCACCAATCTACTGAAATCATGGGGAGCTAACATTTCTAGTGACTCCACTGGGGAACTGAGTCAAATTTTCATCTTAGGTTCCCTTAAGACTTCATAAAAACGCTGTGAGTACAAGAAACCCTCTTCAAGCATTACCAAAAAAATGGTAATCATGATAAAAATTATTTGAATCAGAGACAAACTAAGGAAACCTTAGGATTCTCATAAGAACTTATCAAACCTTGAAGGATCAGCTAGCTTAGCCATAAGAGTAGACTTTATTTGTCTCATCACCGTAGCTAAGTGTTGAAAAATATTTAGGACACTCTTAGAACCCATAGGACTGAAAAAACGCAGAAAACCCAAAAATATTTTAGATTGGTATTCAAATAAACATGGTGGTGGACCATAAAACCATTTTACCTCCTTAGGAGCTAAAAATTTTCCACCTGGAAACTCCACTCCTTATAACTCCTGAAAGACCAAATGACCCCACTAGTAGAAGACCTTGAACTGATTGAATAAACACAGTGACCTCTTTTTCTGATTTACAAACATGGATTTAGATATAGACCCAGAAGACAAACTGATCCAAGTGGATATTGGTGGCCACTCGCCTATTCCACTTGGGCCCCCACCATTTTCTCTTGCAGTTTTTCAGTTTTGGCATAACTTACTATTTTTAGCAGTTTTTCGGGTCCTGAACTTCCGGAGCCGTTTTGAGGCCCTAAACGACGTTTTTTGGGCATCACGCCTCTATTGAATATCATTCCGTTTCGAAATGATATTCATGGCGAAAGTTGTAGTCCTCGGATAGAGCTTTCTAATGATGTATCATGTGATTCAAACGGAGATAGTATGCCAAAGTTACATCCCTGGGAAGTTGAAACACCAATTTACCCAAACGGGGCCCATAGTTTTGGTGCTTCATCTCCTAGGGTTAGGTTTTCGGATGTTTAGGGTTCTACATTGTGTCTCAATAATAAATAGGCCCTCGAGCCTCATTGTAACTCAGTTCAGAGGCCTGTAGCCGCCACATCTCTTCTCAGAGATAACTACCAGGGCCCTAGCTAGTTTTATTTCCATTCTGTCTGTAAGCAAATTTCAGTTCTTTGATATTAATGAAATGAAGTGTTATTTCTGCTGCATCTCTGTATTTATGGTTATATGTTTATTCTGTTGCGTTCTTGCATAAATTCAGATCACAAAAATATGGTCATGATGGAAAAAATGATGTACATGCTTGGAAAGAGAGTGGATAGGTTTATGGCTAATTTAAACATTGGTGATCTAGAGAAGCATATGCCTTTCCCTGTCCAAATACAAACTCTACCGCTACAAGACATGTATGATGAACAAGATTATAAAGAAAACAATCAAGAAAGATTTCTAATCATGATGGAAAATATGATGTACATGCTTGGAAAGAGAATGGATAGGTTGATGGCTAATATTAATATTGATGATCTAGAGAAACCTATGCCTTTCCCTGGTCAATGACAAGCCCAATCACCTCAAGACAAAGACAATGACCAAGATATGTATTATGATCAACAACTTATAGAAGATGATGAGAAAACTTACAAAGAAATCAATAAAGAAGGTTGTCAATAAATTTTTGATTGCCTTCCTATGTATTGTACTATGCTGATAAGAGAACTTCATGACCAAAATGCAAAAACATATAGTGAGCAGTGCTTTGATTAAACAAGTAGCTACTTTCAAAATGCAGAATTTGATGTATGAGGATAACCAACCCATATAGGGACTCCCCCTCTAGGTTACAACCCATATCAAATTACACAGGAAGAGTGGCATCCTGATAGTGTACAAAAAACAACTCATGAACCTTATATGCAAACTAAGTATCATAAAAATCATGAGGATTTTTTTGAAACACAAGAAGATCAGGAAACAATAGAAAATCCTCAAAGTTTCCCTGCAAGCACAAGTTAAGATCCCTTAGAAGAGGCTCAAGAAAACATCCAGCCTCAAAATCAACCTTTACATGAAACATAGAACTGTTGTACTTCTGTTCAAAGCAACATAGAAACATCTTCCCCTTTGACAGAAAAAGAGATAGATCAGACTATTAATAAACAGTCAATCTCTAAAACTTATTGCAAAACAAATACTCCTGCACATAGAGAAATTTGTTGTAAAGATGCAGGAAGTTCTTTTATTGATCATGAGAAAGAGGGTAGCTCTTTTTCTGTTTATACTGAAAGAAAAATCTCTCCTTTGACAGAAGAACAAATTGATCAAATACTAAGCAAGAAACTACCCTCCAAACCATCACCTCAACCATATAGTCATGAACATGGTGCCTGTTCCATAGAAAAATCGAATGGCACTTGAGACAAAGAGGATAGTAAGGAAATTAATGATAATATTGAAACTGGTCCTCTTTGGAATATGAATTTTGATGGGTCATGTACTAAAACTAATGCAGGTGCAGGAATATGGCTTTACAATACAGGAAACAATAATTTTGGAGCCCATTCATACAAATTGAGTTTTCAATGCACATCTGACATAGTAGAGTATGAGGCACTCCTTTTAGGGCTACATTTATTGAAGAAATTAGGAGCCCAGAAGATAACAGTTCATGGAAATGAAGAATTGGTAATTAGGCAAGTGAAAGAAGAATGCATGGTTAAACATCCTATACTTAGAGCCTATAAAGATGATACCACGGATCTATTAAAATCTTTTAAAGATTTCCAACTTATCCTTGTTCCTAAAGACCAAAAAAATTTTGCTAGTGGATTAGCCCTTGTGGCTAGTACATGTCTGAGACCTTGGGAGAGCAAACAATATACAATTCAAGAAAGATTCAGACCAGCTATCCCAAACAATAAAAGATACTGGAAAAACTTTGAAGGAGAAAAACAAATAGAAGACTATCCTACTGAGGATATACCATCTTTTCAAGAAGAAACCTCTACCATCACTGATATTAATCTGCCATTCAAAGAACCTGTATTTATATCAGAAACAAACATATATTTAGAGAAAGAAGAAATTTCACTGCTTGTTGTTTTGCAGGTTAAGAATGATGAGGCTCCTAAGCAACGTACTGAAGAGATATTCCTCAAAGCTGAAGTCTTGGAAGCAGACAAGCTACCAGACATGGAGGGTCAAAAAGAAGAGAATCTTCATCTTTTCTTTGTTGATCGTTTGGAAGAGTGTGTAGAAGTCACAACTGGCTCAAATTATGAAGCATGGATCCTTTGCAAGAGTCAAAGACATGAAAAGTTGTCACCTTCTGTGATAGCCTTCGTTTTGAAGATTAATCTTCAAAATGTACTATGGATATCCCTGACAAACAACCAGAGTTTCTTCTTCTTTTTTACATTACTCAACTGGCTACATTCAGACTTTTGTATCATATAAGGATGTAAATGTTCCAAGTTAGAATAGGTTAGATAAGAATGTCAATAAAGCTCAGATTTGGGCATTTTATTAGTTGTTGATTTTTTTCTTGAAGAAAAAAGAAAAATACAAAAACAATAGAAAAATAAAAGAGGGCAGAGTGAAAACAAGAAAGTTACAGCCCCATACCAAAAAAAAGAGAAATAAATTCTGAAAGTGTGCAAGCTTAAATGCCACTCCCAAGGAACACACTCCTAGTTAGTCATACAACCTAATCATGACTAATTAGTTTTAAATTGACTACTGATAGGTTAGTGAATTCGATTTGCCAAACAACTTAATCTTGGCTTATCAGTTAGGTAGATTAGGATAGCAAAATAAAGGTTCAAACAAGCTCAAAATCCAAACCTCAGATTCCAAAATAAGAATGGCTCTAAATTGTTTAATTTTTGAGTCAAAGACAGAAGTAAACTGGTTCCGATATGCTCAAAATCTGAACCAGATAACAAATAAAAAACAGTTCAAACTAACTCAAAAATAAAGCTGAAGAAAAGAGAAGGATGTGCTTAGAACTTTTAGATCTTAAGCCTTCGCCATTTTGATTTAATTTTCTGCCAATAATGATCTATGTGCAGCTTGTTTTTATGCCATAGATCAGCAACAAGTTAGATTGTTCAATCCTGACTTGTATGCTTTTAAATTTCTGTTTTAGAAGTTAGTGAATAAAAATCTGGTAGACAGTTTAATCCTAACAGATAGTAGATTAGGTAGAGAAGATTATGAACTCAACTGTTTAATCTGAGTTCATGGAGAAATAAGAAGTAGACTTAGACTATTTTTTTGCTTTCAAAAGAATAAAATGTTTGTGAAAGAGTTTTCCAATCCAAGTGCACTCTTAAAGAAGAAAAAATGTTAGATCAGTAGGATTGGGTAGGAAGAAAGCTTGGTTTGATAGTATTCCATTGTCTTTCATGGCTGCTAACATTTTCAGAGCAAAAGAAGATCATCCAAGTGAAGAAAGTTGTAGCCCAATGGATGAGGCACTGATCAGCCCCCCAGAGAATACAAGTCTGAAGTTCTTGATGCCTTCAAGAAGGCACCATCCCCATGTGGAGCCATTGTTAGCCACCTATAAAATTTGTCATATAAAATGGTGGCTAAATAATTTTTGAAGCCTTCAAGAAACAATTCTATTACCAAATTGTTAGTTCTTGAAGTCTTGTGAAGATATCTTATCCTTTGATTAATCTTCATTGTCGTTTCCCTCTTAAACTCTGAAATTCTGCTGTTTCCCCTGAAGAAAAAGACTGCTGAAAACTCCATTTTCCCCTCATTTTACCTCTCCTTTCACTCAAAATTAACCTCCATTTTATCCCCTTTTTCCCCATAAAATTCCTCTATTTTTGCTCTTTTCCCTTCTTCCCTTCATAAAAGCCCCTCTAATAAGGTTTAAAACTCCTCTTTTGCCTTTTCGGAAGCCTTCAATCCCTTTGAAAATCCTTTAAAAATCATAAAAAATAGTCTTTTTAACTATAGGCCTAAGCCCCTTTTGGCTAAGCCCTAAACCACTTCCCCACCATGCGACTTGGTGCTGGAACCAAGCGCTAAATCCCAAAGCGCTTATCGTAATCGAAACTTTTGACGAGCGCATTTCTTTTGTTATTCAAAAAACCCTCGATGTGATTGGATCCTTTTTATAAACCCAGACCCTTTTCTCCCTTTATAAAACCATGAGCCCCGCAATCGGGCGTTAAACATATAAATAAACCCTCCCCGAAGCCATTTTTCCTTTGTATTTCATGAAAAACCCATTTTTCCTATGTTAAAAGGAAACCCGCCGGTTCACAGTTTAAACTGTTCCCAACCATTGATCTAAACCGATCAAACAGTCTTCAGGATCTCGCATCGGAGATTTCCATTGGGCACGTTTAAATATTTTACTGCCCCCTCCCGATTGGCAACCTTCCGATGGCTTCTCAACCGTCGATCTATTCCACCGTTCCCGCATCTGACGGTCCACGTTGATTTTCCCTCTGCCACAGTCTCTGACATTGAAACCCACAGAGCTATTCCCGGTCGTTGATCTCTCTAAAGATCAATAGCCCTCGATCAATCGCATCAGAGATTTTTTGTACACCTTTCCTCTTCCATCTGCCTTTGGACCTCTGATTCATTCTCCGCCGTCGATTTGATCCTCAGATCAATGGTCTACATTCAATCGCATTGGCGCTCTTTTCCCTTTACCCCCGCCGATCGCAAATATTCCGATTGCATCTGGGCTGTCCATACAATAAGATCCGATGGTCCAGATCATTTCTCCCTTCCCTTTGTTATTTTTCATGAGCCCCACTGTATAAAGTTTTAAACGGATCTCCGCCGTTGATCTCTGTAGATCATCGACTCACATTGAACCATTCTCCGCTTACCTCTAGCCTCATATTTATTTCATTAACCCACAGATCAAATCTAAGCCACTGATATGTTTCATCTGACGACCTAGATTCATCTCGATAGGTCTAACTCCTTTGGGTCCTACCTTTCTCTAGATTGAATCTCAGCCGTTCATTCCTTGATCTAACGGTCCAGATCAAAACCGCTTAGATTCTGCCCCCCATATTATCGCTTGTGCATCTCATCGCCATCGTTCTCTCCTCTTAGTCGTTTGATCTAAGACCCCAGATCTGACGGTCAGCGCACAGTTTCGTGTGATTTTAAGCCCGCAAGTTAATTCTCCAAAGTTACGTGATATGGGCAGTTTTAAAAGGCCATGTGTTGGCCAGTAACGCATATCGCATTCAAAAAGGTAAAACTGCCTTTCCTCCATTTTCTCACGCAAAAACAGTGGTTTCTATAGCCGAAACCACTTTACCCCATTTGTATTGCATTCCATCATGTTTAACCTCTGTTGTTGATCTCTACAGATCAATAGCCCCAGTTTAATTTCACCCTCAGTTCATCGCCCTCCGCCATCCTCGAAGGGGATTCTTAAGTAATTCTCAGCTGTTGATCTCTGTGGCTGAACTCATCTGATGGCCCAGAATTCCCCGAGAAACCCCAAATTTCATTTTTATACTTTTTCCTCCGCCAAAGGTTTTTAACCCGTTTCCTTTGTATATTCTCCCATTTCATTATAAATATGACCCCTTTGCATTATATTATCCTGATTAATCCTGACTGTTGATCTCTGCAGATCAATGACCCAGACTTAATTTCCTCGCTGTTTGTTCCAACCGCCTCTCCTTTTAACCTGTGCGTGTAATCTCCACCGTTGGATGCTTTCATCCAACGGCCACGATCTAACTAAAACCTCCAAAGCAATCAAGACCCTATTACATAGGATTTTTCTAATTTTTCTTGGTTTGTGCAGGTTTCAATGGTTGTTTCCATTATGTTAAAAGAAAAACAAGGACCGGGGATGATGATCCCCCAAGCCTTTATTCATCAAAGGGATCATTCCACAGGGTTTCTCATCAACATTTTCCGGTGCCTCATGAACACTGGCAACATTATAAAAGCCCCCTTCACGCCTGCACATCCACAAGACATAGAAAAGTTTAAACAAGTAAAGAGTATTAGTGTTAAAGGATCCAGTCACAACAGAAATAAAAAATCGAAGATGGTTTACACAATTTTGAGGGATTAAGGCACACTTTCAGCAAATCAAAATCCTAATCCACAATTAAACACAGTTCGAAGAACAAAAGACATAATTTGGGTTTAATTAGTCCTCATACATAGAATTAAAGCAAATTAACAATGTTTAAAGAAAAACAAAAATATCTGTCAGTCCGAGAAGCCTCCACTGCCACATCAGAGGCTAATTTAATCCTCTCAGCTAGAAAAAGCCACCTATAGCCTCAAATCATTCAAAAGAGGTCGAGTATGACCAGAACAGAATATATTTGCCCCAATATAGCTGAATAGTTATTTCGAATCAAAGAAACTAATTTAAACTGTCAGTAGAGTTATTACAAGGATAACAAAGAGCCTTAAAGTCAATAAAATATTCCCAGCGAGCTTAATACTTAATGTAAACCAATTAATATAGAGAAAATATCTGAAATCTTCTCCATTGAGCCCCTCAAAGTCTAAGAAGCATTAAACTGTATTAATTGAGTCTGTAGATCTTTTCTCTCATTCCACCTCCTCATTTTTCTATAAAATCTTATTGAGGAGCTCATTTTAAAAGGTTGGTTTCAGAACTTTGAAATATACTTGTGCTCAAAATTTTCTACATGTAAATAGTGTCTAGAGGCTCTTGAAGCTCTGTTTGTGATCAAATAAGTTAGGCTGAGAAGAAAAGATGATTTCTGAACTGAAACATTGGTCTATATCACTGGTGAAGTGCTTCTTTCTGTGTTATTGTTTTCCTTTCATGTATGCCATTTTTTCCACTTATTCTCTGATAAATAACAACAAGCATAGAGTTAGGATTTACTATCTACAATACCCTTCTCTGACTGATAAGCTTTATCTCAATGTTTTCCTCCAAATTGTGTGTTTAAGAATGACTTAAATTTAAGTGTAAACATTATCAAGGAATGTTGGTTTGCCCCTGTCTTGATGTGCAAAGCTTGAAAGGAAGTTCTTGAACGATATTTTCATTATATACTCAGTAAAGATAGACTAGGAAATTTTATGGTTTGCCCTGTCTTCTAGTTCTTTCTCCAAAGGTAATTCTGAAAGTTTCCCTAAGAGTATGCTGAAAGCAGTTTAGATTTAAAAGTCTCTTGTCTAATCTTAGGCTGTACTTCGTTTTTCTTCTCTGTTTTCATCCCTTCTGAAAGTAATTATGTGGATTACTGGATTGTTTGTCTGATGAGATAGCTTTAATACGAACTTGTCCAAAGAAGTCTATGGTTAGCCCTATCCTTTGGTTACTTAAAAGGCTTTTCTTGTTTGGAAAGACTGATAAATCCTAGTTGAAATTATTGTCTTTTTCCACCCCTTCAACACTTTTATTGTTCCATTCCATCATTTTATCTAAAATATCTTGTGATATAGATGACTTGCCCCTTGGACCACTCTTGAAATTGTTTCACAATTAAACCCTTTTATGACTCCATATCCCAATGGACTAAAAACCAGTGTCATAACTATCCTATCAGCCAAATCTTGTTCTGTTCGATAATACCTTCACCCCTTTGGAACTATGGAATTTTACGACTTTCCACTCAACTAAAAATCATGCTCAACCATCCAAAACCAAACAAAAACCCTTGTTATTAATAACTAGCCTAATATCATACCCAAAAGCCTTAAAGATAAATCAATCTTTGCACTTATAGAGAGATCCCTCTCTGGATTCAGGAGGGCTAGATCCTAGAATCCCAAAGTGGTTCAAGTGTTCTCCTCGCAGTTTTGGTCTCACCAATCTGCTTAAATTATGAGGAGCTAACAGTCCCTTGAACAATCATAATAAGATCTTCACGAATGTCATATTCAACGAAGTGCCCTAAAATTTTTTCAAAATAAAGTCATTGTTTTTCTACCGATAAATATCGAGATGAAAATGTTCTATTTTAAAGGACAAAAATATCACCCCTTGATTATCCATTCCTTATAAAATTAATACCTTCTTCTACAACATGATGAGAAATAGTTGTACTTTTCCAGTCAAAGGATATATCAAAGTCCCTTCGACCAAGGGTGTGAAGATCATAAACACTCACATCATTTGGTGGAATCAAGCGAGAGAAAAGTTTTCATTCTTGAAAATCATCTTCAAAATTAATTTCCTCATTAGAAAAACCACCATATTATTCATATTCAATATTGTCGACAATTGATGGATTTTTATCTGCATGCCATGCTCCATATCGGAAATTACTTCAATTTTCAATAATAATTTCAACTTAAAGCCCAATTTCTGCATGAATGTAACAAAATGGATCGTACAAGAGAAATTTTTTCCAACAAAAGGTTTCAAATTTGTGTGAAGACTCACTAGGAATAATATAGAATAATGGCTAGACTAAAAAATTATCATGAATATCTCTAGGCTTCCATGGATCTTGTTTACACTAGCTATCAAATGTCCACTATCTTGTTGTTTCTATCAAATATGTTTAAGGGAAAGAGGTATCTTCTAATAATGTTGAACAAAAGTATTCTCAGATGAACATTTCGGGCCATCCCTTGATATTTTCCTGAAAACCTTTCTTCCAAAATTTAAGGAAACACATTTTTTACTACAAACAACAAGAGGTAACTTAAGCAACATATGGCATGTTTCTCGTGCTCCAATGTCACGAGAAACTATCGTTTGTGCAAGAAACCTTCTATATGCACATAAATCATGATCCCGAGAGCCAACATAATTTGAAATTGTAGTTAACATATGCTAATAACTTTGAGACCCTTTTTATGCTTTTGATGCATACTTAGCAATATATTTCAAGATAACATTCCAAGAAAGCACTAGCTGGCAATCAACATTTGCAGGCCACATTGTTAGAAGGTCAATATTATGTACATTGAGCATATCATGAATTTTTTTGGCTCATATTTTTTCCTTCCTTGATCATCTACGAATAATATTGATTCATCACAACGATCCCATGGAGGATTTTACCGACACGTGAGAATAGTTTCGTTTTTGCTCAAACAAGAATGTACACTATACTTTGCGCGCCTTAGACACGGTTTAACAATTCTTCATAATCATTGTGAGGATTGCAAGAGAATATGATCAGTATTCAATAGGCAAGGGTCATCATTAGGGCTTCATGAAACCATTATGTTGTGACGAAGTATGTGACGTGGATTCCATGCACTTGCATACTTTTCAAAGAAACCCTTTGCAAGTTGTACATCATAAAAATTTGACCAATCAAGTCTTTCCATGTCAGGAGCACCTTGTAAGCATAGGAAAACATGTATTTGTGTTGAACCTCTTGTTGGTGTCCAGATGTGAGAAATATTCAAACACTTTTTCCACATAAATTATCAACCCGAGGGCATTAGTTATTTCAAGACTAACACACACAGTATATGCAAGAGAAATCACATAATATGTTTTTAGATCACAGGATTAAATCAATGAACACACAAACTACTGTAGCAATAATTAAAATGGATTGCAGAATTAAAAATAAATTCACAACAATTAAATGATTATAATGGAACAACAGTAAAAAACCAACTAAACATGAAATCAATGAAAAGAAAGGTAACACAACACTTGATCAGAAGAGTGGGCCCAATGCTCTGATCAGGGCTGCGACAAACTCACAAATTACAGGTAAAACAACAGAGTGTTGTGCATTCAAATTAAATGAAGAATATTTATGTTACAAAATCTGTATGTAATGGGCTTAACCCCGATTCACAACCTGCAGGCCCTCTTTATACCACCGTTTAGGAAATCAAAGATTTCCTCTAAAAAATAGGTATCTACAATTACACAATTCGCTACAAAAACAACCTATTTGCCAAAAGGAAACCATGAAAAAGCCTAATATATTGTTGGGGTGAAACGAAGTCTGTTCTGCTATAGCAGCAAGTGAAGCTAATGCTGGAAATTAGGAGCTGATCCACGAATCACAGCTGTAATCTTCCTGATTTTTCCAAATTTTTAAAAATATCGGAGTTAATGTTTGAGAAAGGTAAAATCTCCTTGACGATTAATTCATTAATCAAATATCCCATATAAGATGAAAGAAGGGGGTTTACCTCATGTGCTTAAGAAAAATAATGATACAAAGGGATAGAAAGGTGGGTGAAAATGGGAGACAAAAGTATACAAATGCGGTACCCAACATCTCCCCCCCAACTGGTCTATTAGCATCTCCTCATGCAGCTCGTCGTCTCCTTAGATCTGGGTTGGACTGATTGTCACTGGCATGAAGTTGTGTGAGATCATATTCTTCAGCCATTTACATCCGAGGGGGTTTATAACCTTCCATCAAAAAAACATCCTTCCACCAGTCTGGGTCAAAATTGTATGCAAGAGTATATTGCTCGGCTGGCAACCAAATAAGGGGAAACTGGAACCTCAGCCCCATCCATCTGACCCCACAGGTCTAAATTCATGCTACAAAATGTTGCATCCTCTCTAGAGCCCATGCAAAGTTAGGTGCTCCAAATGGCTCTCGTCCTCTGACGGCTGAGGATGACAACATCCACCTCCTCTGACAACTGTCCAGTGCTTCCTTACGGAACATTGTAATTTGTCTGACATAGAGGTCAACACAACATTTCTGGGTTGTCAACATGTGTTCTCTATGCCCCTCAATCTGTAGGAAAGTGAAATGATTGTTATAAATATTTTCTGACTGGCCATGCTCCTTCGTCATCATTAGCGGCCTTATGAATTGGTTCTCCTCAAATGTTTCATAGCCCTTTCTCCATTTAATCTGATTGATGGTGTATGAGGAAAAAGCTCTTAAATGAATGTCCCCCATGAATGGAATGGATTTAAAAGACTGATCATGCCTCAAAAAGTAACCGTGTATGTAGAGCTCACACATTAAGTGTTGTCCTATGATATCATGCATTTTTAAGATACGGAGAAATTGAATGGGGTCCTCAATATCATGCCAAATATCCTTATATATACTTTCAAGAAAAAAGAAAAATATTTTTCATGAAGGAATAAGGCATAGCTATGTGCAGGAGGTCTGCAGGCCATTACCTTCTGTGCTAGGGAGAACATCTTCTCCTTATCTGATTGCAGCAGCCGCACTTGTTCTTCCAATTCTTCTATTCTGGCCTTTTGTTTAGCTTGCTTCAGTTGTGCCTTATCTAACTAGTCTATGTATCCTGTAATGATCTCGGTAGCCTGTTCTCAAACCTGCATTATCTCTTTCTTATGTCCATTCATAGCATACTACCACATCTGGATCTCGACAGCCAAGAAAAATTCCCGGCCTTCAAACAACTATTCAATCACACCAGTCTATGTGGTTGTGGAGGAGACTTCAATTTTTGGCTTTACTGCCCTCCATTTGTAGACTTTTACTTTCTTTTTCAATTGGGAAAATTGTCTCTTCAACTCCCGGATCTCCCTCTTCAATCTCATGGTTTCATTGAACTAAAACTGGTACCTTTTCTTGAGAGGTAAAATTATCCTCTCACATTGTTCAATCCACTCCTGTTTGACAAGAAATTCATTTTTTGGGCCTATAACACGCTCAGGAGGAAGCAGAATGCTGCCGGTATTATCAGCTGGTTCTTCTGTTAGGTATTTTTGGCTGGGCTACCTATCTTCAGGGGCATCTCCCTCAACATTTACTTCAGGGAATTCTATTGTCTAGCCAGCATTTCCATTGACCACTCTGTGTTTTAGTGTTTCCACAGGAATCCCATCTTCTTTGCGAGCCTCTGAGTGCTCCAAAAGAGATTCAACAATGACTAAGCTGATATTTTCCATGTCCTCTCCTAGGTCGACAAACCTAAGCACTGGTGGAACAAATATTTCCTTCATTAATAATTGGGGTGAGTGGAATCCCCTCACCCCTCTAGGAATCATGGACTGGAATGGAGAGCAAGGAGTGGATTCGTCGTCCTTGTTTCCAGCTTGAGCCGGATTTTCATGTGTTATTACTTCAGTCAAGTTCGATGCTGGTTCTTGTGGCACAACATCAATTCCGAGGGTTGTTTCCCTTCTGTCCTCCTGTCCTTTGTGCATTGTTTCTTATTCCGAGGTAGATATTGGTTCTTGTGGGACATTATCAACTGCGCAGGTTATTTCTCCTTTATCTTTCTGTTATTCATGGATTGCTTCCCTATTTCCCTGTTTTAGCTAGATCGTGGGTGGTTCTTGTGTAACACCCCCAATTGTTTCAATATCCATATCTGCTTGGGTAGGTGATGTTTTTTCTTGCAAAACATCATCACTTGCCATCTCTTTGTCTGACATTCCACTTCCTTGTTCTTCATTGACAAAAGTCGACGATTGTATGATAGTTTCGACTTCCTGCACTATATCCATAATTCCTTCATTTGTGGGCTCCTCAGGCGAGGCTGGTTCTTGTGTGGTAGCATCGACTTTGTCTCCAATTATCTCCTCTACTCTCATTTCTTCAGGTTCTTCTTGATCAACCTCCATTTCCACTTCTTCGTTTTCCTCCTAATCAACCTCCATTTTCGTTTACTCGGGTTCCTCTTGATCAATTTCCTCTGAATGTTCTTCTTCTGCTAAACCATCCAGAGAGACCGGTTCCTCTTCTCTAGCAACAATAACAACTGCTATCTCTTCTTCTGATGATCCACAGAGTTCCGCCCAAGAAAATCAAAATCTGACTATTGCATGCATGACTAGTAAACACACCAATCCATGGTTGGAGAGCACTGCCAGCATATGGCACAAACACCGAGCAGATTGTGCCATGTGCTACAACTGTTTCAATAGGAAGAAGGGCATGTTTAAGGAATGCACCTGAGCCTGTGGAAATCGAAGGTGAGTTAGAATTTTAAAACGATATTTAAACAGAGTTATGGCCCAGCATTCACAAGTTATGTATTTCATTACAAAACCTGTGACTTTGTTCCATGGATATAGCACAGACTTGTGCTCATATCCTATGCCCAATTGAATGATTCTTTCTCCTTCCTGCAAGAATAATTCGAGAAACTCTCGGAGGGAAAATCTCCGAGAAAACCATTGTTTCCCTTGCTGTCTCAGCCCGCTTACTTCCGCAATTATCTCTTCTAATAAGAATTTCCTATCCTCTGACCCGTGAGCCATTCTCATCCAAATTAAGTGCGAACTGCATTGTGATTTCCCTTTCAAACCCTGCAATCTGTCGAAATAGGTATCCCATCCTGCATTGACAAATATTTTCCATACCTCTGGATCACTGCAGACTGAAGCTGTATTTTCAGGTTTATGTTGCACAGCCAGTCCGCCAATACTGTGGGGACTATAACAACACTTCTTGCAACAACAGACCATTGGAAAAAATAATGGATACCAAATTTGGAAAAACAACATGGTAAAAAGGAATAGTGGTAATGGAAAATACAAATGGTAATTCTTGGAAACTGAGAAAAATCGTGAAAAAATATGGTAAGTGCAATGAATAGAATGGTAATTATTTCATATGAAATGGAAAGGATGTGTTACAGATCCCAATGCATATTTAATAATTATATGAAGTATTGATAAGGATCGTAAGGTGTACCACACACGGTATTGTAATAATGACTTACAAAATCATCATTACACCATCATTAAATTATGACGGCACCCCCCCTCCCCCCCCCATAAATTTAAAAGTTTCCATCCACGGAATTAATGTCTTCACATGGGATATTTAATTAAATCGGTAAAAGTCACGTGGAGGCTTACTCGGTGACCTACCTGGACAAAGTGAAGGTTGGTAGGATGACGATGCAGTAATGATGTGGTTGGAGTAACAACAGTACGAGTAACAACATCCAGAGTAACATAATCTGGAGTAACAACAGTGCCAGTAGCAACATTGGAGTAACAACATCCGGGAGGTAAATAGTGCTTAATAGTAGTGTTATCCGGAGTAATAGCATCCATGCAAGAATAGTAAGAGCTCAAGGAAGATTCCAGTAACAAGATTTCAGGATTTAGAAAATAACACTTCGAGTAGATTTTCACCTTATATAATAGCATTCTGTGAGTAAATAAATAAAGGCGTAGTAGCAAGATCTGGATTAACATTTGGAGTAACAGTCAGCAGAGTAGCAAGATCTGTGAGTAACAACATCACACATAGCAGAATACAGCTGACGCTACCCCAGTGTTGTGTTTTAAACCAGTAACAACATCATTATAAAGAACCTATAACAACATTAGAGTAGCAAGAATTTTAGTAACATCACCCCTGAGTAGGCAATGAACTAGGCAACAACATCACATGATTAGCAAGAACTGCAACAACATCAACAATAGTAGCAAAACAAAATGCAACACACTGTTGTTATTAAAAAAATCCATACTTTAGAAAAATTTCATTTAAAACATTACTCCTTAGTAGTAACTCCTGCAAAAAGACAACAAAATAAATAGTAATAGTATTTATTCGTTTTTTTTTAATTGTTTTTTCTTTTTCTTAGAGCAAGGATGCAGAGGAATAGTTATCTGCGCTGATAACCTTCAAACCATATTTCTTAGAGAGATGTTTGATGAAAGCATCGTTGGAGGCTGGGTAGTGGTATAATCTCAGGCGATGTCCATTTGCTATGAATGAAGCATGTGTATCATCAATTGTGACTAGCCTGACTGTTCCATTATCACATACATCGTCCAATTCCCTCTGAAGGTCCCAGCTCCATGAAAGAAAAATTTCCTTAAAACTTGCAAGCTTAGAGTCACAGTAGTGCCCAATATTCCCTCTAAAACACCTTGTTCTTGATAAAATTATCGTGCCATTTCATTCTGTGCTACTGAATAGCAGTAGTTCTCTAGACATCCATTGAGCAGATTTCATCTAGTTCATTAAGCTGGGCCAGTCGGTGTTTCTGGGCATCTGATAGATTCAAACCAACTTCAAGAACTGTTCTAAGCGTACTAATTTCAAATTCTATTGGAAACAATAGGGATTTCCCATAAACCAACCCAAATGGTGAAAACCCAATTATGTTCCGTCATGTTGTTTTGTACGCCCAAAGAGCTTCAAACAACTTCTGAGCTCAATCCCAATGATGGTATGCCACAGTTTTTGTCAAGATATTTTCCAATGCCTTGTTTATGCTTTCTACTTGTCCATTTTCCCGGGGATGGTATGGAGATTTCACTCTATGTTTGACTCCATATTTCTACATAAGCTTTGCTATCATGTGTGATGTAAATTTTTCTCCTCCGCTTGAAACAATCTCTCTTGGAGTACCATAACAAGGAAAAATTTCCTCAAATAGAAAATCTGAGACCACCTGCTCTGTTGCTTTTGCAACATTTTTGGCTTCTACCCACTTAGTCACATAATCAGTACATACCAGAATGTGAACCTTTTGCTGGGAGGGTGGTTTGAAGGGTTCAATGAAGTTGATAGCCCATTTCTTAAAAGGTTCGAGGACTACCTATGCCTGTAAAGGCATTTCATCAGCTTGACCGGGCTGCCCCATATGCTGGCAACTATCACACCTCCTGACATAATTTTATGCATCCCGAAAGATAGAAGGCTAGTAATATCCCATTTTTAGCACCTTATGGCCTGTTATTTTGTTTGCAAAATTCCATCCACAAGGGTCATCATGGGCAACCTTTAATAATTCATAAATATCATCCTTAGATACACAGCGCCGAATCTGCTTATCAACTCCTGTATGAAAAAGGTACCCTGCCATCCAAGAATATCGGGCATTGTGATGAATAATTTTTGGTTGTTCCCTGTATGAAAAATGATGAGGCACTTTCCTTGTAGCAAGATAGTTAGCAATATATGCATACCATGGAGGTTTAGTAGAAACTGCAAAAATATGCTCACCGGGAAACCTATCTTCTATAGGTGTGCATTCATCATTGTTATCCATTCTAGATAGGAAATAAACAACTACATTATCTTTTCCTGGTTTGTCTATTATTGTAATATAAAATTCTTGAAGTAATAGCAACCATCTTGTAATACGACCAGGAGTGATAGGTTTATTCACCAAATACCTGATTGCTACATGATCAGTACGTACAAAAGTAGGATACCGGTGATATAATGCCGGAACTTGTTGATACCATAAATGACAGCCAAGAGCTATTTTTCCATCATCGTGTAATTCAATTCAACAAGAATTAAATTCTTGCTGACATAATAAATTGGATATGGTGTTTTGTCTATCTGCTATCCTAAAACAGCTCCTACTATCGTTTGAGAAGCATCATCATGTATGTGAAATGGTAATTCCCAATCAGGGCCTCGAAGGATTGGAGCTTTCCAAATCAGTCCCTTAATTTTCGTGAAAGATGCTTCACAGTCTTCAGTCCACAAGAATTCAACATCTTTCTTTAGCAATTGAAAAAGTGGATGTGCTATATTAACAAAATTTTCTATAAAACGTCTATAATAACCAGCACAACCATTAAAGCTACATACCTGTGTGTGTGTCTTTGGTACCAGGAAGTGTAATATTACCTCTACTTTGGCTGGATCAACTTGAATTATGAAAACTTAGAGAAAATGTCCCAATACTATCCCTTCTTCCCTCATCATATGGCATTTGACTGTACTAAAAAATACATGGGTCTGCTTACATCTTTTGAATACTTTCTCTAGATTTTCCAATCCCTCTTCAAATTAATTTCCATATGGAGTAAAATCATCCATATATATTTCAACACTGTCATCGACCAAATCAGAAAATATTCTCATAATTTCCCTATGGAAGGTAGCAGGAGAATTACATAGGCCAAATGGGAGGATCTTGTATGCAAAGGTCCCCCAGGGCATGTAAAAGTTGTTTTATCCTGGTCTTCTGGGGCTATTTGAATCTGGTTATATCCACTGAATCTGTATAGGAAGGAAAATAACTTCTTCCCAGCCAAGGTGTCCAGGACTTGGTCAATGAATGTAAAATGGAAATGGTCTTTTTGAGTTGCCTTGTTTAGCTCTCTGTAATCTACACAGATCTACCACTTACCATTCTTTTTAGGAACAATAACTAGCGGGGATACCCACTAGCTATCTGAGATGGGGTAAATGAAACCAAAATCCAATAATTTTTGTAATTCTTCTTTGAAAATGTTCTTTAGAACAGGATTCATTCTCCATTGGGGCTGTCTTATAGGGTGGAAATATTTTTTAATATAAATATGATGAGTACATAAATTAGCAGGGATCCCCTTCATGTCGGTATAATCCCAGGCAAAATCTTCCTGATGATCTTGAGGGACTTTTAAGAGTTGTTTTGTCTGGGATTCAGACAAATTAGGGGGTATATTGAGTGTTTTCCATGGTTAAATTTCAATTGGAATACTATCATGGGATGAGGTTATAGGAATGTCTTCAATTTCATCTTCTGATTCAATGTTTTCCTGTTTTTCATGGCTCAGCAGATTCTAAAATTTCATGAGTTGAATTGGAAACAGAGCTGGGATCATTTATAAAAGTGTTGATGGCATCGTCCTTAGTTTCTGTTTTGAATTGAAGGGCCTACCCAATAGTGAGGATTGGTCTAACTTCTTCATTTTCAGGTTCATGCTCTTCTATTGGTAGAGGTTTCTGTCTGGTTAATAATTTTTCTGATGGGCTAGGTCTCGCAGGAGGGTAAAGAGTAAGATTCTTTGTAACTCTCCCATTTGATATGATCATATACCCAGATCGACACCCTATCTAGGCGTCTGCAGTTGTGAGCTAAGGCCTTCTCAGGATCAATGGATGACCACCAACTGAAGATCAAATCTGTAATACAAGGAGGTCCACAGGGTAATGCCACGAATCCACCAAAATGGTCACATCTTCCAATTTCCCTATCTCTTTAATTGTAGACCTGTCTACTAGTTCCAGGATAGTAGGTGTTGGATTAATGTTTCCGAGACCTAATAAATTCATTGTTTCAAAGGTAATAATTTTTATGGTAGCTCCCAAATCTACCCGTACGTTTGGGATTTCAACCCCATTGATTTGTACTGTTAGAATTGGGTTTCCTGTGTCTCCATATTTCATAGGCATGATCCTTCCTAACATGATGTCATACAGTCTACCCTTCACATGAATGGTTAATGGATTCCTAGGTTTCTTCCTTGGATTCTTAGAGTAGTAACATTTGAGAGTTTTTGCATATATAGGTACATCCCTCATGGCTTTTAATAGGGGTAATTTGACAAAAATATTTTGCAATTCCCCGAGGAAGTAAAACTCTGCTTGAGGGTTTTGTTTGTTCAAGGTCAGTCTTTCAAGATATGGAGGAGAAGTTGAATGACCCTGATTAGGAACAGATTGGGGAGGTGTCTGATTTGTAATGTTTTCTTGTGGTTTATCCCCAACTATCCTTTGTTCTGGTTTTGTAACTTCACTGTCAATCTATTCTATAATAATAGGTGATGTGGGAGCATTTACTGCTCGCCCAGATCATAAGTTTATTTCATTAAGTCCTGCAGTGGAAATGCTATAAGATGGAAGGTTAAGAGTATCTGTTTGTTGGAACCCTTTATTATTAGGATTTGGATTTGGATTGGATTGGAAATGAAGCTGGGGTCAAAGGGTTGGATTTCCAGGAGGTACATTATAGGGAAACTCAAGTTGCTGTTGAGGCATAGGTTGAGGAAATTGCACAATAGGAGAGGGTCCACGCCAGTTCTAATTCCATGAAGGATTCGAACTGGTCTGGGGAACCCATTGTTGCCAAGGGGGGTATTGATATTGAGACCACATAGATGAACATGGTGCAGACTGGGGACCCATATTAAAATTATTAAAATATTGGGATGCGTCCTAAAACATACCTGGATTCATAGCTGGCAGTCGAGGTTGCCATGGTTTTTTCGGCCCCATGAAGTACAACTAGTCTACCACATTTTCTTCACTTTCCCCTTGAAAAAATGCCTTCAGTCTGGGCAAAGAAGGGCATGAGTTGGTCACATGAGTCTGTTCACAGATTGTGCAGGCTCCCACTATGTTTAATGGGCATTCTTTCAAGGGATGCTTATTTCTGCACTGTGGGCAGAATATAGCCATAGTCTTCTCCAACTCTATCTGTTGTTGTTTTGCTTGCAGGGTGTCCATCTGGGTGGATAATGTGCTTAGGATATTAGTCCTTAGATTATCTAGTAGGTTTCCAATTTCAACCTTTTTAACCCCTCCACCAGAAGTCTTTAATGACCAAATTCCTTTTACGCTCTTTATAGCCCCTTGTGAACACTGAATGCAATAGTCACAGATTGTGTCTCGGTCTTATTTTAAAATATCCCCCTATCCTACTATGTTCAGAAGTTGCAGAGAATATTCCCTAAGCACCCGGAGAATAATGATCTTTATAATATCCTTATCCAGGTCACTATGGCTTGACCTCTGCAATATATATTTGAATCGTTCCACACAATCTTCCATGTTCTCATCCACTTTCTGTACAAACTTAAATATTTCCTCCTTAATGTCATGAGATTTACAGTAATCTTGGTATTTCTCCAAAAAGGCTTATTTCATTCCTTCCCATGAGGTAATAGTTTTCCCTCCTCTACCCATGAACCATCACAGGGCTATCCCTTTTAGGTTAGTAGGGAATTTTTTTAGTTTCTAAGCATCGGAGATATAATCGTACCCTCAACAGACAATGTCAAATTCTAATAGGAATGTATCAGGGTCTTCCAAAGAAAGCCCATGAAAATTAGGTAAAGCTGTTAAATGGATGGGCTTTATTAGTGCATCACCTATAATGTTTCCAATTGTAAAATCAAAAGAAGAACTTGTAGGTGCCATAAATATCCTCCAATACTCACCTGGGATTTCAACTGGTTCTGCGACTAGTACTTGGGGTGATTGAATTGTAGGAGGTTTCACCGCACTCCGCTGGTCTCTTGGTGACACAAAACCCTTTAGGAACTCTCTTTCCAAATAGGAATTTTTTAATTCAACCGCAGGAGGATTCACAACACTCCTTTGGTCTCTTTTTTATGAAAACCCTTTCAGAGTTTCTTCTTCCCAATTAAAATTTCTCATTTCTTTTGACCCTCTACTTGCTATTCCTTCCCCTTCTGTTGACATCAGGTATTTCTCCTCCACCAATACCTTATTAACTGCTTCTTCCTCCATCGAAATAATTTCCTCTTGTACCATGGTTGGATCTAGTTTTTCAACCGACTGCCCTTCAGACCTCGTCTGAACCATTATTGTCGTATCTCTTTTTCAGGATTGCTCATAAATCATGCATGAAAAACACATTTCCAACAACATACAAAATAAAACAGTGAAATCATAACTTGGATCCCATGGATACATCTATGTATCATGTAAATACAAGAATATATAAAAAATAAATGGAACTAGGTGGGTTAAACAAACCTCCCACACTAGTGTAGCCGAAAATGGTGAAAAAGCCCAAGACTGCAAAATGCCGGAGCAGCTACTCAAGGGACTGTGCAGTCTAAGAGAGGTTTTACACATATAATGATAGGAGAATCATAGATATACTCATATATTGATAAATAATGCTGAAGTACAAAGATCTAATCTCCTGTACAAAATACAAGATAACCCGTCAAGGGTTTCTTGTCAAACACTCTATATATAAAATGTGATATTCAGGAAATGAATAAATAATCATTGCAAAAATGAAGTACATGAGTGTATGAGGCTGAAATATGTCTGATATGATGTATATCCCTCAAGGGCTTCCTCCCATAAAAGGATGAACCGCTCAATCGCAAGGAAACTCAACAGTGGAGCCACCAAACCATGCAATTGACACCGCCTCCAAAATAACGCACTCCCTAGCAGAAAAAAGACTGGGAGGGTATGAGAAATGTGTGGTATGATACCATAGATCTTAAATAAGCTTTAAATCTCTCCAAACATATCTCTCAAGTGAAGTAAACCTTCCTCCAATGAGAAACTAGCTCAGAAGGCGGGATTCCAATCCCTTCCACTGCTGCACCCAGCAACACTACACAAACTCCAAAAAAGTTGTGCTGATGAAGATGGCTAAAGCTTGGCCTGAAACCTTGATGTGTAATTATGAATACAAACTCTCCCAATGAGCTCCTCAAAGGGAAGAGGTGGGATTAGTGCTAAACAACACTGTAACTTTGCTAAGCAGCAAAGCAGCAACAATTCTTGGCAACCAAGAATAATAATCTACAACATGATGAATAATGCTACCATAATCTTCATTATATAATATGTGAGTTTGATTTCCCTTGGCCCCACTCACTTAGGTTGCTTCTAACCCAAGTTACATTTCCCTCCAAAATTGCATTATCCATCCTAGGATTACTCCACTAAAACTGCACTGTTGACTTGGTCAAAGAAACTTCATTTTATCTTTGTTCACACATGGAGGTGTCTTATTGAGCTAGAAAGAGTGTCTCCTTTCACACTTGGAGTGTTTTTGTCCTCCTTAGGAGAATAATGGGCTTTTCTACCCATTTATTTATCGGCTACAACTGATGCTAACTCTAATGTTCCTTTTAGCTTGGAAGCTAAAATTTTGGGAACATTATAGTCCTCCCCTCCAACATCTTTGCTTGTCCTCAAGAAAATGCATAAGGAGAGAAAAATATCTCCCCTCCTCTCATGTTGCCTCCCATCAATAGCCTCCATCACTATATCAAGAGAATCTGCAAATAAACTATCATCCAATGCTTCCTCCCAAGTGTGCAAAACAAAAGTGTCTGCATCAATCAAAGGTGGAAAGTGTGAATGGAAGCATACTAGCTGTCTCATGGCCTCCAAAAAGTAGGAGTGATGATCAACATGGTGAATGATTTCCTCCCTCATCCATGCAATCATGCAAATGAAGTGAGACGCCCTCAAACATGGTAACTCCTGAAAAGTCTCTTCCACCTTGTGCTCCTCAGATGTAGGTGGGCTGAATAAGTGAAAATGATAGGCAAGAGGGCCTATCCCACAATATCCTCTTCTCCAGTTATGATAAGTGTATAAGGAATTCTGACCTTGGGCTGCAACATGATTTCCATCCAATGGCAAGAATAAGACGGAGTCTCCAAGGACTCTTCCTCCAAAATCATGAGTCATTCCAACCGAAACCATTCCATTCAAGATGAATGGCACATCATCACCACATGGCATCCAAATCAGAAAATGGCTGAAGGTTACGTGCAAGTTCAAATGACACACATGGTCTCTCTGGTGGATACAACACAGTTCTCCCAACTGCTGCTTGAGAATGTCATTTCGCAAGTGGTCCTGCAACAAGTTACAAGTTGTATATGTCTGTTCTCCCAACAGGGGCAAGTAAGAATAAATGTATATCAGCTGTACATAGATAAAATAACAATACACTTGCCCAATTTCATGTATAGATGGGCTACTATCATCATAAACATTGGCCCTAAAGTGACCATGAAACCCAAAAATACTCTTGCTATTATATGGAGCAATGCACTGTTTAGATATGGTGAGAAAGTACAAATACTCAATAGAGTAATCAATAAGCACATCAATGTCTTTCCTACCATGCATCATGTGTGAGCTAAAAGTGAGATCCATGTAAAATTTCCCCAATGAGGGTTTCCCCATAAAAATATGCAAGAAGAAGGGGTACATATACTCCTTGGAACACTCCATCAATAAGAACACTCTCCCATGTGATAGCACTGTAGGCTTTAGAAATAAGGCTCCATGACTCCTCTATTTGAAATTCCATATGCCAAATTAATTGACCATGATGCTACTATGTGATAAGATCTCCTTCCTACATGGAAGTCTCTCATGATCCTTCAATGTTGAAGGGTAGCCTCCTTGCACCATGAATGTGCCTTTCTTCTCTTCAGAAATATCATGAAAAGTATGGGGAGAATTTTTCCCATACTCTACCAAGTGCAACCATAGCAACAAAAACCTTTTTTTCTGCCTCATCTCTCCCTCATACAAGCTTCCTTTGAACAAGAACACATCAGCAATACCTGGAAGCAAGATACAATAAAAACAAGTTTCGAAATGACAACCAGAGAGTGAATTATGGTCCCTCTCATGGAACCATCGTAGTGCATCCTTGGCCTGCATCAAAATAAGAAATAACAAGTGCTTTTCTAGCCACTTGTTTGCTACCATAGTCATCTCATAAGATGAAAACATGAAGTCACAATATGATGTCATTGGTGCACACCAAGAGACATATGGCTTTCCCCACAGCTCATCAAAAGGATAGCCAAGATCAATGCTACAAGTAGCTGCAAGTACATTATCATATAATATGGAAGAAAAAGCAACTCTTCTTCATACATCATGCTATTAAAATAAGGAAAATAAGTACAATACAAAATGTGAAATTATACCTCCTCCATCATGTACTTGAGGTCTTGAGCTGAAATGGCTCAACTGGAAATTCTCCCTCATTCTCAATGAGTAGGAAGGTGGTTGTGACCTCCTCTTCATCACCATCCAGGCTATGGATCTCTCCATATGTTGATATATGTCATGATGGATTCCATCCCAAGTGAACTCCTCCATCAACTGGAAATATGTCTCAAATTGCATAGAAGAGAAGTCCTCATGTGCTGCATGTAGCAGCTTCTCCTTGAGACTAGAAGATCTAGTCAAGAATATCCTGCCATAGGAATAGTTGAACACATCATCCACCATGTATCTGTCATCTCCATCCGGGTCATCAAGAATCATGCATGCACCAAGATCCTTGGAGTACTCCACCAAAAGCTGAGACCTCCAATTAGGATCAATCCTCCTCAAAGACAGCACTGGTGATCTGGCATGTGAAGCTCTCCTCATGCTGCTGCCTGCTACTTTGACATCCCCCATGCCAAAGTCTTCTTCCAGACTCTTCACCTCTCCAAAATATGAGAGCGGTGAATCCAAAGGCAAGATTTCTTCCATCAACTCCAGATCAAGTGGCCTCCCAAGTGGAATGCCTCCATGTAGTGAGACATCAATGTCAAGAGTAGACTACTCATGTGGTTGGGCAACCTTGCCCTTGCTCTCACAGCGCAATAAAGTTTGCCTCTTCCTTGCATTAGCCTTCTGAAACAGAGAAGGGTGTGTGATCCTCATCAAATGATGTTGCTCTTCCTCCCTTCCTCCTCCTTCCAGCTGCAATATTTCACAATCATGCTGCTCACTGATTGTAATTGGACCTCTATGTATGAGATCCTTGGGAACTTATTGCATAGATACAAGAATCCCTCTCGTGGGAGCATGTGCTCCTCCCTCCTCTGCATGAGGCACTGGATGTGCTCTATATGTGAGAACGTTGTTTCCCTCTTCTTCATCAATGTGTGTAGGCAACATCTCAACAATTGGATCCCTTTGTGAAAAAGTGATCCCCATGCCTTGTTGTTCAAGAATATGAACTAGAAGTTTTTCCTCCCGCAATGTTGAATGCAAGACATCAGCTCCTCTCATGGTTTTCTGAAATGGATTTTCATCCATCACATGCAAGGTTTTTGTTTTCTCAAGTTTTCCTTGCTCATGTGTCTTAGGAAGTTTTTCACCAAAACTCTCCATCAATGTTTTTATGAATCTTGCATAAGAGAAAGTGTTGCCATTATTTAAGGAATAAGATTCAAAAATCCACCATGCAGGAGCCTTACCTCTGAAATTCAGTGTGCAACTCTGATAGCTTCATCTCCGGAAATATGGTGCAACTACAAATAGGAGTTTAGCTCCTTCACCCAAGGTCCAACTGAGCATGTAGATGATCCTGCAAAAGTAGATATAAGAAATCTATATGCATCTTGTTGCTGCCTCTTCTCCATATGGATCTTTCAAAACTCTTGGAAACTAGTATGATCTCTAAACCTCTCAGTTTCAGATTCATACTCCCGCAACAAATCACTAAGAGTGATTCTCTTAGGCATTCTTCCTCCTCCCATCCATCTCAGGATAGCTCTGGGAATTTGACTGTGCTGTGCATCATGGAGTGCAACTACATGCTCACACTCACCATGTGAAAATCTAGATTCAGCTCTGGATTCAACCTCCTTTGGAGATTTCATCTCCAATATTATTTTCTTCAGCTCTCCTTGAAAGCTCTTCATAGATTTCAAAAGAAGCTTTGCAAGCTTGTATTCCTTTCTTCATACACACACTGAAGATTTCTAGCTTCTGTCCATATCTCCTTTTTCTGATAGCTGGATCTCACAGGCTAGGCCAGAGATCATGCTTTGATACCACTGTAGTATCCCTTTTTCAGGATTTCTCATAAAGCATGCATGAAAAACACATTTCCAGCAACATATAAAATAAAACAGAGAAATCATCACTTGGATCCCATGGATACATCTATGTATCATGTAAATACAATAATATATCAAAAATAAATGGAACTAGGTGGGTTAAATAGACCTCCCACTCTAGTGTAGCTGAAAATGGTGAAAAACCCCAAGACTGCAAAATGTCGAAGAAATTGCTCAAGGGAATCCGTAGTATAAGAGAGGTTTTACACATTAAATTATAGGAGAATCATATATCTACTCATATATTGATAAATAATGATGAATTACAAAGATCTAATCTCCTATAAAAATTACAAGATAACCCGGCAAGGGTTTCTTGTCAAACACTCTATATATAAAATGTGATATTCAGGAAATGACTAAATAATAACTGCAAAAATGAAGTACATGAGTGTATGGGGCTGAAATATTTATAATCTGATGTATATCCCCGAAGGGCTTCCTCCCATGAAAGGATGAACCTCTCAATCACAAGGAAACTCAGCAATGGAGCCACCAAACCATGCAATGGACACTGCCTCCAAAATAACGCACTCCCTAGAAGAAAAAACACTGGAAGGGTATGAGAAATGTGTGGTATGATTCCATATATCTGAAATAAGCTCTGGAGCTCTCCAAGTAGATCTCTCAAGTGAAGGAAACCTTCCTCCAATGAGAAACTAGCTCAGAAGGCGGAATTCCAATCCCTTCCACTGCTGCACCCAACAACACTACACAAACTCCAGAAAAGTTATGATGATGAATATGGTTGAAGCTTGGCCTAAAAACCTGATGTGGAATGATGAATACAAACTCTCCCAATGAGCTCCTCAAAGGGAAGAGGTGGGATTCCCGCCCGGGAACGCCCAATGCTAAATAGCACTGCAACTTTGCTAAGCAGCAAAGCAGCAACAATTCTTGGCAGCCAAGAATAATAATATACAACATGATGAATAATGCTGACATCCTCTTCCTTATATAAGATGTGAGTTTTCTTGCCCTTGGCCCCACTCACTTAGGTTGCTTCTAAGCCAAGTTACATTTCCCTCCAAAATTGCGTTATCCATCCTAGGATTCCTCCTCCACTAAAATTGCGTTGTTGACTTGGTCAAAGAAGTTTCATTTTATCTTTGTTCACACATGGAGGTGTCTTATTGAGCTAAAAAGAGTGTCTCCTTTCACATTTGGAGTGTTTTTATCCTCCTTAGGATACTTATGGGCTTTTCTACCCATTTATTTACCGGCTATAGCTGCTGCTAACTCTAATGTTCCTTTTAGCTTGGAAGCTAAAATTTTGGGAACATTACACTTACCCTGACAATAGCACGAGAGGATGATTTAGATTTAGCCCTCTCGATTATCTCCTGAATATACGTCTTCCTTCCTAGATCCTTTCCTTTCTTTGGGTGTCTTCATCTGCCCCTCTTATTCAGATCTTTGTTCATACAATTGGTGAGAAGAATTCATCAAAATAGAAAAAGCGCTCAGGACCCAAAGCAGGACAGATAACTTCCTCCCCGGGATGAGAGAATAGGTTCAAAACATAAAATCAAATAAACCAAAAAGAAAATTAAAGATCATGACCTGAATTAGGGCAATCAAATACCCTCCCTAGGATGAGAAGTTGGCCCTTTCAAAAAATAATAAAAAAGAAAAGAAGAAAAACTGAAAAATATGCCCAGGACTTAGATTAGGGTAGAAGATGCCCTCCCCAAGACGAGAGATCAATTCTAAAGAAAAAAATAAAGAAGTAGAAAAACACAAAACACTATGCTCAGGACTTGAAGTAGGGTAATAAATTCCATCCCCAAGAAAAGAGATTGACCCTTAGATCAATTGTAGATCGTGTTCTTGCACCTTATTAGCCTTCCCCGGCAACGATGCCCAAATGTTGGTGTCCAGATGTGAACAATATTCAAACCCTTTTTCCACATAAATTATCAACCCGAGGGAATTATTTATTTCAAGAATAACGTGCACATTATATGCAAGAGTAATCACATAACTTGCTGTTAGATCACAGGCTTAAATCAATGAACACACAAACTACTGTAACAACAATTAAAATGGATTGTAGAATTAATAATATATTCACAACAATTAAAGGATTATACTGAAACAACACTAACAAAACAAACTAAATATGAAATCAACGAAAAGAAAGGTAACACAGCACCGGATCAAAAGAGTGGGCCCAACTCTCTGATCAGAGAAGCAGAAAACTCACAAATTACAGGTAAAACAACTGAGTGTTGTGCATTCAGATTAACTGCAGAATATTTCTGTTACAAAATCTGTATGTACTGGGCTTAACCCCGATTCAAAGCTCGCGGGCCATCTTTATACCACCATTCAGGAAATCACAGATTTCCTCTAACAACTACGTATCTACAATTATACAATTTGTTACAACAACAACCTAGTTGCCAAAAAGAGACCATGAAAAATGCTGAAATATTGCTGGGGTGAAATAGAGTCTGTTGCACTGTAGCAGTAAGTGAAGCTAACAATGGAAATTAGAAGATGCTCCACGAATCATAGTTGTAATCTTCCTGCTTTTTCCAAATCTATAAAAATATCGAAGTTAATGTTTGAGAAAGGTAAAACCTCCTTGAAGATTACTTCATTAATCAATTATCCCATGTAAGATGAAAGAAAGGGGTTTACCTTGTGTGTTTAAGAACAATAATGATACAAAGGGATATAAAGGTGGGCAAAATGGGAGAGAAAAGTATACAAATCTGGTACCCAACACCTCTATGCTTCCACTCATATATGAAGAAAATGAAGATATTGTTACTACAAGAAATATAAATAGAATCATAATAAATAATTGAAAAATTATAGAAAATAAATTGAACAACACAAACTTGTACCATAATTATTTAGCTTTAAGATATTTTTTGATAAATTCCTCTCAAAATATATTAAATCTATGGTGCATAAATGTGGCAACAATATGAAGGTACTGGATCAAATTATCAATTTTCATACGATGCTCATTTAAAGAATGAGAATGTGAATGTATGGGAATGAGGTTATGCAACTCTGGCCACTTTGTTTCAATTGCACTTAAATTAAAAAATAAACATGGACATCCCAACTGAGTAATAATGTGAGTCAATTAAACCTGACACTTAGTCAAGTATTCCCTTGTACTTCTTAGGGAATATCCAAACCTCATAATATTCTCAGCCAACTTATTATCTGGTAAATCAGAAAGTTGGTGATGCAACTCTTCAATTGTTGTAGGTGAGTTATCATGTAAATGTTTCTTTACAAAAGATGAAGTAGTTTCTTGGCTCTGATGTCACATTATCATGTTCAAAAGGTAATATATAAAGCGAGGATGGCTTCCAAATCTTTGGTCATACTATCTAAGAAGATTCAATGCATACTCATGAATTTAAACACTATAAATACATGGTTGCAACCAATCAACATCTCCTATGGGGAAAAATGTGGGGAATGCCATATCTAATAACCCCTTTGTATTATATTCATTGATTCGGGAGGATCCAATATTGGGCCAATCGATTTATTGAACATATGAAGATTCAACATTATCAAGAAATGCTCTTATTTCTTCCACTTATCTTCTCTCATTTGGTAGGATAGAAACAAAAGAAGAAGGATGAGAGGGAAAATTCTCATCAAGAAACCTTTCATTATTTTTTACATTGATCTCAGATTCTTCAATATCACAATATAAAAATTTAAGCCTCGAGGAGACATATGTTGATCCTTTGAGAAGAGAATTCACTGAATCATAGTGAATTACAACATATCGATAATATTAATCATGTTGGTCTTTGAAAAGTATTGCAGGAATCACTCAAGATATTTTGACATAAAATTCAGAATATTTAGATTGAGTGGCATTTCTCTTCATTATCATAAATTCAAGATCCTCTACATGTCAAAGAATACTTTGTGAAATTGTAGAAATATCTTGAGGAAAGCTAATTATGTTGTCTCTATACTTATTTTTCCGACCTAGAACATGTGTCACTTGAAAAATAGGATTGACACGCACTACAAGAATTTCTTCAACTTGAGTAAGAAATCTTAAAATATGAGGTTTCTCACGAAGATCCATGTTATTATATCAAGAAAAATGATGGTCACTTCTTTCATTATTACATTGCCTGCAAATAGGTCCTTCATGATCTCTCAAATCCTAGATTCCAAGATATTATTCTTAGAAAATGTGGCACATCTCGACAACTGACAAGCTATCTATCTCTCCTAAAAATATTTTATGCACTGAAATCATGTTTTCATCAAAATGAATATGATTTCTATAAATCAGACCATTTCGAGAAGCATTTGGACCAGTAAAATTTCTTCTGAAATGTACTTCATCTTCACCAAAATTTCAAACACATGGAATGGATCTATGACAGGGCCTTTCCAAATTTATGGTCTACATTTCTTGAACCCGAGAGGATGAAATTGTGTCTTTATGATAAAAACTTATAAAATTCAACGCCAAACTAATTAAAAATAAAAAAGGAATGAAATTTATTCAACATTTAATTTTTTTTGGTGATGCACATGAAGTTTATGAGACGGTTCCTCTTCGCTTCTAACATCAGTGGATGGAACATTAAGGGAGTTAATTTTTGTGCCTCTATTAAAATGAGTTGCATCCTATTTCAAGAGAAGAAAGTAACTTATAAGTAAAGGAAGAACAATTTTAAATAGAGGAGTATAATAAAAAAACAGTATTGAACCAAAAATCAAAATATAATTGGGATACGTCTATTTTTCTACCTGAAATGTCATATGGGATTACTCATTCTCTTCGTGTGACAACATTAATTTGATAATGGGGATTGGAAGATCCAATTTTTCGAGCGACTAGCTCCAAATTATCAAACAAATGGACAAGTGAACTATCATCCAAATCATCACATAAAATAACACCATTGCCTCCACCATGAATGTTTTTCAACCTTTGTTCTTGCTCAAAACTTGCATTTGCAGATACAAAAGGGTTGAACATTTGCATGCACATTGTCGACATTATGATCTTCCTGATTGCAAGTTGTTTCCCCAATATTGTGAACATCGTTGAGAGAGCATCGAGCATGAAAATTATGTTGATTAGGAACACATTCGAAGAATGATCTATCAATATGAAATGTTCTTTCCATTATATAATCCATACTATGATACTTATGGTAAATTGGAAAAACATTTTGAAAAGTGGTTTCACTATTTTATATATGATATATATCTCTCCTATGATCGTTTATTTCATGTTATGAAATGAGCTCTAAAAATAGAAGAACAGAGAGATCAACGCCTTAGATATCAGCCTCTTTGAGGGGGAAACTTCCAATACATTACATAAATGAAAAATTCTTGGATGATACACATGAAAAAACCTCCTTCTATATATAGGAGTCCATGGGATCACAATATAATCCTAGCCGACCTAACAATAATAATGTAAGGGCACAATAATAACAATATTGGGGTTACAAGGGTACAAAAATAACAATAAGGGGGTTACACTAACAACAATAAGAGACTATAATAGTAATATAGGGACCTAACATGACCCTGTCCTTCAAAAAAGTGTTTTCCTCAATGCTTGAGTAGCTTCGAAAGCTTCCGTATAAAATTCTCATCCTCCCATGTAGAATATTTAGTGGGTAAGTTCTTCCACTTTATGATATACTCTGAAATTGATCGATTCCGTAGCTGTCGAGTTCTTGTTTCCATGACTGCTTCAGGTTACAATATCATTTTTCCTTCCTCATCACATTATGTAAATATTGTTTGAATTGGAAGTTTGACACCTATAGCTTTCTTTAAGAATGAAACATGGAAAACTGGACGCGCTCACGAAGAAGCAGGAAGCTCCAATTTGTATGCCATAGTACCAATATTTAGCAAAAAATTGTAAGGACCATAGTACTTTGGCGATAATTTATTATCCTTCTTAGCTTGCTTGAGGGAAATTTTTTTGTTTGGTTGTAGCCATAAAAATACCCAGTCTCCTACCTCAAAACTTCTCTCGCTGCGATGTTGATATGCCTGTTTTTTCATTCGATTTTGTGCCAAATTTAGGTTATCTTTTAGGAGTTGGAGAACTTCTTGTTGATGCTCAATGTGATCTTCCATTGCTTTAACCTTAGAATTTTCTCATAAAGATGATGTGATGGATGGTGGATGATATCCATAAAGTGCCATAAATGGGGTCATTTTTTACGATAGTATGGAAGGAAGTGTTATACCACGATTCAGCCAGAGGTAACCACTTGATCCATTGTGTTTTCTTATCATATACAAAAAAACGAAGATATCCTTCTAAACATTTATTCACTATCTCAATTTGACCATCAGATTGAGGATGATAAGATGAGCTATGAGCTAGTTGAGTACCCAAACAGGAAAATAATTTTGTCCGAAAATTTCCAGTAAAAACGGGATCTCTGTCACTTACAATAATCTTTGGGTTTCCATGTAGCTTTTGAATTATTTCCATAAATGCAGGAGCAACTATACTTGCTTTAAATGGATGAGATAATGCAAAAAAGTGTGCATACTTGGTAAGTCTATCAACTACAACCATGATGACACTCGTTCCTTCGGACTTAGGTAAACCTGTGATAAAATACATTGAAATCTCCTCCCAACATTGACTTGGAATGGATAAATGTTGTAGAAGACCCAAGGTCTTAATTTTCTGACCTTTATTTTGCTGGCAAACCAAACAATATGCCACAAATTTTTGAATATCAGATTTAAGGCAGTCCCAAAAAAATTATTTCTTCACCCTGTGGTAAGTTTTTAAAAACACTGCATCCTCCTAAAGGAGAAGTGTGCAATTCCAAAAGAATATTTTGTTTTAGTTGGGAATTATTACAAATATACAAGCGATCTTTGTACCATAAGGAAACATTTTTCCAACTAAATGTATCATATGTACTAGGATCTTGCTGCAAATTTTGTATGAGTGTCCACACTTCTTCATCCTTCTTCCATTCATCCCTTGCTTCGATTATCTAATCTGGTCGGATAATAGAAATGGCACAAATCAATGCTTCCACCTGTTCATACTTTTTTGAGAGTGAATCTACGACAAGATTTAGCTTCCCCTTTTTGCAGATGATTTCAAAGTCATAGCCCAACATGTTTGTGACCCATTTTTTCTGCTCTTCTGAAGATAGTCTTTGTTCCAAAAAGTGTTTAAGACTATCATGATCAAATTTACCTTGAAGTGTCTTCCCATTAGGTAAGGTCGCCATTTCTTTAGTGCATGTAGTATTTCCAACATTTCTGATGCAACTGTAGCCGCAAATTAACTTATAATCATGGACCCGTGGGTTAGGACCCACATAATTTCCCTTATACACAGCGGGGGAAAGTATTAGAATAAAATACATACTTATGTGAAAACGATCAACAGGGTTATTAGCCATGTAATGCTCATAACCTAAAACACATTCAAACGCACATGACCTCCTTAAAGAAGGGTCCCAAACTCTCTCGACCAATCGCAACACATCGCAATCATTGCCCACAACTTCCAACACATTACAAATACGCTAAGACATAAAAATTGCGATATGCGCATTTGCGCCAAGCCGACACGTGGTTGTTCCTTATCGCATCTCATCCTTCCTCCTCTTCGCATCACATCGCATCCCATTTAAAATTTTGTTTGAACACTTAAACGGTATCCTATATATCTTTCGAAGTGTGAAGTCACGATCCCTTGTCCATCGCTGATCTGCTGCGTGATCCAATGGCCCGCGCAACTTCCCTTTCGTGCCACTTCACATCGCAAGTTAAAATATTTAACTTGCGAAAATCCTTAACTCTTTAGTATTTCAATCGCCGATGTGAAATTTCGCTCTGCCGACATTTGTTCATTTCACTCTTCCTTAACCCTTCATCTCTTGTCTTTGGATCTGCGATTTAATCGCAGTCATCCGCTCAACAGTCTTGGATCTTCTTCACCTCTTTTTCCCGCTCTAATCTCCGTCGCCAATTCTTAAACCTTTGACTTGGTGCTTCAAACCTCGCCATCAATTTCTCCTTAAGAATTCTACTATATATTATGTTCTTTATTCAATGTTCTCTTCTTTCCGATGCTTCTTCTTTGCAATACGACTCCCTCATTAGGGAATTTTGAGGTCTAGAATGGGCCTCCTAAGAAAAATGCACAAGAAAATTAAAATTTATAAGAACCAATAGGATTCAAGATGATGATGTCAACCATGGGCGATTATTCACCATTTTTGGAGTAAGAAAGTAAAAAGAATTAAAAAATAAAAAAAATAATAAAACTACTTTTTCAACATGTATTTTTAACTTATCTCCCTATGTTTTTACTCAAATTTTGAGCGGGAGCACTCATTGGATGCATAATTTAATTACTCATCCAAGGATTACCCATGCTGCATACTTTCGATGGACCCTGCTACACGAAAAATGAGAAATATATGAAAAACATGATTGTAATCACGCTTTTCATGTATTTCTCATTTTTCATGTAGAAAGGTCCATCAAAAGTATGCAACATGGGTACTCGGTTGAGAAATTAAATTTTGCATCCAACGAGTACTCCCCTCAAAATTAGAGTAAACACTTACAGAGATAAGTTGAAAATACGGGTTGAAAAAATAGTTTTATTGTTTTATTATTTTTTGTTATTTTTAATTTTCTTTTTTTCCCTCTAAAATTTGATGATGTAATCTAATCTTATTTTATTATTTCCACTATTATTTTATAATTTCCTCAGGAGGCCCACTTTAGGCCTCAAAATTCCCCTAATGCCATGCTAATCTCTGCTATCTTTCTGAGTTTATTCAGAATTCTTCAACACTATCTCTCCTGAGCTTTGTGCAGTCTTCAAACGCGCAGATTCCTTCCTAAGCTTGTTCTTCATCTCTCATCCCTCGGTTTCTGCCCCAGCTTTTCTTGTGCGAAGTTCATAGGAACTACATCCTCACACTCAATATGTCTAAGCATTAACGAAATACAATACACATATATCATAGCACATAAATGAAATATTTAACTTCGACAGGGAAATAAAACCAACGGGTTGAAACAAAGAGCCTGATCAGAATCCAAAACACTTTGAATTTATTTATAAAGAAAAATACACAGAATCGAGCCTTGGGATGGCTATTTTTTACATTTATTCCTACTCTTTGTTCAACCCTCTCTCATACCTATTTCCCGTTCTCTCTTTCTCTCTATGGAAGGAAGAACCACAAAATTGTGGATTTGGTTTTTTTTTATGCCTTTCCCCAAAATCCCCATATGGTTGAGAAACTGTTATTCAGTTTCAGAACAATTTATTCAACTAAATGTCTAACTAATCCTAATCTATTATTTTAACCTACATACTACAATGGCTATGTTAGCCCAAACTAACTTTTAAACAAAATAATTTAAAATAAAGTCTTCAATTTATTAGGGCTGCTAGTCCTCTTCCCAAACCACAACATGTGACTAGCTTGTCACATTGTTGACTTTGCCTTAATTCTCCTACATCAGACTCCCTAGTTAAAAGAATTCATGACATCCTGGTCATTTGTTTTCAATACTTGAATCTTCCACGATTCCAAACTTTGTTTTGTTGTTGTCCATAAGTTGCATTGCCTTCACCATTATTTAGCTGCAATATTCTAGGCTCCAATACTTTGTATTATAGTGCTCCACTGCTTCTAACTTTATTTTTCTTCACTTTCCAAACAGTTCCACAATGAACTGTTTTCTTCACTTTGTTGTAACTCTCTTAGATAGTTGCATTAACTCCCATAGTTCATCTATGGTTTATTGCAATTCAATATTCTGTTGTAATCTAATCTTTTTTTGAGTCCTCTGCTAACACATTCTACTACACTTTGTCCCAGAAATTTCCGCAAATATTACTCTGAACATTGCTTCCACCAAAACTTCTTGGATATCTCTGAAGATATCTCCCTCTGCAACATCACTCTTCTTTTCCTTGTTTGCAAATTTACTGTCAAAAAGTAAACTGCCTTCTAATACCCTGACTGAAGTAATATATTTATTCACTATTTCCTGTATACTAGTTAACATAATTAAGTTTTGGAAACTAGTATCTATCTCTGTTTAAACTATAGTTTGAAACGATTCCATCTTTTTGTCTGCAATCTCTTTCTCTTGGTCAAATAATTTCGCAACTCATTCATTCACTAATTACTTGATTCCCTTCAAGTACCTCTTCAGTATGTCATATTATAGTTTCAACATAACTCTCTTCCTCTTCCTTGACAACATTCCATTGTTTTCCTTCTTCTTCTTGACTAGTCCTAATAGTCAATTCAGTCTTTTCCACTTCTAGGACAGACTTTTCTTTAGCCTCAGATATAATTGCCTCCCTTTCATATTTATGAATTTCTTCTTCCTTGTTACTAAGAAAGCCTCTTTTTGACACTGTTTCTTCATCTTGAATCATAGTAAAATTATGATTCTCTATTTCTATGACAATCCTAAATGTCCATCTAACAATCTTCCTTTGGCTATTTAAGCAAGCCAATTCCTCTTTGTCCTTATCAAGAATAAGTTTCATCTCATGAGGCATTACTAATTCATCTCCATTAAAGTTTCTCCCTTCATTAAATAGGGAACTGATGAATTCCTTCTGCTACAATAACTCAACTTGGTCTTCATAAGAAAGAGACTATTCATCATACCAACTTGCTTGACAATTTTATTCCTCATTATACTTTGCTAGATAAATTTTAGCTTTACTTGAGACAATTCCAAGGGATGGATTGTCTTCTACACAACCTGCAAACACATTCAAATTTTCAACATTAAACTCACAAGACCCAGTGGTATTATTTGATGACTCAATCACCAAATCTTTCTCTTGTTGTTCTAAGTCTCTTTTAGGACTCAGAAAGTCTTCACTAGTCTTCTTTTCACCTTTCTCGAGCATAACATATGAATTCTTGATATCATATTTTGCCTCTTTCTATTCTTGGCCATCATCACAAGCCAAGTCCTCCTTGTTTTTAGCTTTCACAGTAGGTTGGATATCATTGATTTCACTTAACTATACATGTGCATGTACATGAGACTCAACTGTCTCATTTTCTTCTTGAACAAAATTCAGATTTTGTCCTCCTCCTTCATCCTTTATGAAAACATCAACAAATTGTCTTTATTTACCTATTTCAATTGCATACATACAATAGTCATTTGTTTCAAAACCATAAGGATCCATAGCCTCTCTTGTTGTCTCAAACATCAACTCTTTCTGTTGGTTCTCATCCTTCCAAGGATCCATGAAACCATCTGCTGGTATCATACCTTCATCCTTATTACTACTATCACCAAGAATAGACCCTTGCTCAGGTTCACATAAGTAAATCTTTTCCCCAGTATACATCCTATGATGCAGCTCAACTCTTCTGAGTTATTCTAGTTGAATTCTTGTATTAGATCTCAGGCTGTTGTGTAACTGACTCCACTTGAATCTTTTCTTCCGAATAACCCAACCATACCTTCGGTGTTCCACCTTCCCTTGTATGAATTCTCTCAGCACTTCTAGCTGCACTTTTATCTAAACCAATTCTCTATCAATTTTATCCTTTCTTGTTCTTTCATAATCTCCCTTAGAACCTTTACTATGACCATCAGTAGCCATAGGCTTATTTCCTTTATGAACCCCTCTTTGTTCATCATGGATTATCAATAATTCATCTCTACAAGTTGACTCCATCAACCTGTCTATAGATACCACACCAAGATTTTCCATTCTTAGTCTTCTACTAGAATCTCCATTGATTTCTTTCTTTTGATTGTGACTCCTCCTTGAGCCTTTCAGATAACCATTAGTGGTCATCTCTTCTTATTCCCTCCGTGGAATCATTCTGATCCACCTTGTGAGCTAAAACAAACCTATTTCATCTTTGAAACAAGTGTAGTACTTGTCTCCAGTTCATATGCAAGAAATTTCTTTCCATACTTTGCTACTCTGAGTAATGCTTATTCTTCTTGAGCATTCAACCTATGCTCCCTCTTCATGTGTATCCCATGCCATTTAAATTTCTTCCTCGTAAATCATCCACACCTCTGGTCTTCTTCACTCCTCTGTAGGAACTCCATCAATAGATAAAGAAGGGTTCTCATCTCAGCTATTTCTCTCTTATATTCTGCATCGGTTATCTTCTTCCATATGCCATTTGTCTTGGCATATTACTTATTCACTTTTTTGTTGCCTCCTAAACCTCTGCTATGAGTTTCAATAGTCATATTCTTGAGTTCTTTCACCCTCTATGAGATGCACTAGCCTCTGCAGCAACAGTCCCTCCTGCTACAACTTACCTCACCAAAATTTCTTTGTGGTTGGTCTTTTGGAAAGCACTGGTTCTCAATCGAGAACCCTCCTTGAGCACTCCCCTATGCTCTTTCTAGTCTTACCCTCAAAACTCATCTGCACTTGAGAACACTACTGTCCTCCTATATTTCAACCTCAGCTGAAATACTAGGTTCTCACCACACTTCTTCTTTCTCCTAGAAAACAATTTCTAGCTTCCTTCATCACTGCCCTTAAAGGATGTAATTTTCTTGCTGAGATGTTTTCACTCCTGCTGCTACCTCTATTAAACTCTTATGCTCTTCTTCTGAGTGTGACCATTTAATTGTCAATTCCATAATCCAAAATAAAACTGAAACAAAACATTCTTACCTTATTTTCTGTGCTACTACTTCATTCATGCTTTTGTAGCTCTTATGCTTTTTCATAAGTCTTCAGTCCACAATCTTACCTCTTAAGTTTCACTCGATTGAAATAAATGAGCAATATTTCTCGACTTTACTTAGTTCAAATTCCTTCACACCGCCTCTCAGATCTTGTTGCTTTGATACCAATTGATGTAGTCGTAGATGCAAATTAACTTATAATCGTGGACCTGTGGGTTAGGCCCCACATAATATCCTTTATATGTAGTGGGGAAAAATATCAGAATAAAATACATATATAAGCGAAAACGATCGGTAGCGTTCTTAACCATATAATGCTCATAACCCAAAACACATTTAAATGCATGAGACCTCCTTACCGGAGGGTCCCACACTCTCCCGACCAATCACAACACATCGCAATTTTTACCTGCAACTTCCAACTCTTTACAAATACACTAATCCATAAAAATTGTGACGTGTGTATTTGCGCCAAGTCGACACGTGGTTGTTCCTTGTCACATCACATCCTTCCTCCTCTTCACATCGCATCCCATTTAACATTTCGTGTGAACACTTAAACGGTATCCTCTATATCTTTAGAAGTGCGAATTCACGATCCCTCATCCGCCATTGATCTGTTGCATCATCCAATGGCCCGCTAAACTTCCCTTCCATGCCACTTCACATCGCAAGTTAAAATATTTAACTTGCAAAAATCCTTAACACTTAATTATTTCAATGATCGATGCGAAATTTTTCCCTGTTGACACGTGTTTGTTTCGCTCTTCCTTAACCGTTCATCTCTTGTCTTTGGATCTGCGATTTAATCACAGTTGTCCGCTCAACAGTCTTGGCTCTTCTTTGCCTATTCTACCTACTTTAATCTCTGACATCAATCCTTAAACCTTTGACTCAATGCTTCAAACCTTGCCATCAATTTTGCCTTAGGAATTCTGCTACACATTCTATTCTTTATTCAATATTCTCTCCTTTCTGATGCCACTACTCTGTAATATGGCTCCCTCCATGCTACTCTCCACTATCTTTCTGAGTTTATTCAGAATTCATCAACACTATTTTTCCTGAGCTTTGTTCTTCATCTCTCATCCCTCGGTTTCTGCCCAAGCTTTGCCTGTGCGAAGTTCACAAGAGCTACATCCTTGCACTCAACCTGTCTAAGCATTAACAGAAAGACAATACACATATAACATAGCACATAAATGCAATATTTAACTTGGACAGGGAAATAAAACCAACGGGTTGAAACAAAGAGCCCGATCACAATCCAAAACACTTGGAATTTATTTATAAATAAAAATACACAAAACCTAGCCCTCGAGTGGTTGGTTTTTATATTTTTTCCTACTCTCTGTTTAACCCTCTCTCACACCTATTCCCCTCTCATTCTCTCTTTCTCTCTATGGAAGGAAGAACCCAAAAATGAGGGATTTGGTTTTGTTTCATGCCTTTCCCCAATATCCCCTTATGGTTGAGAAATTGTTATTCAGTTTAAGAATAGTTTATTCAACCAAATGTCCAACTAATCCTAATCTAACTATTATTTTAACTTAAATTTTACAATGGCTATGTTAGCCCAAAATATTTTTAAACAAAATACTTTAAAATAAAGTCTTCAATTTATTAGGACTGTTAGTCCTCTTCCCAAGCCACAACATGTGACTAGCTTTTCACATTGATGACTCTGCCTTAATGCTCCTCCATGAATTTCCTTCTCATGAATAACTTTTTGTAAATAATTTCCTTTTATTGGACGACTTTCAAAAGAAATGGGTCTTCCTTGTTTCATTAAAACAACACCAATTCCATTTCTCGAGGCATCACATTCCACAATAAAGGTTTTTGTGAAGTTTGGTGTAGCTAAGACTGATGCTAGGCACATTGCCTCTTTAAGATGTTTAAAGGCGTTAGTTGCTTCAGGATTCCATGAAAATGCATCTTTCTTTAATAATATTGTTAGAGCTGTTGCTATTCTCCCATAATTCTTAACAAACTTGCGATAATATCCTATTAACCCAAGAAATCACCGCAACTTCTTTATGGTTGTGGGGACTTTCCATTCCTTAAAGGCTTTAATTTTGTTAGGGTCTACCTTAACACCCTCATGAGATACAATATAACCCAGATATTCGACCTCTTGTACTCCAAAGAAACATTTGGATGTTTTTGCATATAATTGTTTCTCCTCCAATAGTTTGAACACCCTGTCAACATGTTGAACATGATCCTTCCAAGACCTGTTGTAGATGAGTATATCATCAAAAAATACTAGCACAAATTTTCTAAGGAAGGGTTCGAAAATGGAATTCATCAATCCTTGAAATGTAGAAGGTGAATTTTTAAGGCCAAAAGGCATGACCAAAAATTCATAATGACCCTCATGAGTTTGAAATGATGTTTTCGGAATATCTTCCATCTTCATTCAATTTTGATGATATCCTAAATAAATATCCAACTTGGTAAAATAATGTTCTCCATGTAATTCATCCAATAATTCATCAATCACAGGAATGGGAAATTTATCTTTAATAGTGAGCTTATTGAGCTCCCTATAATCTAGACACATGTGCCATGATCCATCCTTCTTGTGCACCAATACTACTGGAGCAGAGAAATAACTTTGACTAGGTTGAATTATACTAGCCTCTAACATTTCTTCCATCATACATTCAATTTCGCTCTTTTGGACATAGAAATATCTGTAAGGCATGATGTTTGGAGGAACACTTCCTGGAATCAAATGAATAGCATGATCATGATCACGAATAGGTGGGAGTCCTTTGGGATTTTTAAAGACCTTGGAATGATTGTCCAAGACATTTTGTAGATCTGGAGAAATAGATGATTTTGATGTTGGAACTTCTAGTGAGAATAATTGTGCAATTATGCCTCGTTTTTCTTTCTTCAGAATATTTGTCATAAAATCAAAGCTTATTATCTTTCTCTACTTCCCTGTGATACCCTGTAATTCGACTTCCTTTCCTTCCAAAAAAGAAATTCAAGAAAAGTTCTTGAAAATTTAAAGCTACCGTCCCTAAATATTGTAACCATTGTACTCCAAGTACAACATCAGCACCTCCCATTGGAATGGAAAGCATTCGACTATTCAATAAATATTCCCCCATGGTTAGCTTGATATTATGACATTTTCCAGAGAAATTTATAGTTTCTCCATTTGCAACCATCACTTGACATTCTGGTGCTAGGTATAGAAAATAATTCAATTCCTTGGCTACCTTACAATGGATAAAATTATGGGTACGACCCGAATCAATCAACACTATTACCTTATTATTCTTGATATGTTCTTCTATATTGCGAGTTTGAGGAGTGGTAATGCCTGCAAATGCATTACACGATATGGTCAGAGTCATTTATTCTTTTTCTAGGGCTGGTTCCTCTTGTATGTCCTCTTCTTTTGAAGTTTCTTGTTCATTTTCTTCCTCCTCTTCACAATTTATGTAAAATAATTTCTTCTCATCACACTTATGACATTTATTGTATTTTCTATCACAACTGTAGCTAAGCCCTTTTGCTATTTTTTCTTCCAATTGTTGTGGTGTCAACCTTGTAGGTTTTGGAAGTCTACGCGTAGAAACACTTCCATATTTATATATGTGAGTGGCAGGCTTCCTTGTCACCATAATTTTAAATTCATTTTTTTCTTGCCAATCTAAATGCCTTCTCCAATGAATCAGGTTCCCAAAAGCGAACTTATGTTGGATGGTATCCTTTAAATTCCCTATGAATACAACAATCCTGTGTTCCTATGGAATACCAATTACCCTTATATTCAATTTTTGGAAGTCCTCAATGTGCTCCACCACTGAACCCTTTTGTTTGAGATTTATCAATTGGCTAAAGAAGGTGTTACTCTTTGAATCCTCATAATGTGTTATCATTTCCTCCGTCAAAATTGACCTAGTGACACTTTTTTTACAGGATAAAAGCCATCAATACCATACAAATGTATTTTGTTCTAAATGTAAAGTTGCAATGCATACCTTTGTGTGTTGTGCACATTATTGAGATCAAAATATTGCTCCATCTGTAGTATCCATGTTACGATATCCTTGCCATAAAACTTCCTCATATCCATATTTGGAATATGGTGGTTCTTACATCCAACATTAGAGTTTATAAAATCATTATTAACATTTATTTTGTTCTCATCATGAGTTTCCTCTACTATCTTTCGCCATTAGGAAAAATTTATTGTATCAACTTTGTCAAACCTTCTATGTCTTCTTTTAGATCATTCTTCATGATTTCCATGTTGTCTTTCATGTCATCCATCTTAGCTTCCATGCCAGCTTCCATGCCATCCAACTTAGCTTCCATGCCTTTCTTCAAACCATCCATATTAGCTTCCATGCCTTTCTTCAAAAATTCCATTTCATTTTTTGTTGCTCTTTGCGAGAGTGAAAATTGGTGCTCTTTCTCTTGTAATTTTGACATGTCATCTTGCACTTCTTCGTCTTCATGTGTCATAGTAGATCCTTCTAAAGGATTAATGGGTGTTGAATTATTTTTAGGGGAAATTTTAGAACCCACTGTTGATATCTATTCTACAATATGCCGTTGGAATCAATTCAAAATGATTTTTCACACAAGACTTATGCAATTAAAAAAAAAATACACACATTTTTCTTGCTTTTAAGGAACTCGATAATGAAACTAAATTATATCTATAATTGTGGATCTTCAATATCTAAAATTCAACACTATAGTATCCCTCTGAAGCTTCTTTCAAATTCCACAGGTCTGACCTAATTTGGATTCTTCAAGGGAAATTTATGCCCAATATCCCACAATGACCTAATTATGGATTGGTTCAGTAGAGAGAAATTGTATGGCGTGCCACGTGTCACTGTTTCCTCTTTCAAATCTAAAATTGATACACATGAAACTACAATATTTTTACTTGTGGCCACTTTATATAGAATTCCAGTCTGATGCTCAGAGAGAGAGTTATGATGATTTTCCCACAGTCATCTATTTGAGATGAAATTCGGGAGCCTGAAAAAACCCTCACTTCCACAGACCATATCTTCGCAAATATTGTGAACCAAGATCTACAATTTTTGCACGAATTTCCTCAGGATTTCTACTTCACTCTATAAAAATTTAAGTTTCTGAACCTTAGTATAAAAAAAGTTATAGCAAAAATTCTACGATGACCTATTTTAGGTGAAATTCAAGAGCCTGAAAAAACCCTAACGTCCACAGATCATATCTCCTAAAATATTCCGAACCAAGATTTGAAATTTGTATACGAAGTTCCTCCAGATTTAGGCTTTGATTTGTAAAAAATTCAGCTTCTGAAACTTCGTAGAAAAAATGTTATAGCGAAAATTCCACAATGACCTCTTTGGAGCAGGAAAAACCTAGAATCCAAAGCTTTGATACCAAACGTTATGAAATGAGCTCCAAAAATAGAAGAACCGAGATATCAACGCCTTAGAAATCAGCTACTTCGAGGGGGAAACCTCCAATAAATTACATAAATGAAGAATTCTTGGATGATACAAATGAAAAAACCTCCTTCTATATATAGAAGTCCATGGGATCACAATATAATCCTAGCTGACCTAACCATAATAATGTAAGGGCACAATAATAACAATATTGGGGTTACACGGGTACAAAAATAACAATAACGGGGTTACACTAACAACAATAAGGGACTATACTAGTAATATATGGACCTAACATTTCATCCCTATTTAGTTGATACTGTAAATGACAAATATCATTAGACATGTCACGAGATCATCATGACAGATTTTGATTTATTGTAAGCTTACTTGTGTCTTTAGATGAAATGTCTACAAAGCATAATAAAATATTTATAATACAACCATAAACATGGAATAAGAACATATTTACCATAGAAACAAATATAGAAGCATGAAAAATTCACACAGTTTTGTTCTTTTTCAGCCATATAAAAACATTGAAAGTGTATATGGTCTTTTGGAAACCATAAAAACCTTATCAAATATATAAGAATTTTTTGCATTCCATATAAAAATATAAATAAAATAAAAATTGCTAAATTTATTTCTTTCGTGTTAAAAACATATAGGGAAACCCATAGAATTAGAACACAATACTATAACAATTATAAGAATTCAAAGTATATCTGAATATTTGGAACTATATATTATTAAGATACAAATGTAAAAATTAAAATGCACAAAAGTATAACATGTTTGAGAACCATTCAGAAGAAAGTAATAGAAATAACAAGTATAACATAATTCATAGTAATTATAATTATACATACAAATAAAAATGCAGAGCATCCAAACACTATTACATCTAATTAGGAAAACTTAAGAGCGAACAATATGTAATATTTTCTAGCAAATTGCAATGGCATTAAATATCCAAAATTTAAGATATAGACATATTTTTGAAATTATATATATAATAGCATATAAAGCCAAAATGTGTAAAGTATATAAAGCATAAATATTTTCCATTGAAACTATTTAAAAAAATCCTAACAGAACTAATAGCATAAGACTCTATATCCATATTTATAGGTGGAATCTCATCAACATAATCTACACAGAACAACTGCATAAATATTATAAATATTTCCAGACTCAATCAGATCATGGAAACCTGTACCACTTGACACCAAAACCCATAAATTTGTTGATTAGTGGAATTATCAATATATTTTGGAAAACATAGGCAAGTCATCATGGCATATAACACGAAAGGAATTTCACTATAGTTGCACATAAGAACGACTCCACGGGTTATTCAAAATGGAAGATAAGAAGGAAATTTGTTATTTATATTTGCAGAAATTTCTTCCAACAACTTCCATGTGAAGCCCCAATCAGCTTGAAAGTAGTTAATTATTCATTCAAAACTATTGCCATTGGGAATTATCTACTTCTTCAATTGGCCATACAGAAGTGGAGCCATCACTCACAATGCATACCAAATTATTTTTGTATATTTCTAGTGACATACATAGTATGTAAGCTATTGGTACAAATGAAAGACCCCATTAATTTTTTATGATACCAAACCAATATATTGTATACCCATAATGAGGATAATATTCATACTCATTTTCTCTATATATCCAAAACAATTTACCTTTATAAAAAAACTCCATTCTTAGGGGGTGAAGTGCCACCATATGGCTATCTTTCTAAACACCTTTGTAAATGGATTAATTAACAAATGGTTTTTTGAATGGGAGAATTCTGTTTGTAAGGATAAAACTACCATTGATCCAACAATAGACTCCACTCTATATCATGAATCTATGAATTGCAACTGTATGTGCCCATTCTAATTAATGTATTCAACAACAAAATAATTGTCTTGATTATTTAGGAAACAAACCATAAATCCAAATTCATTCATGGAGACATGATTGCAATGTGATAGGAAAGAGTATCTTGAAAAACATTTTTGCATTGCTTGCAAATAATGCTAAATTTTATAGCAACTTATAAAAGGATCCAAAGAAAGACGATTTGAAGGATTTTAAAAGGAAGACAACTCTAAAGGCTAGATCCATGATTAAACAATAAAATCACCTAGCATAAAAAAATACTTATGAAATCAAGGAATCAATTTTAAAATAAAATAAAATAAAAATAAGAGTAACAAACATATATAATTTCCAAATTAAACAAATATAAACAAAAATTAATATATTATAAAATTAATATTTGTGCAATGTTGGTCATATTTTTAATCATGATAATTATTAAAATGTTACCATAGTGTTTATAATATTTATCTATTAATGAGTTCAAATGTATTGAATGAATTTATTGCAACCTATTTAGTGAATACATATATAAATTTATCTAATGCAATAAGAATTTTTTTTTTATTCGATCAATTAGAAATATATATTGAAATTTTTTTGTTTTATTCAATAGATTGCAACAAATTTTATGCATTAAATAAAATGTATATTGAAATCTATAAAATGAAATATAAGCTATTAAACTTATTGAAATTTAAAAAAAATAATTTAAACTATTAAATGTTTAGCTTAATTAAAATCTAAATTTATTGAATAAAGTTCAATTGAGATATAAAGTTATTAAATTCATATAAATTAAATCAATTCGAATCTAAACTTATTCAATTGAGAGAAATTGAGATTAGTTTATATGAATTGAAATAAATAAAATGTATTCTATTGATTAATATAAAACCTATTGATATCTAAATTTATGAATATAAACTTATTAAGATCTATAAAATTAACGTAAACTATTAATATTCAAATAATTTGAAATCTAATCTAATTTAATCAATTATAGACTTTGTTCAATAAATTTATTGAATTCTATAAGGTGAAATTCAAAGTATTAATGTTGAAAACAATTGAAATGTAAAGTGTCAATGTTGAGGTCAATTAACTCAAATATAATTATTGCATAAAAATCTATCCAATGCATTAAAGATAAAATATAATATAAATTTATCTATTGATTTCCAAAAAAAAAATAAAAAAATTCAATATATTGCAACCAATTTTATGCATTAAATAAAATACATATTGAAATCTAAAAATGAAATATAAATTGAAATCAATTGAATAACTCTTTAATGTTTAGACCTATAAAAATAATTTAAGTAAATATTGAAAGTTGAAATCAATTGAAATCTAAAAATAATTTTTTTTTCTAAGTATCTTGATCTATTAACAAAGGCGATAATTTTATGGGACAGTCCATCTTTGCCTTGAAATGAGAAAATTCGAGAAAAAGCAGAAGTGGTGCCAAGAACCACGAGGTGCAGAATAAGATTTCTCCAAAAGATTCTTTGACCCAGAAAAGACAAAAATGGGCCAGAAAGCTTCATAGCTACCAGAACAGAAAAAACCCAAGAAGTTGGGTGACACAAACAGAGAGAAGGACCAAGCAACAAACCCATTAGTCTTTTGGATTCTCCTCCACGATCCTGCACCAGCCGGTGGCGAGCATTTCAAGAGCAAGTTCAGCCTGAGAAGCCGGGGGATCAGGTTCTGCAGAGAGCATATCTTCATCAGGAACAAAGTCTGCAGGGCGAGACGGAGGCTGCGACGGAGTGCTGCCACTGCCCAGATTGAATTGCGAGAACTGGGAGGCAGGAGAAAAATTCTCCATGGGAACTGCTGGCGGCACTCTTGAAACCTCAGGCAAGCTGTCTTCCATAAAAACCACCGAGAGAATGGTAGTTATCCTCGGGTGATTGAGGGAACTCTGGAAGGTGAACCGAGCAGTGCCTGTTGTATTAGCAGAGGCAGCGGACGAGCGACGCGAATGGGGACCCCAGTACGAGCAAAAATCTTGAGATCGCCCCCTGCCGCTGCGAGTTCTGGGGTAGTGGCTGGAGCCATCATCGAAGGAGGATGTGTCCAGGGAAGGACTAGAAGGAAAACGAGTGGGATGGCTCCAAGAGTTGCCCCTCCTACTCTGCATACGATGTCGAAGCCTCGGCATAGTGTGAAGGAGCGGGAACCAGAAAACTTTAACCAAAGTTCCCGCTAGCCCAAGGTGGCCCAAACTCGAGCGAGGACGCGGTGACAGCTGAAGATGCCCAGGAGAAGAGACCTTCCTCTGCGTAGAGCGCAACAGACACAGATGGTCGTTCTCCTGACTGTGCATACAGTAACCAACGACGCCCCTACGATTCTGTGGGAAAGCCAAGACCAGAGCCATTTTAACCTGTTGCTTATAGAATCCATCTGCCATGAGACTGGATTTAACATGCGCCGAGTTCGTCCTTCCCAACCCAAACAAATCCATCTTCTTAACTGCTATTAGAGTGAAAATCTCACCAGAGCATGTGGAGGCAGGGTTCAACCTGTTTGAAGGCGCGTGAGTGCTGTTGGTTGCAGAGCTCAGAGCATTGGAATTAGGGGAGTGTAAATGAGACACGCTGTGGAGCAACTGTCCATTTAACTCTGCGTACCACAGGGGCAGGTATCGGCATGGCTTGCCGCCCCCCCATCCCATCCCATTAACGAACCTTTGAAACACCCGCATCCGGGGAATCTAAAATAAAATTGATTCATTGAATAAATTTTATTTTAGTCATTAAAATACAGACTCTCAATTTTATTCAATAAAACAAAATTTACTCTATTGATTAAAATAAAATGTATTAATATCTAAATTTATGAATATAAACTTATTGACATCTATAAAATTAATGTAAACTATTAATTTTGAGATCGTTTGAAATATAATATTTAATATTATTTAATAAAGAATTTACTTTGTTCAATAAACTTATTGAATTCTATAAAATTAAAATTTAAAGTATTAATGTTGAAATAAATTAATGCAATATCAAATATAATTATTGCATAAAAATATATCAAATGCATTAAATCTAAGCTATAATAGATATCTACCTATTTCATAAATTAGAAATCTATCTATTTAAATTTTTTTATTTTATTTAATAAATTAAAATCAATTTTATACATTAAATAAAATACATATTAAAATATATGAAATGAAATATAAAAGTGACATCTATAAAATTAAATTTAAACTATTAATGTTCACCTCAATTACCATTAAGGTTCACATGAATTAAAATTTAAACTTATTCAATTGAAATGAACAATTGACAATATTCATCTTCTCACATTTCTTTTATAAACATGATAAATATTAAAATAATTACAATGTTAAAATAATTTTTATAATATATATTTATTGACGCATTCAAATATTAGTGAATTAAAATTAAAATTTATTCAATTGAGATGAACAATTGACAATATTCATCTCCTCACATTTTTTTATAAACCTGATAAATATTAAAATAATTATAATGTTAAAATAATATTTATAATATATATCTATTGATGCATTCAAATCTTAGTAAATACAAATCCAAATTTATATAATGCAATATAAAATATAATTACTTCATAAAAATCTATCCAATGTATTAAACTAACAGAAATCTACTTATTTCACAAATTAGAAATCTATTTATTGAAAGAAAAAAAAACATTTTATTCAATAGATTGCAATCAATTTTATGCATTAAATAAAATGCATATTGAAATCTATAAAATAAAATATTTAACCTATTAAACTTATTGAAATTTATAAAATGAAATTTAAACTATTAATATTTAGCTCAATCAATATCTAAAATTATTAAATAAAGATTAATTGAAATATAAAGTTATTGAATTCTTATCAATTGAAATTAGTTGATATAAATTGAAATAAATAAAATTTATTTTCTTAATTAAAATAAAATCTATTGATATCTATATTTATGGATATAAATTTATTGAGATTTATAAAATTAATATAAACTATTAATATTAAGATCATTTGAAATCTAATCTTATTTAATAAAGTATTGATTTTGTTCAATAAATTTATTGAATTATATAAAATGAAATCCAAAATATTAATAGTCATATCAATTGAAATGTAAAGCATTAATGTTGGAATCAATTAATGAAATATCAAATCTGATTATTGCATAAAAATCTATAGAATTTATTAAAACTAAAATATAATACAAATCTACCAATTCCATAAATTATAAATTTATCTATTGAAAAAAAAAAAAATTTATTAAATATATTGCAACCAATTATATGCATTAAATAAAATGCATATTAAAATCTATAAAATGAAATATAAACTATTTAAATCTATAAAATGAAATATACATTATTAATGTTTAGGTCAATCAAAATATAAACTTATTTAATAAGGATAAATTGAAATATAAAGTTATTGAATTAGGATCAATTGAGATCAATTGCAATCTAAACTTATTTAATTTATAGTAATTGAGATTAGTGTATATCAATTGAAATAAATAAAATATATTATATTCATTAAATAAAATTTATTGATATGGAAATTTATTAATATAAACTTATTGAAATCTATAAAATTAATTTAAGCTATTAATATTGAGATAATTTAAAATCTAATCTTATTTAATAATGTATTAACTTTGCTCAATAAATGTATTAAATTTTATAAAATGAAATTTAAAGTATTAATGTTGAAATCAATTGAAATGTAAAGTATAAATATCGAGATCAATTAATGCAATATCAAATATAAATATAATTATTCCATAAAGATATATCTAGCCCATTAAGTCTAAAATATAATAGAAATCTACCTATTCCATACATTAGCAATTTATCTATTGAATTTTTTTTATTCAATACATTGCAAGCAATTTTATGCATTAAATAAAATGCATACTCAAATATATAAAATGAAATATAAATTAAAATCAGTTGAATAATTGTTTAATTTTGAGATTTCTAAAAATAATTTAGGTAAATAATGAACTTTGAAATCAATTGAAATTTTATTCTAGTCATTAAAGTACAAACTATTGATTTTATTCAATAAAACTTATTTTATTCAATAAAATAAAATATATTCTATTGATTAAAATAAAATCTATTAATATCTAAATTTATGAATATAAATCTATTGACATCTACAAAATTAATATAAATTATTAATTTGGAGATCATTTGAAATTTAATATTATTTAATAAATTATTGACTTTGTTCTATAAACTTAATGAATTCAATAAAATTAAATCTAAAGTATTAATGTTGAGGTCAATTGAAATGTAAAGTATCAAAGTTGAGATGAATTAATGCAATATACATTATAATTATTGCATAAAAATCAATCCAATACATTAAACCTTAAATATAATATAAATCTACCTATTCCATAGATGGGAACCAACTTTATGCATTAAATAAAATGAATATTGAAATTTATAAAATGAAATACAAAATATTAAAATGATTGACATCTATAAAATAAAATTTGAATTATTAATGTTCACCTCAATTATTGGATTAAAATTTAAATATAAAATTATTGAATTCATATGAATTGAGATCAATTAGAATCTAAACTTATTCATCTAAACTTATTCAATAAATATAAACTGAAATATAAAATTATTGAATTCAGATCAATTGAGATCAATTAGAATTTAAACTTATTCAATTGACAAAAATTGATATTAGTTGATATCAACTGAAATAAATAAAATTTATTCTGTTGATTAAAATAAAATCTATTTATATCTAAATTTATGAATATAAACTAATTCATATTTATAGAATTAATGTAAAGTATTAATATTGAGATGATTTAAAATCTAATATTATTTAATAAAGTATTGACTTTGTTCAATAAACTAATTGAATTCTATAAAATGAAATGTAAAGTATTAATGTTGAAATCAATTGAAATGTAAAGTAAATTAATCCAATATCAAATATAATTATTGCATAAAATTTTATCCAATGCATTAAAACTAAAATATAATAGAAATCTACCTATTCCATAAATTAGAAATATATCTATTGGAAAAAAATATTTTATTCAATAGATTGCAACTAATTTTATGTATTAAATGAAATGCAAATTGAAATTATAAAATGAAATATAAATTGAAATAAATCGAATAATTCTTTAATGTTGAGATCTATAATTTAAGTATATAATGAAAGTTGAGATCACTCAAAATCTAAAATAAAATGGATTTAGTGGATAAAATTTATTCTAGTCATAAAAATAGAAATTAATGATTTTATTCAATAAAATAAAATGTACTCTATTGATTAAAATAAAATCTATTAATATTTAAATTTATGAATATAAACTTATTTCCATTTATAAAATAAATGTAAAGTATTAATTTTGAGATCATTTGAAATATCTTATTTAAGAAAGTATTGACTTTGTTCAATAAAATTACTGCAAAATGAAATCTTAAATATTAATGTTGAGATTAATTCAAATATAAAGTATAAATGTTGATGAATTAATGCAATATAAAATATAATTATTGCATAAAAGTCTAACTGATGCATTAAAATTAAAATATAATATAAATCTACCTATTCAATAAATTAGAAATCTATCTTTTGAAATATTTTTTATTTTATTACCAATATTATGCATTAAATAAAATGCATATTGAAATAGATAAAACTAAATATAAATTAGTAAAATTTTGACACCTAGAAAATGAAATTTAAACTACTAATGTTCACCTTAATTAAAATTTAAACTTATTTCGCAAATGACACTCTCTCTATCATAATACAACCCATACTTGTCGTATTCCTATCTCTTCTAAGAATAGTTGCATTATTCTTTGTAGCCTTTACAACCAAGATACACCTCCACCTTCAAATGTGTACAAATAAATTGTAGTGGTTTTTCTGGTGTATATATCTCTAGCCATATTTGCATATGTAAAACCTTCAAACACAGTGTCATTATGACCAAAACATAAACAATAATGACTAGTACCCTTAAGATACCTGAAAATCCATTTTAGTTCTTTCCAATGTTATTTTCTTGGATTGGCAAGGAATCTCATTACAAATCCCACTGAATATGTAATGTCTCATTGCGTGCATACCATGGCATACATCAAGTTGCCAACTGCTGAAGCATAAATAATCTTGCTCATTTCTTCCTTCTCCTTGTCATTAATTCCATAACTCAACACTCAACTTGAAGTGGGCTACAAGGGGTGTACCAACTCGCTTTGCATCCTTTATATTAGACCTGTCAAGCAACTTCTTGATATATTTTTCTTGTGACAGCCATAATATTTTGTTTTTCATGTCACACATGATCCTCATGCCCAATATCTCTTTTGTTGCACCCAAATCCTTTATTGCAAACTTGCTAACCAAATCCTTCTTCAAACTATTGATCATATTCTTATCATGCCCAACAATCAACATGTCATCCACATATAACAATAATTTGGGGTACTTTCCTTGATCATACCTCTTGATATAGACACAATGGTAGCTTCCAACCTCTAAAAACCATGTTCTAACATGAATTAATAAAATTTCTTGTACCATTGTCGAGGTGCATGTTTCAACCCATAGAGACTCTTCTTCATAAATTTGTTCAACTTGTATATGCTAATTAAAATTTCATGAAATGAAAGGGGATAATATAATTACATAAATAAAGCTACTCTATCTTGCATAATTCATCAAATTAGTACCATAATTGCATGTATCATCTATCTACTTCACACTTTCTTAATAATTAGAAATCTAACTTGTATATTTCTTGTAATTGAAAAACACTAATTCTACTATGTTTTGCAGTGAAAAAAAGGAATGGTTGGAGTGGTGGATGGAGGTTAGGGAGACTCAGGGAAGGTTGAGGAATCCTCCTCGGCAAGCCCAGGGCCTCTCAGAAGTTTTTCTTGTACTAGGATGAATGCCCAGGGTTTCCTAAATTTACTAGGCAAAGTGACTGTGGAAACAAAGGTTTGGGACAAAATTGAGGGATGGAAACAGAATATGGAGGAGTCCAAAATTGAGGTGAAATAGGTTCTCTTCCCTGTAGATATATCAACCCTGAAACCATCCACATGCATGCATTCATTGATCATTAACACATTGATATTAACTAGGATGGAAAATATGAGTTGAATTTGAAAACAAAACATTTATTTTATGAAATAACACTAATTTGATCACTAAGCTGACTTCTAAGCTACCAAAAGAAAATATGAAGAAGGAAAACTAACATTCATATATTTCCAAGAAATCATAACCAAAATATTTTTGAAATGAAATTGTAAAGGATTCCAACAATTATCCCATAAGAGAGGTGATGTAGAAGCTTTCAATCATAGGTTTTATAGCTTAACCTCTACTAAAACGAAATATACCTATGAAATTCTTGGAAATAAGAACAAAACACAAGTACAAAACTTTGAATCGTAATGAGCTTTTCATCTTTTTTATTTGTAAAAAAGGGTAATTGATATAATCCCACTTGAAAATGGGAGTGATTTCCTCCTTGATCTTTCAAATTGTGGATCTAGTCCCTCCTCAGCTTCACTTGCACTAAGATTGACTCAATTGCAAATGAATTTGAATTGATGATAGAGGATGTTGTGATCCCAAACTGAGTTAGGGAGTTAAGGAGGTGGAAAAACCCTCTATATTATCTCTTAGTCATCTCCATCAAGTGCCTGCATAGTAAATTCCCCAAAAATGCTTCATTTTCCTACAATTAAACCACATTAGGCCGCATACTATGACAAACACCTTTTACTATCCTCACTAAACATAATATAACCAAAAATGTGAATTAATGTGAGAAAAGGATAGTTTTAAGGTTGGAGGATGGCATAATGATCTTCAAGATATACCTATTTATGGGACTCATTATCAACCCCCGGATGAAGGTGTTTCTCATCCTCTAAACAACTCATTGATATATGTGAAGTTAATTCGGCCCAAATGGCCTCTCTAACATCCCAAGGCACCTCATATGGGGTGCCCTTTGGTGGGTAAAACCCTACATTTGTCTATATCTCAATCCATCCCATATGCTCCTTTGTTTGGTTCTTTCCTTCTTGTAATCTTAGCAACAAGGGTGCATTGAGTTTTATTCCTATCCAATTGATCTTCATCCTCTACATGACTCTCTTGTACAATGGTGTTTTATCCAAGGAATCCCTTAGCCTTTTAGGAGAGTGATATTCTCTGAATTGTATACCTGGGGTAAGGCATGTCATATTCTATGGAAATATTGTAGACCTTCTTTTCCCAACATTCTAAAGGTGTCTTCGAAGTGTAGAATGGCTTCCTCCTGGGTTGCAATGTATTTGGGTGTTAATAGAATAAGAGGACATGAGGTTATGAATGCTAATGACAACCTTAGGGCTCACTAGCTCTCCTCTGATGTACAAGGGTTCCTTCTCCTCTTTTGTCATTACCTTTTTCACCTCCTCAGCCCTCGTCTCTTGATGATACAACCAATATGCTAAAGCCATGAGTTTCATGTCTCCAAACCTTGAATTGGGATCCCAGAAATTCATATTTTTCAAAATTAAATAGTGCATGTAGAATTTAGCTAAGTTTTCCCTATCTTCCATACTAGTTTGTCTAAAAAACACAATAGATTTCTTGTATTCTTGAAAGGGAAGAAATCCATATTTTTCTAGACTTCATTTGGAACTGCAGCATGTAACGTATGCCTCCCATCAAATCCACCCAATTAACCAGCCAATCGGGGTAAACATGAGATGAGGGGTAGTTAAGACAAACTCAACCTCCAAGGTGACTTTAAGGATGTGGAATCAAAGTGGAAAACCATAACACAGACCTATACCATCTACTACAGGAACCCCAAAGGCTATCCCAGTCATCCAACTAACCTCTCCTTGGGTCCCACTAATATTTCATGAAGAAATCCCCCTAGACCCATGCAGAGTCTTACATCCATGCATTTGGGAGGCTTTGGATGCACACATAAGCCTGAATTCTTGTGTCCAGGGACTAAATTGCCTAGAACTATGCATGCAGCCATGGTATTTAAGGCAATTTTTAAACCTAGAATCATAGAAACTTCCCATAACTCAGGAATCATTAAACACATGACGAAAATGCCAAATAACCAAAAACTAACTCGAGGAATAGACCTGACCATCCCCAACTAAGACTGACATTATGTCAAACACTTGGCATCAATGCTATCTAAAGGTCTAAGATACAAGAAAAATCATGAGTGACTGAAAGCACTTATGAAACATTACAAGAAGGATCAACACCATGCTTCTTTAACCATATATACCATCAATTAGGTCTTTCATCAACCATTTTAACAATTACAACTAAATACATTAAATAAGCATGACATGAACCAGTCATTTAAACATGCTTATCACCAACATCAAACCATATAAATAGCAATGAGACAAAAGCCATTAAATCCACATATTAATAAGAAAAAAAGAATGATAGCTTATATTCTATTAAACATATGAAAATACCGACCACGTTCGGTACTTCCACGTTCCACCTGACTATAGACATGGCTGAGCTAAATCTATCTCCATCCAGTCACCCCCGTTCCATATTCCAAGCATGAATTTGGGGTATCATGGATAAACCAATCTAGAAAAAACCCAAGGGAATCCAGAGGCTAAACCGCCTTCACCCTCGCCATACCGTGATCACACCAAACTGGTGTTGTGACCACAAAACCAAGAAGAACTTGGAAATTACATTTGGAATCCATCATTATCGTTGAGGAAGTTTATGTCTCCCTATATCTCAGTATTTACCGCAAATCAATATGATATTACGAGGCCATAAAACGAGGTAACCCATTTAGGATTTACCGTGTATCCTGCCAAAACCGGTCAAGGGATTCACAGGCCTTTGGGAATGAACCTTGAGACCACCTCTTCCCTGAATTTTGAAATCCATCCAGAAAATCCAAAACTTAAAACCGAGATCTAAATCCCAACACACCATGGCATCTAGAAAAAGGAAAGGAAAGGCTGAAAACCATTGTCAAACCCCGATAAAACCATGCCACTCACAATAAGATAACCAAATACTAACATGCATAAGACATGCACGTCCAAACGAGCTAGGAAATCAGACATGCAATATGTTACCTAAAATTATTCCTGCTGAAGCTGCTATATCCTGCTCTTCCTTACTTGATCCTTACTTTCCTTTCCTTTGTTGTCCTTCATTTACTTTCTTTCCTCCTCCTTGGCACAATGCTGAATTTATCCAAGAAAATTCTAAGTATCCAAGAGATAGGGAGAGAGAGAGAGAGAGAGAGAGAGAGAGAGAGAGAGAGAGAGAGAGAGAGAGAGAGAGAGAGAGAGAGAGAGAGAGAATGAGAGAGTTCCAAAACTGAATTCGCAAAAAGGTACCAACTAATACTCACAAGACTTTTTATTAATTAGGTGTATATTTTCTTCATTTTCCTCCTCACATGAACCCTTTGACCTTTGACCTTCCTTTTCTCCTAATTTCCTTTATTTTCATAAATAAATGTGACAAAAATAAATTTTCTATATTTAATGCCTTTTCCTTTTCCTTTTTCCAATTTTCCTTAGTCATAACACATACCCAGTGATGCCCACAAGGATTTTTTTCCCAAAATTAAGCTTGGAATAAGCATCCCTTTACTGTGGTCTTATTTTTTCCTTTATTGACTTTTATTACATGAATCTTTTTCCTAGGTCTGTTACAGAACCCCCCCTTTCGTGGAGCTTTATAACTTAGCTCGATGCAGTATTTACAATGATTGATCTGCTCAAAAGAAAAACTGTGATAAAATTAGAATATAACATCCATACCGCTTATTGGAGCTTTTATAAAATATCTCATGGTATTATTCACATCCATACACATAAGAACATATACCAAAAACATATGTCAAACATATACCAAACACCAAACCAAAATTGTTTTTCCTCAACCAGAAAACAATGAAAGAGACATGGCCGGCATCTAATATGACATCTCCCATGTGGCTTCATTGGTCCCAAAGAGCTTGCATTGCACTTTAAATTTCGTGATGGATTTTCTCCTGAGCATGAGTTGATTCTGCTGCAATATGCACAAAGGTTTCGGCTAGAATTCTCCTTCTTTCCCCACTTGCAATACATACCAATAAATAACATGATCAACATCCTTTATATACCTTTTAAGAAATGAGACATGAAACACATCATGCTCTTTCACTATTGTAGGAAGTGCAAGTCGATAGGCCAGTGGTCCAATGCACTCAAGGATTTCAAAAGGCCTGCAATACCATGGTGCTAACTTGGCACATCATTCGATCCTCAAGGAACTCCTCTTGTGCTTGATGCAGAAAAACACATGCTCCCGAACCTGAAGTTATTTAAATTCCCTATGTTGGTATGCATAACTCTTCTCTTTGTCATGTGCTGCCTTTAGATTCTTCTTTATAACCTGCATTTATTTCTCCATTTCTTCCAACATGTCTAACCCAATTAACACCCTGTTAACTAGATCACTCCAACTGATGGGAGTATTACAACTTCAACCATAGAGTGCCTCAAAGGGACTCATACCCAATGACTCCTCATACCCAATCTTGTATGAAAACTCAACGAATGGTAGATACTATTAGTGTCAATCTTTGCATCCTCTTACCAGTGATCAAATGGACCTTTCTCATGTCTTAATAGGGTCCCTAAGTCAATTTTTAGTCATTTAAATATGTCCTCAAGAAAAAATTTGGTCACTTGGAATTAGGTCTAGGATTGTTTCCACTCTTTCCAAAATTTTAAACTTATGGTTCATGTCATCAAATAAGTTGAGTATATTATAATTCAGAGGTTTTGATCATCATTTCAGTCATCTCCATCATTATTTCATTCAATTAAGAGTCTCCATTAGGTCATTAGGGTTTCAAGGCCACCAAAATTCCATTTCATGCATAAAATCCAACACTTGGAGGAGTGGAAATAGGCAAGTATTTTCAATTAATTTTTATTTCAAATGTAATTTATGTTTTTTACATTTAATAATGGTTCTAAAGTTCCAAAATTTCAGAAATATATTTATTACATGGAAAAGGAAAAGGTAAATTGGTGAGGTGGGCCATCCTATCGCATTAATTACTAACACATCAAAAGAAAATATAAAGGCCTATGGAGGAACTAAAGTGACTTATTTTTACTCTTCATATCCTTTGTTCCCCTTGACATCACTATGAAAAATCAAGAGAAGGAGAAAATTTTGAGAGAAGGAGGGTTTTTCTACAAGTTTCAGAGAGGTGCGACCTTTCTGTGAACTTTCTAGTCTAGCGCGACCTTTTTGCGACCTTTTTGCATAATTGCCAAGGTTTCTAAATGTAGAGTTTCTTCATGGTTTCATAGTGAATTTCAAAGTTTTTCTAGTCTCCTAACAGTGTTTAAAGGTCCATTAAGCTTCAATAATCAGTAAGTGATCATCTGCACCATCTTTTCAAGCAATTTCATCAAGGAAATAGTGGTCTCTTCTCAGGGTTTTCTTCAGCAAAATTTTCACCAGTTCTTGTTCTCCGTGGTTTTAATGAATGAAATATAACTTTCACTCACTTATACTATCACCTATGCTCCATAAAAGCCCTAGCCTGCACACTTCGTATCACTCACTACCTATGTACCATTGATCTCATTAAACCCTAGCTCTCTACCAAGTTCCCATTGCATAGTCTATAAACTTCTTTCCACACCATTTCATATCATGAAATAAATTTCATCACGTCATTCCATCTCATACTCCGCTTTGTCTCCTTAAAACATTTGAGGAAACTTCCATACCATCAATACCTTTCCTCTGTTTTGAAAACCATTGTGACCTATCATCTAAAAACCCTAAAATCAAATAAAGTGTATACTACAAAAGCAATTCATGGAGAGTGAAACAGAGAGTAAAAAGAAAGTGAAAAAGAGAGGACACCATTCAATATTTGAGCCCATCATTTTAAGTGAAATTAATACTTCTCCATTTGTTAAATAATGTTTTGAAAATTCTAGATGTATGAAGTTTTGTGAGATGATCATAGAGGTTGAATCTCATGTTCCTTTGACCAGGCTCTTTTCCCATAATTTTCACATAGTAAAAGTTTTCATAGAAGGTGTTGAGTTTGGTGTTTTAGCAGACCATATTTCTTCAGCCACAGGTATTCCAAATAAGGGTGAAAACTGGTTTAAGAGCATGGAATTACAGCTTAATGATTACAGAATGTTCCTAAAACCTAACCTAAAAGATATTCCTGAACATGTTATTCCTTTCAGATATCTTCGCAACGAGTATGCCCCCTTAATGAAAATCAATATGAAATATATTACTTGTGAAGGGAGGTTTTCCAGAATGTGCATGTATCATGTTAGGTTGCTTATGCATTTCACCTTTACAAAGGCACTTAATTTGTCCAATTTTCTGTTTAGAAGTGTGGTGAATATGACTGAAAAGGTTAAGTTCAGGGGACAACCTCATATCACCAACCTATTTAATTATTTCTTGATCAATATTTTGGTCATGTATAAACTTTCATCCAATAAAATCACCTCACAAAAATTCATGGATATACTAAGCAATTCCCCTAGTATTAGTCCCATTGTTTCTCCTAGCAAAACAACACCATCAGGGTCAAAGTCTACACAACCCATGGATATTGGATCATCAAGAAAATAGGTTGATATTTCAAAGAGGCCTAGGCCTGTGCCAAGTAAACTTATCCATGGCATCATAGGTTAAAACTAGGGAGACTAGATATATTATTTTTTTCTTTGCGGAGTTCCATCATCGGCTAGGATCAAAGGAAAATGCCAGCACAACACTTAAGCCGAGATTATCAACCACTGCATACAATATTATAAGTGGTTTCTCTCACCTATAATAGAGGCATGAGGCTTGTTTTTTCTCCTCAGAAAGAGGAAGGGGCCAAGCCTATTTCACCATAGGGATCACCACCAGCTTTGCATGACACTTCCATGCATGATGAGGAGGAACATGATTTTTATTTGGTTGACCTAGAGGCCCATGATGAACATGAAAATTCTCATAGAAAAATCAAAGATAAGGAGGCTCATATCAAAGAGCTCCAAGATAACCTGGTAAGGGCTTAATTTTTCATCTCATTTCTTGAGCAAGAAAACAGTCAATTGAAGACAAATCAATTGATTTTGGAGAAGATATTGTTTGAGGAAAATAAAAAATAAAGGGGAAAAACAGTGGTTGAAACTGATAAAATTGAAGACCAAGTAAATAGGAAGATACTGAGAACTATGGGTCTCAAAAAGGCTCTATGGAAACAAAAAAAGAACAAAACCCTACATATGAGAAACTAGATTTTGAGGATAGGATAGCTCAAGAAATCAATGAAGACAAGGATTTTTGGCTTGAAAATGTCAACACTTACATGGAAAATCTCTTGGAGACTACAAAAAAGGACAATAAGATTCATAAATGCATGATTGATCAATATCAAACTAGAAATCAGATTGCACAACTAAAAATTGAGCAATTGAAGAGAAAATTGCAAGAGGTCCAAGGCAAAAAAAAGAGACAAGAAAAGTAGGTCAAGGAGTGAAATTGATATCTAAAACATCCTTGGATGTTTAGCCTAACCTATAGAGCTGTTATGGAAAAAATTCTAAAATTTTTGGAGGAAATAGAATTTTTTTTGAAATTTTGCTGAAAATGATACACAGAAAGGTCACACCAAGGTGTGACCCTTTGGCTATGGACACCAAAAAGAGATTTTCTCTACATGGATGGGTATATATTCATATGTACATGCTAAATTTGAATGGTTTTTTCCATGAAAGCTTCCAAATTTGATTAAAAACTCAAAAAACCTCACATTTTTCATGGTCTTGCCACAAATTCTCAACTGGTGCGAGCTTTCTGAGTGAGGTTGGAAAGATCACGTTTTGGAGGCCTTCCCGTGGGTATGTTTTGGAGTTTTATGGATAATTGGAAAGAATACACATGTGGACACTCAACCCAACTTTCAGAATGTAGTTTGAACTCCTACAAGTCAGACAAAAGTAGCTCTCAACTGGCGTGACCTTTTCGCGACCTTAATGCTAAATTCTTGTTTTGATCAATTCTGGTGCGACCTTTTGGCATTCTAGTGTGACTTTTTTGTTTTTGGTGTGACCCATATGGTTTAGAGACATTTTCATGCCATGAATGATATCAAATTTGATGTCTTGTAATCAATTAATTTTGTTTTAGGCATCTTAGTTTTTTTTTTCCTCATTATATGAGGAAATTTGTAATTAATGAGGAGATAAGCTCTCCTAAAATTTGTCAAAAATCTTGGAAACTATTTCAAATATCATAGTATTTAGTTGGGGACTCATCAAAGTCATTTATGATGAGCGTTGAATAGGATTTTTGACCTGATGAACTGTCCTATGATTTTTTTTCCTATATTAGATAGTTTGTAATCATTTCCAAAGGTTGGATGTTGTGGAATTTATCTCGGAACACTAGTGTATTCAGTGATTTTGGCAGGAACTAATAGACATAGTTTGTAGCTATTGTAGTGGGATTCACGTGGTATGTGTTTTAGAAATTTTTATTCTTATGTTATCATATGTTTGAAAGTATTGTACCTTCCATATTCACTTCCATGTATTATGTGATTGATTTCTAAGTTTGATAAGCATAATTCATTGATTTTAATGCTCTGTTTTGGAGAAGTTATCACAATTATGTTCACTTTCTTCTGATATAAACGAATTCGTTATTCCCATGCTCATTTTGAAACCCTATCAATATACCGTATTCACCAGGATACCTTGAAAGTGCTAAAGTGTGTGCCTACCTTGCCCCATTACATCTCTACAAATCTGATTTTGAGAGCCCTGGCCTAGTTTTTCCTAGAAGTAATTCACCATCTAGCACCAAAAATTAAATCAGTCAAACCCTAGAGCCTTCTATACCTAGAATAAAATATCCATTATCCAGTAAATTTGGTTATGATCTCATTGAGAGATCCCTCTTAGCCTGGTAGCGCTAGCTATTAGGTCAAAGTGGTATGTGGTTATGTTTGCTGGTCTCCTTCTCAACCTTCGGAGATCTGGTGGAGTTATAACAAATACTCTTTTGATTTCTGTTGTTGATGCACCACATACATCCTCAACATGTCCTCCAAGATCTTCTTTACCCTCTTAGTCTGTCCATATTTCTACGGATGATAAGTCGTGTTGAAGGCCAAATTTTTTCCCAATCCTGTAAATAATTGCTTCCAAAACATGCAAGTGAACTTTTCATCCATGTCTAAGATGATGTTATTTGGAAAACCATGCAATATAACTATTTATTTGATGAACATCTATGCTACATCGCTAGTTGAATAGGTAGTCTTCATTATAATAAAGTGTGTAACCTTTGTCAACCTGTCAACAACAATTATGATAGAATCATGATGTCTCAATGTTCTCAGTAAACCTATAATAAATTCCATGGAAAAGACCTCCCATTTCCATTATAGAATTAGAATAGGCTTTAATGGACCACTTGGATGCCTACACTCTCCCTTTACCCATTGATAGTCCAAACACTTAGCCATGAACTTTGCTACATCCCTCCTAAGATTCATAAAATAATAAAATATCTTCACTGATTTCAATGTCTTCTGACAACCTAGGTGACCTCAATATGGTTTCACATGAAACTCCCTGAAGATCACCTCCTTGAGCTCATTACTATCTCACACATATATCCTTTCTCTAAACCGAACCAATCCATCTTCCATAAGACAATATTCCACATCCTCTAGACCTGCACCTATACATGTACTTATAGTTGTACCTATACCTGCACATATACATGTACCTATACCTGTACATGTACCTATACTTTGTTGCAATATGAGCATAAGCTCCATATATATGACATCTTTCTGACTTGCCTACAAGATCCTATCCTGTAAATCCATCCCATAGGAGCTCATAGTTATAATATGATCTACATGTATATTCCTTCTAAGAGAATATGTGACCCTATTCTCCTTACCTTTGATTTCCTGAAATTTAGATTTTATTGGTCAAACAAGTACCTCAAGCCACTATGACCGCTCATCAGTACAAAATTCCTGCCAAGAATATAGTTCCTCCACATCTTTAGTGCATGGATGATCACTTCTAGTTAAATATCACGCATCGGATAATTTGTTGAAGTTCATTCAGTTTTGCTGACTCATATAATACTACTTTTCCCTCTTTCATAAAGACTCCACTAAACCCAGTCTTGCATAAGGAATATTTGTCTGGATCTGCAATATTTAACATTGGAGCATGTGTTAACAACTGCTTAAGTTGCTTAAAACTAGCCTCACACTCCTTTGTCTACTCGAACTTCTTACCTTTCCTCTGCAATGATGTGATCGAGTAAGCAATCTGTGAGAATTTCCCGATGAACCTCATGTAATAGCCTACCAATCCCATGAAATATATCACCTCATCTACATTTCTAGGAGCTTGCCATTTGATGATGGATCTTACCTTTTCTGCATCTACTATGATGCCTTCCTTGGAGACAACATGTCCCAAGTAATTTACCTCAGTGTGAAAGAATCTACATTTGCTGAGATTAGCATACAACGAATGCTCTCTTAATAACCTCAACACAGCTTGCAAATTATTTGCATGTTCTTCATCATTCATGGAATATACCAATATTTCATTAATGAATACAATCACAAACTTATCCAAATAAGGACACAACACACTATTCCTCAAACACATAAATGGAGTTGGAGCATTAGTAAAACCGAATAGAACTACAACAAACTCATAATGCCCATACTTGGTCCTGAATGCAGTCTTGTATATGTACTATTATTTTATGTGTACGTGATGATATATCGATATCAATTCGATCTTAGAGAACGCTACTTCTCCATTCAGTTGATCAAACAAATCATCAATCCTTGGTAATGGGAACCTTTTCTTGATGGTCACTTTGTTCAACTTCCTGTAGTCAATGCATAGTCTAAGAGTGTCATCCTTCTTCTTCACGAACAAAACTGGTGCACGCTGAGGCAATACACGCCTAATGTATCCCTTGTAAATACATCGGTATGGTGCCTTTGGTGTTGGTGCTTCCGCTAGTACCAACTCAATAGAATAGTCTACCTCCCTACGACGTGGAAACTTTGAAATCTCTGCTGGAAACACATCTTGAAATTGATGTAGGATTGGATACCCGCTCAAAACATCTACATCCTCAAATTCCTTACATGTTTTATTAGAGATATGAACTACAAATAGCACACACCCTTTCTTGCGACTGCACTTGGCCTGCATGCCTGTCGCCATCCTAAATGTTGTGGCTTTCTTCTTTCCCTGCAAGACTCTTGGTTCCCAATTATCATCTACACACTTCATGGCTTTGTCATAGAAATCCATTTTGGTTCTGTGATTATATAACCAATCGATACCAAATAGCATAAAGTATGATCCCAATGGAAATATGTTCAAATGCGCTGCTATAGGCATGCCATTCAACTCAAATGCACATGCTCTTACCCAATGGTGAATTATTTTATTTGTACCTATAGCTAACTACATTAACCAAGTTTATGCATGCATTCCTGTTCTTAAACCACACTTATCCAACAAGGTAGGATTAATATAACTATAGTTAGATCCAAAATCAATCAAAATATAAAAAATTTGATCACAAAGCTTACCATCCATCTCAATGATAGAATCTTGGTGATCATTCTTCCTATTTTTGACAACTACATAAATCCAAGGAATGTTATGCCCAACATCCCCAACTATATGCGCCTCCTATGAACTATATATATGGGGTCTACCACCCTGATACTGTGGATAATCCTTCTTACAATGATCCTTTCCACATATCCAATATTGCAAGAGTGCTCTACCATAACCTCTAGTCTCTTGCTCACCAAGTCCTTTCCCAATTGTATTGAAATTCTTGTAAGGAACCATGTTTTCTTTCTCACCTGCATGTTTTGGTATTTCTCGTTTTGGTGGCCACCTTCCCTTTAGCTTTCTCATTTCCTTTCAAATCATGCTTAGGCTTAACTTTCTGTTCTTACTATTCATAACAATGTTTCAACTTCGAATGGCCTCCTCCAATGATATCGGCTCATCGAACTCAATATGTTCTATTTAGGTTATTGGCAGCCCATTGATGAATGTTTGAACCTTGGCCTTATCCTCCTTGAGGTAAGGTAGATATCTCAACAACTCCAAAAACATGCTAGTATACTCATCATATGTCATGGAACACATATGCAACTCATAAAATTCCTTAGCTCTAGCATGACGGTACCTATCTGATAGATACTTTTTTTGAAAAAACCTCTCGAACTCACTCCATGTCATCTCCTCCTCATAAATACCCCTGACATTCTTCAAATCTTCCCACAAAATTTCTACTTTACCTTTGAGACTGAATGTGGCTATTATGGATTTCATGTTTTCTGAATAGTCAGGTAATCTAAAGAAATTCCTCATACCAAGAAACCATGCCTCTATGTATTGTGATTTATTTGTCTCTTATTCAAAGGCAGGTGGATTTTATTTCTTAAACTCATCCGAAAAATACCCCTTGTCACTCCTCTTGTAAGGATGATAATGATCATGATCATGATGCGTGTCCGAACCAAAACTAGAATGGTACCTAAGTCAGTCACCTCTCCTATCTGGAGTGTCCAAGCATCTTCCATCTCTAATCGTATTATCTCTACTCGACCTATAACCACCAAGATATCTACTTTTTTCTGCACCATTAATTCCATCCTTCTGTCCATAATTGATCTGGAGTGGCCCTTGTCATTGAAAATCTGAAAAACATTATAGGATTGTCACATTTACTTCTGCTTGTTTTTCATGTGCCTGTAATTGTCTGCCTTTCAACTCCTCATCTATTCCTTCAAACTTCTCAGTGTATCTTCTAGATCAGATGAGTTCCCAACACCATGATGCTCATTGGATACATAAGTGGAATCCTTGTAGTCTACCATATTTCTAGCCATATTTTATTTCTTCCTGCAAGGAATATCATGTCATCTTAAATGAAATCATATTAAACCAATGTACCTTAACATAATTTTGGGGGGAAATATCATTTGCAATATCAACCAATCAACATAATACATGTATTAAAATAATCGTCACAAGATATGGACTTACAACACATGGTATATCAATGCATAAGCATCATTCTAGCTAGATTCCAGTCACAAATGCATGGCCATATCCACTACACACCATGACCTTATGCACAACAACCTCAACCATACCAATGCAACTTGACCACATGTACATACCTCACATATATAACAAGTCATATTCTAATGAAAACACATTGACAAAAACACCATCATTCCTTCCATGGTGACATCATTGCCAACATGACCAACGCCATGTAGATGTAACTAGTAAATGTACCAGAACATGAGAAACACATAAACAACTGATATGAAAGCATGACGATGACAACCTTGACAACCTGAGGCTTTCCCAAGGAGAGAGTAACCATGCTCTAATACCACCTATAACATCCACCTAACCTCACACCCACCCAAGTAACCGTCCAACGCGGGTAAACATGAGATGACTGGCAGTTAAGATCAACTCAACCTCCTTGGTGACTTTAAGGAAGTGGAATAAAAGCAGAAAACCATAACACAGACCTATACCACCTACTGCAGGACCCCTAGAGTCTATCCTAGGTATCCACCTAAATTTGTCTTGGCTCCCACTAAGATTTCATGAAGAAAATCACCTAGAAACATGCATCGCCCTACATCTATACGTTTAGGAGGCTCTAGACGCACACATAAGCTTGCATGCCTATGCCTAGGTACTAAATTTCTCATAATTGTGCCTACGTCTACGAGATTTAAGGTATTTTTAAGCCTCGAATCCTGGACACAGCCCACAACTTCTTGTAGCTTTCATGAATCACTAAACACATGAAGACAATGCCAAATAACCAAAAAATGACTCAAGGAATAGGCCTTACCGTCCCCAACCGGGACTAAAATTCTGGAAAACACTTGGCATCAGTGAAATATATAGGTCTAGGATACAATACAGAGCATGAATTAATGACATCACTTATGAAACATTACAAGAAGGATCATCACCCTCTTACTTAACTAGATATAACATCAATTAGGTCCTGAATCCATCATTTTAACAATTACAAGTAAATACATGAAATAAACATGACATGAACTAGACATTTAAACATGCTTATAACCAACATAAAAAAATGGAAATAACAGTGACATAACAACCATTAAATCTACATATTAATAAGTACAAAATCAAAATAACTTAGCTTCCATTAAACATAGGAAAATATCGACTAGGTTTCAGAATTCCACGTTCCACCCAACCATAGACATGGTTGAGCCAAATTTCTCTTCAAATAGACATCCCCACACCATATTCCATGAATGAATGTGGTGTCTCATGGATACACAAATCTAGAACACAACCAAGGTAATCCAAAGGCTAAACCACGTCCACCCTCACCATACCATGATGACCCTAAACCCGTGCTCCGATTAAAAAACTGAGCAGAAGTTGGAAATGCCACCCGGAATCCATCACTATCCTTGAGGAATTTTCTGTCTCCATCTCTCAGGATTTACTGCAATCCAATCTTGGATCACTACGCCCTAAACCAAGACACCTCCCTTAGTATTTACTGTGTATCCTACCAAAACTTATCAAGTGATTTCTAGGCATTTGGGATTGAACCTTGAGACCACCTCTGCCCCGGATTCCGAAATCCATCCAAAAAATTCAAAGCTCAAAATTGAGGTCAAAATCAAAACATACCATGGCATTCAGAAAAAGGGAAGGAAGGACTGAAAGCCACTACGAGGTCCGACAAACCATGCCATTGACAAGAAGATAACCAAATACTAACATGCATAATCCATGAATATCAAAACGATCTAGGAATCATACTTGCAATATGTTACCTGCAAGTATTCTTATTGAAGTTGCTAGATCCTTATCTTCCTTGCTTGATTTTTTCTTTCCTTTCCTTTCTTGTAGTTCCTTTGATTTATTTCGTTATCCTTGGCACAATGCTGAATTTATCCAAAAAAGCTCTAAATATCCAAGAGTGAGTGAGAGAGAGAGAGAGAATAATGAGAGAGCTCCAAAAATAAACTAACAAAAAGGTACCAACTGATTCTTAGAAGCATTTTTACTAATGAGTCCTCTATTTTCTTCATTTTCCAGTATTTTCCTTCATTTTCCTCTTCACATGCAACCTTTTACATTTTATCTTCCTTTTCTCCTAATTTCCGTTATTTTCATAAATAAATGTGCCAAAAATACCTTTTTCCTATTTAATGCCTTCTCCTTTTCCTTTTGCCAATTTTCCTTAGCCATAAACACATATCCAATGATTCGCACTAGGATATTTTTCCCAACATTCAGCTTGGAAAAAGTGTCCCTTGACTGTGGTCTTATTTTTGAATTTATTAACTTTTATTACATGAATACTTTTCCCAGGTCTGTTACACAACCACTGCTATTTTAGGAAGATAGCATAATGTTTTGAAGGTTGTCTACATTGCATGGTTTCCATAGAGATACTTTCCATAGTGGAAAATTTTGTTTCTTTCTCATGAAGCCTCTCTTTCCACCTTGTGTTTTTTACCTGTAGCTTCTCCTTCATAATATACTCCTTGAGTCTTAAATCACCCAATTCTTTGCCCATTATAATGAATTTCTCCTGCATAAGCCCAACATGTTCCACATTCTTGGATTTATAAATTTTCATCCACCTATGGGTTATTCCTCTCTTTATCTCCAGCTTGTAGAGTGGGATTACAAATTTTTCAAGGATAATCCTTCCTTATTCAATAAATTTGTAGTATGACCCCAAGGTAAGATGTGGATGAGGATTTTCGAGCTATTGGATGTCCTTTTCAATTGTTTTTTAGGTGGATTCTTCTTCCAGTAACTCCTTTTTATACTCTTGTTTCTTCCATTATTCCTCATGTGGGAAACTTTGCCTCTCTTATGGCAAACCTTGTCCATCCTATAGCTTTTTTTTTTCTGCATGGTCAATTGCACCTTGTGTCTTGGGTTTCTTGAAGGTAATATACCTAATGGTGGGCCTACCCATATATGCTACAGGTTACTCGGTTTTGGTTTTCAGGATAAGTGGCCTCCTCAATCTTTCCCTCAGTGGGTCCTACTTCTTCCTTTTTACTTGGTGATTCATCAATAATGATTGGCACACTTGTGGGAATTTGTGATTTGCCCTGTATAATTCTGGTGCTCTTCTTGGTGTTGAAATATATGGTACCTTGTCTTGGTTTCCTCCTTTTGGGCTTGGTAGGTGTGCCCAATATAGCCAAATGTTTCAACTACTTCTTGTTCAGTATTCCATGGAGATAGAAATTTTTAGCATGGTTGTTACTTTGATTCTTGGGGTTTATAAGTCTCTGTATGGCTAACTGTTTCTTCTACTTGATTCTCCCCATCTTCTCCTTCAATTTAAGCTTCTCCTCCCTCTGTCTCTTCTGCCTCTTTTTCCTCTATTTTTCTTAGAGGTTGGATAAAGTCAAAATTTTGAGCAAGTTGTGGTGAAATGGAATGAAAGTGTGATGAGTAAGACATTAGAGGACCCCCTTTATCATTTCCTATAGGCATCATGGCATTTTTGGATTTTATTCTCATTGGATCCCCCTCTTGTAGCTTCAAAGGATCCTCTTGTAGAATTACAAGATTTCCTGCAGAATACAGGTCCTTCGTATATCATGACAATGAGGAGGTGAAGCTTGAATTTCTTGTCAATTGGGTGGTGGAGAGAGATGGTTATATGAGTGAAGAGTATGGATATGAGGTGTATGGATGGAAGGATGGAGGAAATCTTGTAGGTTTTATCCTACAACCATAAAATTTTCCAATTGTTTGTAATCTTTCAAAAGAAGAAAAATGCTAGCAGAAATGGTGTAACGCTCTTCCTTGTGTCTGTTTTCTTTTTGTTTCTTTTTTATCTCTTTTATTTTTTGAGACAAGCAGGTTTCCTCTATTGAATTTTTCAACCTACATGCCTTCCTTAGGTGCCTCAGAGGAGGTTTTCACCTGGGGATATTTTATTTTATTTTTTAATTTTTTTTTATCCTCCTAAGTTGCCTCAGAGAGTTTTTGAACCTTGGAGTTGGCTTCAAATTCCTCCTAGAGGTTTTCATCTAGGCCTTCTTTTTATTTTTTATTTTTTCAAATTTGTAAGAATACTGTGGACTGGAAGCTATGGAACTCCCAGTAAGATTTAATTATTTGCTGACTGAATTGGTGAATTCTTCCTTCGACATAGGTCTTCTATATAGCTTCAACCTATAACCATTTACAAGTAGGTGAATACCTTCCTCATCAATGGTTCTGATATGGACAGATCCATTTTCATGACACTTCTCTACTAGATATGGACCAAACCATATTTTCTTTAGTTGTCCTTTGAAATATTTGAACCTAGAATCATATAATAGGGCCCAATCTCCTTCTTGAAAAGTACTTTCCTTGATACTCTTTTCATGCCAGACCTTTCTTTGTAGTTTCATGACCTCAATGTGTAGGAGAGTTTGCATCCTGAACTCAGCTAAGCCATTAATTTGGAGAAACATTTCTTATTTTTTTGTAGTGAAGTCTAAGTCCAATTCATTTTCCATCCTCAAAGTGTTATATTCAAAGTCAATAAAAATAAAAGCCTTCTTCCCATAAACCAAGTCATATGGCGTGAACCCAGTGGTGGTTTGCTAAGTGATATTGTAGGCCCAAGTGGCCTCCACTAGTCTATATGTCCAATATTTCCTACTACTGCTCACAACCTTTGCGAACATGCTCTCCAATGCTCTATTTGTGACCTCTACTTTCCCATTTTATTAAGGGTGATATGAAGTGGATGTCTTGTGCCTGATATGGTGTCGCCTCATGAGATCTTCAATCGTATTTGATGTGAATTGTGCTCCTTGATCAGTGAATACCTCCCTTGGATACCCAAACTTGTAGAATATGGTTCCTCTTAAAAACTCATACAACTTCTGCTTATTTTTTGCTTTGACTACCTTTGTCTCAACTCACTTTCTCATGTAAGAAGTGCACAAAATTATGTACCTCTTTTGTCCCGATGGTGGATCGATTAGCCCAATGAAATCCATTCCCCACTTGTCAAATGGCTCTAAGGCCATTTTATTTTATAGGGGAGTTTCATCTTTGGGTGTGGGTTCTCCCATCCTTTGGCACTGATCACATCTGGTGGTGTATCTCCTTGCATATTGATGTAAAGTGGGCCAATAGTAACCAACCTATAGAAAATTAAAGGTTGTCCTCTTAGAAGAAAAATGACCCCCACAAGGTCCATCATGACATGCCGAGAGGATGTCAAAGACTTATTTTTCCCTTATACATCTCCCCAAGATCTGATCTGGTCCCAATGTAAAAATGTTTCCCCCAATCCAAGTGAAAGGGGTGCTATTCCTCACAATCTTTCTTTTCTCTCTGGATGATATAATAGGAGGGAACCTTCCAGTAACCAAGTATTTGGATATGTCATCAAACCAAGAAGAAAGCACCGATATGGAAATGAGGTTTTCATTGGTAAGTTGATCCTCGATCATCTCCTCATTACCTGTAGGGAAGGTTATAGTGGACAAGAAATATGAAACCACAGTTTCTTTCCCTGGTTTGTCAATAATAGTCAAATCAAATTATTGTAACATTAACAACCATATAATTATCCTAGCATTCACATAAAGCTTAATCATAAAATATTTAATGGTTGCATGATTAGTATGAACAAAAGTTTTATATCCAGTGATATATTCACTAAATTTTTCTAAATAATTTACTACAACTAAGTGTTCTTTTTCAACGACAATGTAATTCAACTAAAATTTACACATATTCTTACTAATGAAATAGATAGCATAAGGAAGTTTGTATTCTACTTGTCCTAAGGCTTCCCCCACAACTTTATCTGATGCATAAGTAGGATATGGAAAAGAAATAGTAGTTGGGACCCATAAGGGTGGGTGCAGTGGTCAAATTTTCTTTCAACACTTCAAGGGCCACTAGACAGTTGTTTGTGCAACAAAAATTTGAATCCTTGGCTAGTAATCCAAATAAAGGTAAGGTCACGTTACTGAATTATTTTATGAACCCTCTATAATACCCGTATAATCTTAATGAAATTTTAACATCTCTTTTCTTTTGATGGTTAGAGACCCTTTTGATGATGGAAATGTTGTTTGGGTCAACCTATATCACTTCCTTGGATATGGAATGGCCAAGGACAATCCCTGCCTTCATTAAGAATCCACATTTCTCAAGGCTCATTGAGAGATGCATTTCAATACATTTTTTGAAGACTTTAGAAATATTAGAGGGATATTCCTAGACATCAGCACCATAGGGAGTGAAATCATCCATATATATCTCAACAGAATCATGAAAAAGCTCAACAAAGATACTTAAAAACTTCCCTCTGAAAATTAGCAAAGGAATTGCATAGACCGAATGGGAGAAATCTATAGGAAAAATTTCTTGATGGACATGTAAATTTCATCTTGTCTTAGGCTTCATGGATGATCTGGATCTAGTTATATCCTATAAACCCATCCAAGAAGGAAAATAGTTTATTTCATGCAAGACCATCTAGGACTTGGTTAATGGAGGGAAAAGGAAAATGGTATTTCTTTGTGGCCTTGTTCAGCTCTCTATAGTCAATGCAGATCTGCCACTTTCCATTCTTCTTTGCGATTAGCACTAGAGGGAACACCCACTCATTATATGAGATGGGGTATATGAACTTGCATCCATTAGATTTTGTAATTATTCATTCACAATGTCCTTAATAGATGGGTTCATCCTCCTCTAAGGATAGTGAAAAAGTTTTCATCCCTATTTGATGTAAATATGATGAGTACAAACTGAGCAGTTGATCTTTCAAATAACGGATGGACCAAAATATATAGTATTGGCATGCTCTGGACTTGAGTGAGCTAAGAATAATTCAATCCAAAGACTACTCCCAAATTCTTTCACCAATTCATCAATTGATATGGCAATGGGAGGTTAGATCTGAAGGATATGGTCAATGAGTTCATCTTCATCGAGTTTCCCCACTCCTATAACATTATCTAGAGAGCATATTGGGTAGGGTGTTTTATTATACAATTCATCCTCTTCCTCATCTTCTAACCACAAGGATAAGTCATGTTCAATATAAGTTTGAGTAGGATCATGCAATACTAGTTTTTTTTGTAAATTTCCATTCTTAATAGTCATGTTCCCAACCCTACAACTAATGTAGGAATCGACAGTGGCTAACAAATTTCTTCCTAAGATAAGAGGATAGCCATTAAACTTCTTTTTGGGATGGAGAACTAGGAAATTAGTAGGATAATCCCAAGATTGAATAGATACCATAACATCTTCAACAATTCCCTCAGGAGCTACTATGGATTTGTCTACAAGCTACGACACTGTGGTGGTCATCATCAAAGCCCCTTGGAGAAAGAGATTCAATATGGTATCCTTAGTCATCCCATTGATTGTAGCCCCAAGATCAATCAGAGTATTAGGGACTATAATTCCACCAATTCAAACATCCACTACTAAGCTTCCAGGATATAGGTATTTCGGGAATATCACCCTCCCCATCATTAGATCAAATATTTTCTGAAAACAATTGATGGTGGGGGTATCTCTTTTTCTTCTCCTAGGATTTTTGAAATTTTTTTATTTGGTAAGATTATTATATATGGAAACATATTTGATATCTTGGAGAAGGGGTATCTTAATAGACAAAATATTCAATTCTACCAGAAGTTCAATTCTCTTCTATAGTGTGCTGGCTAGGGTGCATCAACCATTCAAGAAAGGGAGGTGGATTAACTTGAGGATAACTCTCTTCCTTATCGTATTTAATATATTCAGGTGGAGGAGGTGGATTATTATCTTGGAGCACTCTCCCAGATCAAAGGTTGATCTCCTGTATTTCCACAACATAAGAAGAATAGGATGTCTCTCAACTTTGGACCTGTTGTGCTTGCTTGTTGTTCAGGTTCATATTGTATTGAGCAGGAATTTGAGGATGCTTAGTTATATTAGGATGAGTGAGTTGTGGTTGAGGTTGGGGTGGAGGAAGTAAAGAAGGATTTTGGTTGTCTTAAGGCCTCCACCCTTGTTATGGGTTGCCCCATTGACAATATTGGGGAGGATATGTCTGAAAAGGATGGTTGGCAGTATGAGGAGGATATGGAGGAGAATAAGGCCAAGAAGTAGGTGTGTACAATGATGGATGAATGGAAGGGAACCAAGGCTGGGAAGGTGCATTTCGATTTGGACTATAATAAGAGTAATGTGCACCTTATATGCCCTATTGATATGGCTGAGGTCCTTGATGCCTCCTTTGATTAATGAAGAAAAGTGTCTCTAACCCACCTGCTAGCCCTTGGTATACAACATTGAGGCTAGGAGAAGAGGGACATTTCTCTCTTACATGGATTTCTTCACAAACTAGGCATACTTCTATGAAATTCAATGAGAATTCATTTCTAGGTTGTCTTTTAGTGCATGTAGGGTAGAAAATAGCTAGATCCTTTGTTTCTTCCTCTTTCTTTCTCTTGATTTTCATGGTATCCATTTTCAATGCAAAGGTATGCAGAATTTCACTCTTGAAATCCCGCAACATGTTCCCTATCTCATTCTTGCTGGATGTTGTGGAGGGAGTGGATTTTACCAAGCCTTAACTATCCCTAATATTTTTATTTACAACCTTAAGGTGATTCTTGAATACAATTTTGATTTCATCATAGGGTAACTGATATATATCTCCTCCAGACAACATGTTGAGGGTTTCCAACACTTCCTCCCCAATCCCTCTAAGAATAACTAGCTTGAGTGACTCAGGATCAAGGGTATAGTTGGCCCTCCTATAATTGAGTTGAAACCTCTCCTCATAGTCCTCTAGGTATTCATCAGTTCCAAGAGTCATTCTAATCATTTCCTCCTTGGTTTGTTTGGAGATACAATATTCCCTGTACTTTCTATTGAAGGCCTCTTGCATTTGGTCCTAGGTAATGATGCTTCCCACAAGTAGACCGATAAACCAGCACAAGACTGCATCTTTAAGGGTAGAGGGGAATAAATTCAACTTATCCTGATCAGAGGCATTGTCATATGTCCTACAAATAACAACAAATTCAAACATGAAGGTGTCAAGATCCTCATAGGTTAGGCCATGGAAGTGTGTAAGGGTCACAACACTTACGTTATTCATTCTAGCATCTCCATTAGTTTCTCTGATGGGGAAAATATCATTGTTTTTGTTTTTAGCCATAATTTGGGTATGTGAAGTGGGTTCTTCTTATTCCCCAATAGGTTCTTCAAAAAATTTAGGTTTCTCACTTAGTGGGTATTATAACTCTCCTAAAGTTAGAGAGGGAAGTTCACAGTTACTGAAGAAGAGTAAAGGTTGATTGCTTGAGGGTGTAGGTGTTTTTGGTAAGAATTTTTGTTGTTTATCCCTATTCCTATGAGGCATGAAAGAAAAATTTCTTTATTTTTTTTTTTTTTCAAAACTAAATGTAAAATAGAGAACAATGCTTAAGAAAAGACAACATATTCTTAGACACCTCCCCGACAATGGCACAAAAAGTTATGAGCCATGGTATTGCACCAAGAATTTTGCAACTCCCAAGGGCTCCTCAACTCCAATCAACCCAGGGTTCATACGAACATAGAGGTGAGAGTGTTATATGCACAATAGGTTGGATAATACTCATACCACCCTCAGTCATGACATTAGATCAAGTTGTTCAAAGACCATTCATCCTACTTCTCTATAGTGAAAGCACAATTCAAAACTGGCTCTAAATATGAAAGTGAAATTCCATTTGTTAAAATTGTAGATGTTAATTAAAATTTCATGAAAGGAGAGGGGCTAATATACTTACAAAAGGAAAGTTACTCTATCTTGCATAATTCATCAAATTAGTACCATAATTGCGTGTATCATATATCTGCTTCACACATTCTTGATAATCAGAAATGTAACTTGTATATTGCTTGTATTTGAAAAACACTAATTCTACTTTGTTTTGCAGTGAATAAAAGGAATGGTTGGAGTGGTTTAGGATCTTCTCTTGATCATCAAATCACAACTTGGGGTGATTATTCATCTTCACTGAGCTAAAATTGAAGTGGGAATCAAAGTAGGTGAAGGAAAGTGGCGCTACACGCTTGCTACAAAGGACGCTATAGGAGGTCAACAAAGATACCGATCAAACGAGAAAATTACCCGGTACTTGTTTCTTTGAGGTAGCAAAAAAAACACCCGATTTTGAAAAGGGGTGATATAAAATCACCCTTCTTTTTAGCGTAGTTTTGGCACTTTAAATTTTCTTATGATTTTTTTTTTTAATGTCTTGCTTTTCATGTCGATATGGTGATGTAGAATAACCTATTTTTTTTAGCATATTTTTGGAACTTTAAATTTTATTTGATTTTTTTTTAATGTCATGTTGCTCTAGAAAAGTGGCATTTTTTTGGCACTTAATTTTTTTTATTTACCAAGTATGAAAATTTGTTTTAAAATGATAGTGATTTTCATGTTAATTTTGAAAATTGTTGATACAACATCAATCCCTTTTGCTTAGAGGGGTGATTTTCATCTTGGTAATAAAAAAAAAAAAAAAAAAAAAAAAAAAAACATGACAAAAAAATCAAATATATAAATAAAATGTAAACAAAAACAAAAATAACTTGTAAAAATAAAACATTTAAACAAAATAAATAAATTAATTAATTAATTAATTAAAAAATAAAGGAAAAAAAAACTCATTATTTAAAGAAAAAAATTAAACTTAACCGAGAAAAAAAAAGAAAAATTTAAGATATATAAAAAAAAACAACAACATAATTTAAAAAAAAGAGAGTGAAGATAAATTAATCAAAATTTAAAATTTAAAAATAGTTAAAATTAAAAAATAATTACTAAAATAAAAAAATTAAAATAATAAAATATAAATTTGAAAAGAAAAATTAATAATTTAAATTTTATATATATATATATATATATATATATATATATATATATATATATATATATATATATATATATATATATATATATATATATATATATATATATATATATATATATAATTTTTTTCAATTAAAAAAATGTCACGGGGCTCGGCCATTGGGTGGGGAGGGCTGCAAGTCGCCCCCACCCAGCGGCGAAGCCCTGAGGCCCCCGTGGTGGTGGAGTTCGATTCTCGGAATTGAGCTTCGCCACCCAGGAGCACGGGGCTTGGCCACTGCGGAGAATCAACCTCCGTTGCCATAGGTGTTGCCAAGCTTGGGTAGCTTTCAGGAGCCTCCCCGACCGCAACCCACACCCCCACACCACCCCCCTTGTGGTAGTAGACCCTGTGACCATTTTTTTAATGTAATAAAATTTTGTCCATTTTTTTATTTTATTTAATTTATATTTTTTAATTTATTTATTTTTTTAAATTTAATAAGTTTTTATTTTTTATTTTTTGTATTTTTATTTTCATATATATATATTACATTTTTTCTTTGAAAATGCATTTTTCATATATATATATAATTTAAATTTTTATTATTTTATTTTATTTTTTATTTTTTAATTTTTTTTCTTTTAAATTAAAATTTCTAAATTTTATTTATTTTAGGATTTTAATTACTATTATTTTTTTTAATTTTAACTAATTTTTAATTTTTAGTTTTAATTATTGTATTTTATAACTATGCTTATTATTATTATTATTATTATTATCTTATAACCTAAACAAAAAAATGGGTTAATTTTTATTTTTTTTCTTTAAATTGTGTTTTTTAGACATTTTTCCTTTTTACTGTTTTTCCTTTTTTGTTTTTTCTTTTCATTTTTTATTTAATTTTTTATTTAATTTTTTTATTGTTACAAGTGATCTTTTATCTTTAATACCATGCCTAAAAATCGTTGAATTTTATTTGCATAAAGGTGGTATTTTATGTTTAATGTCATCCTTGGAATTTTAAGGCCTTTTAGAGACATGATATTTTATCTTTAATACCATGCTTAAAAACAATTGGAATTTTAAGACTTTTTATATTTTATCTTTAATGTCATGTTTATCATTGAAAGTTTGAAGTTTTTCAGAGTAATGATATTTTATCTTTAATGACGTTATTAAAAACTGTTGACAATTTACCCCAAAAAGAAAAAGACGTTATTCCAACATCAACACTTTTCATTTTCAAGGTGTTTTTCACACAAAAAAAATTGACAACGTTATTCTAGCATCAACACTTTTCATTTTCAAGTTCTTTTTTCGCAACTTTTTGCACAAAAAAAAATTGGCAACATTATTCCAGCATCAACGCTTTTTGTTTTCAGGATGTTTTTTGCACAAAAAAAATTGGCGATGTTATTCCATCATCAATATTTTTCATTTTCAGGTACTTTTTTGCAAAAAAAAAAAATGGCTTTTACTTTCATTTTTTTAAAGTGTTGAAAATTTACCTCGAAAAAAAAGAAGGTTATTCCAGAATACAAATTTTCGTTTTCGAGTTGTTTTTTCATGGCTTTTTGATGTTTTTTTGTTAGAGTTCTCATTTTGAGGTAATAGTTCTCGTTTGATCGGTAACTTTGTTGGTCTTGTAATGCTACAAGAGGACCTATAATGCTACATGAGGGATTCTGAGGGTGTTTTTAGGGTGGATAAGATGTCTCGAAGGCATCAAGAGGTAGATGGAGGTAGAGGTGGATGTAGGTTAAAGAGAGTGAAGGTTGGGGAAGCTTCCTATCCAAGCACAAGGCCTCTTAGAGGTTTGTCTTGTACCACGGTGAATTCCCACTGTGTCCTAAATTTACTAGGCAGATTGACTATGGAAACAGAGGTTTGGGACAAAATTGAGGGATGGAAAGAGAAGATTAAGGGGTCCAAAATGAAGGTGAAAGAGACAACCTTCCTTGTACATCAACACAACCCTGCATCCATCCACATGCATACATACATTGATCATTAACATAGTGATATCAACTATAATAGAAAATATGAGTTGAATTTGAAAAAAAACATCTATTTTATTGCATAACACTACTCTGATCACTAAACTGACTTCTAAACCACCGAAAAAAATATGAAGAAGTACAACTAAAATTCATATATTTTCAGGTAGTGATAAAAGAAATATTTTTGGACTGAAATTGTAAATAATTCCAATCGTTCTCTCACAATAGAGGTGATGTACAAGCTTATAATCATAGGTTTTATAGCTTAACCTCTACTGAAATGAAAGAAATCCATGAAATGATTGGAACTAAGAACAAAACAAATGTACAAAAGAGGGACCTAAGCCTATGGGTTGGGCCCAAACCCAAGGGTCTCATCCATCTAATACTAGCTCATATTCAACTTAATAACCAACTTCTCATTATCAGAAATTAAAAGTCTCATACATCACATAACAATTTAAAATGACAATTTCAAGATATGGGCTCAATAACTACACTTAATTGAATCAAAACTTTGAATCGTAATGATATTTTCATCTTGTTTATTTATACAAAAGAGTAGGTGATAAAATCACCCTTGAAAATAGGAGTCATTACCTCCTTGATCTCAGAAATAGTTGATCTACTCCCTCTTGAGCTTCATTTGCACTAAGATTGACTAGGTTACCAATGAATTTGAACTGATGAGAGAGGATGTTGTGATCCAAAGCCGAGTTAGGGAGTTGAGGAGGTGGACAACCCCAGATATTCTCTCATGGTTGTAACCATCCAGCCCTGCATAGTAAATGCCTAAAAAATGCTTCATTTTCCTGCAATTAAACTACATTAGACCACATACTATGACAAACACCTTTTACTCTCATTAATAAGCATAATATAACAAAAAATGTGAATCAATGTGAGAAAAAGATAGTTTTAAGGTTGGAGGATGGCATAATGATGTTCAAGATAAACCTATTGATGGGACTCATGAAGCCTCCCTTGACTAAGTTTTTAACAATCCAAAGGATAAGGTTAGCCCAAATTTCCTATAAGTTCATGGCAAGGCCTTCCTCCTCATTCCTGCCATGACTCGGTCAAGGGACCTCGAATCTGCATTGCATAGTTTCTTAGATGGTGAGCTTTGAAATCTCCCCGACTATAATCTTTGCTACTGCACAAGCTTCTTAGAGATAATAAAATCGACTATGTCTCTATCTCAGGAATTTGGTAGACTCCCAGACATGATTCATAGTTTCATGATGATTCCCTTGGTTTCTTAAGGTGACATATGACATTATCCTTCCCATGCTTAGGTGATATATTCTCTAATGAGTTATTGGCCCATGAGTCTTCCCTTTGTTAATTTTTCACATGGATGCATTGATATTTTCTTGAATAGTTGCATTTATTCATAAACAAATTAAGTTCACCCCATATAATTATATCATTATTCATCTTCACACTATTAACCATCAGCATATGCAACTATGCAGAAAGAACTATAACATCATCATCATTATCCATGCAGTGGCACATAAAGAAACATACGAAGAGAATCATGCACACATATCGACACCAGGATTGGTCCAATACTGGTGAAAAACCCAATATGGGGAAAACCCTTGAAAATTATTCTTCTTATATCATCATAAAATGATTTAGAAAACAAGAGTACAATGATCCATTGTTCCATATCTTCATGATGCATTAAAACAACTACCACATGCATAATATAACCATAAACATACTTCTGGTGAAGGATCTTGACTCTGAGAACTGTGATGCACTGACATTGACTATAACATATTGTTCAAAACTCTTTTCATTGAGAAGACACTTCAGAGGATTGAATATTCATATTTGAGGGCCTGATCTATAGCATAAATATAAATAATAGTTCTACATGTCCGTTAATATACAACAGTAAGAAACATAGATCTAATAGATCACTGAAGCCAACCGAAATCAACTCTCAAATCTAGATCTAAATCTAGGACATTGTCAAAGACTGATCACAAGATTCTGTGACTAAGCGGATGATTTTTGGAAGCACTATGCAAGAAACTAGGGTTTATCTAGAATATATCTACTCATAAATCCTTTAGCCGCACCCATAGCACTTTGTGCTTATAGGTATGGGTACCTGGTCGTAGGCAGGGCACTCCTTGCCCATGACTATGGCCCAGATCATCCTAATCTGTCCCTAAAGTCTTAGGCGCTATCTTTCCATTCAACTCCTATTGCTATGGAACCCTCTCTACTACCTTGCCACTCTATGCCTATGGCTAGAGCTCGGTTTTGTGATTTTTGTGCTTACAACCAGAAAAAAAAAAACCCTAATTTTTGTGTGAGCTTCAGGCCTATGATTTCAAAACCTATGAAAACTTTTTCCATCTAACATATGCGAGCCAAAACAAAATAGACGAACAAAGACATAAAATTCAAATAGAATATTACTTGACCAAGTGTGTGAATGAGCATGTGGTCTCTTCTATTTATAGGCTTTTGTGTGGGTCCACTTGGTGTTAAGGCCAAGTTGACTAATTTCAAATGTGATTAGGCCGATGCATTCCATTATACATTACTAAATAGAATAATTCAAAATCTAACTTCCGCTCAGCTGATTGGGGCAATTTATATGGTGATTTTGGTCCTGTCAAAGAGAGTAATCTAATGCAATTATGATCTCAACTATCCGAGATTTCCAAAGTGGAATTTGACCACAGTTGCATAATTTTAACACTCCCTCTCAACTAGAGATAATTCCACCTGCAATATTTTTTCATCGATCAATATTCCATTTTGGTATCTTCATACATCATCACGTATCATAACTGATCATCTCTATCATGTAGTTGTCATGTTGAGATCCTTCATCATTACAAATAATTGATCAAATTTTCATGTTTGGTCCATCTTATCTCTTGATTGTTGCTGCTCATATGTTGAACATTCTCAAATCTAGAAAGAAGAAGAATTTTTCACCAGAGGGGAGCTTAGGCTACCATCCTCGTCCATCAGGCTACCATTTGAAATATTTACAAGCGGGCTAATACTCGAAATATCAATCATCACTGAAGAGCATATCATCAAGGAGCACATCTCGACTAGTAACCACATCGGGGAGCACATCTCGACCCAAAATCTCATGGGGGAGATATACATCTACAATTACATATCGAGGAATAAGATATCCAAACATTCAGGGGCATGGAAAATTTTAGGGGCTAATATTCGCAGGTGGGCTAATTTTCCATGTTTTTTCCAAAAAAAAGATTCGCCAATTTCCATTTTTTTATAAAAATGATTCACCCAAATTTTACAATATAAAATTATTTTTATTTAAAATTTGCCAACATTATATAAATATTATATATAAAATCATTATAAATTTGAAATTTTTTACAAATATATCAATAAAAGTTTTATATTTTTCATATTAGGGACTAGTGAGATTCGCCAATTTTTTAAACTTCAAAATAATTTCCCATTATTAAAATTTTCGTTGTTCAGGGGAGCCCATATCGACCCTGGGATTTCATCTAGGAGTTGAGTGTCAACACAGAAACACATAGGGTTATCTCAACCGATAAAATTTCCTACTGATCATCCCATCAATGATCCTCAATGGTGATGTGATAGAACACCTCCATCATAATCGACTTGGGTTGTACCCCCAATTACACTCTCAAATCGTTGGAAAAACAAGGAGAGGTATTCCTGACAATCTTGGATTGTGGGTATGATTCCAACTAAGGTATATTCTGTAATGAACATACAGGGGAGCAACATTATCTGACCCTATGAATATATGAGAGCACCATCTCTAACCCTATGGTTAATAGATATGGGTCATACCCTATTTTCCATAGTTCCCTCAACCCAAGGATCCCCCTATCTCAATTCCTCACCCTGGGAGCTCAGTCAAGGAGGAAGAGTTGCATCAGTGTCTTAGATCAACATCGCTCTCATCATACTCAAATTTGGTATCTTCTTATCTCAATAGCAGATGATTTTTGTTCATACAAGACATCAAATCAAATATTATGTTAAAAAATAAAAATCATATAAAATCACAATTGGATACCATAATCATCCTCCCTCTCAAGGAGGTGTCAATCACAACCCTATGCTTGTCTTGATCATCTCTATTGTCTCAATGAATGGATAAATCTCAGTTCCAAATATATACAGGATTATCCGTCATCATAGTGTATCCATGTCTTATCCATATCATTCTCAGACAACTCTTCAAAGATATTCTACATACTTCCTCACAACTAGCCATGCTAGCAATATCATATCCAACCTCAATCCTGTTATGGACCTTACATCCAAGATATCATGGAATATCTCATATTAAGCATGCATCCAAATGTGCTCATCAATAATAATCCCAAACATGATCAATACATTCAAGAAACTACATATCATAGGAGAAATATCTCAGCTTTTAAAAGTAGAGTGTTTTATGCAGATATTTCAAATTATGTTTGGTGGAAACTCTGAATGAATATGATCAATCATGAATTTAATCATGGTATATACACATACTATATAGATGGATGTTCAAAATGGAACATAAATGCTTCAATCAACTGTAAGATGCCATTTCAAGTTCAACAAAATTTGAACTTTAAATCGGGGTCGAAGAATTTACATTTCAATTACAAAAAGACATTTTTCAACAGTTTTGCAACATGGGATTCATTTCCCAAATTCTAGAAATTGATTCATCATGCCATGATACATCATTTCTAGATTAAGAAGCCATATCCCTCTTACTTACTTCATTAGAGGCTCATCACCTTTCGAGATTAGACCATTAGTATGTAAAACCAAATCCATAATCAAAATCAAGGCCATACCTTGGAATTCATCATCCTGACTTCGTCAGATACTAGTCAAATATGGATAAATCGGGGAGCGTGCATCACGCCACAGTCTTTTAAAGAATAATTCCTTACCAAGCCAACATAATTATCCTTACATAAATAAAATTTGTGTCAATCAAGTCATATAATAAAATTTTAGAAGCCAAACCAAAAATATTATCAAATACATTAATGTCATAGTATCAATTCATTCAACCAAGTGAGAGGTAGAGCTCATATCAAGTATTGACTTAGTTTACTGTCAAGCCATCAAGTATTTTATTTATCATGACATTACAAGACATTTATGTCACTATATGCAAGTGCATACATAAAGGTTAAGTCATGTAGGTTCCATCTTCATACTAAATCACAACAACTATTGTTCTAGGAATAAGTACGCCAATATAGAACTATAATTATGAATACTCACATAAGAAACTGAAGCTCACTATGGCCACATAGCATTTTCATGAGGGAAAATTAACAATCAATAGATGAAGTCCAAATAAAGAGATCTATAATCGAAAATCATTTCGCAATCATCAATTCAAAGTTCTTAGTCATTGTTAAGGATCATGTAAAAAGGCAACTCATCTATATCAATCAGAAAAATCATTTCAAACTTTGTAGCAAAAACTTCAAACATAATGACATATTCATATGAATGTCACAATCACCTACAAATGAAATTTTGATTCAAACATACAAACTTTTCCTGCTTATAGATCTTACTAATATCTACAACACATCTGCAAAAGTGACATCTTCAAGGTGACCATCTGATTTCATTTCCGATCCTTTATTTACTTTGATCAAGAATTTAACCCGACAACTTTAGAAATTGTTTTAAAATGGCAAGACACGTCAGATATACCTGGATTCAGAGTATAGAATGATTTCATGTACAAAAATTCAATTTTGTGCTTATCAGGCATAGTCGCATTTATGGGTCTTCCTTTATGTGAGTGATGCTCAGACCTCTGTTGTAGATCAACAATGTGAGATACCCATTAATCATAGTACAACATGTAAATTAATTTCCATTCATGTCATCGACTTGTATTTACTAGAGTCATGCAAAAAAATACTTTTTATATCATAAACACATATCTATCATGATCATCAACATCATGTAATCAATATTTCATCAGGGCTTAGACTTGAATGGTCAGGGAAACATGTATATGGGACAACACAATCTTATGAAAAAAATACCAATACATCAAGTTAGGGAATATAATTTCACCATATACCATAACCAGAGGTTGTCAAAGATCTATAACATCAATCTCATAGATATGCATCTATCATCATGGTCACCAATACCATGCTTATCATGATCAATAGGATCAAGTTACGTTATTCAATAAAACAACAGAGTGTCAATCTCTTTTTCCATGAGCTTTCATCATTCTTATCACAAGCATTATCAATATCATATCAATGAGGTAAACTTCTATAAGGGATCAATATGTCCTACACATATCAAGAGTCAAGAGTATCAATTACTAGAGTTAGAATCAGGATCTAAAAAAAATAGATGTTAGCCAAACATCAGGTTATGCCACTATATCCAGGATAAAAAATAAGTAGCCTTGCATAATCAAAAATATCATCATGATCAAATATTCAATACCAGGTGCACTATTTCATCATAGGAAACATAAATCACTTTCATATGCATGCATGAGCCAATTTTGAATGATACATTCTCAAAGTACCATAGGGATTACTTAGCCATCCAATGTTATAGCTAAAACATAACATTAAAATAATATACCATGCATACCTTGTAGTATGCAAATACCTGTGCACCTTCACATAGGTAGCTTGTCACCTTTTTCATCATGTGCCTCTTTATGTTTTCTAGATCTAGATTTTATTTCTTGCATATCAAATGATCGTCAAGAGGTATCCACTGATCATATTTCATCAAGAAGGTTAGAAACATCCATGTATTCAAAATGTACATGTAGGAGGTATCAACAATGATAAAAAAAACAATAATAATAGTTAGATCCATGAGTCTAAACAAGATTAAAGTCATAAGTCAAGGAATACTAATATTAATAATGAGAGAATACCCTCTCACTCTTGAACCAACCTTTAAGATCCATCCATAGACCACATAATAGTGTTTCATTCAATCAACTTTATCAACAACCAGGTCATTTAGGGTTTCATAAAATAAATCCCAAGTTCTTGAGTATCTAGATCATGATAGGGTTGCATACATGAAATCTTAAGTCTTTACCATGAACCAGGGTTTCTCTCAAACCTCCAATATCAAATCCTTATCAACTAACTACCTAGGGCTTTCTTCATGCCCTAGAATTCTTTTATGTCTCTACCATCCTTTTCTTTCTTCCATCAAAAATGTCTCCATGGGGTGATCTCTGTGGGTTTTCTTCAGCTCGGCTCTGATACCATGTTTATTTTTCATAGGGTACATTAATATTTTATTTTATACTTGAATTTATTCATAAAAACAATAATTTCACCCCATATCATTATACCATTATTTATATTTACATTATAACCTTCATCATGTGAAACTATGTAGAAAGAAAAATAATAGCATCATCATCATCTACGCAGTGGAACATAAAGAAACATAGGAAGAAACACATGCACACATATAGAAACCATGATTGTTTCGAGGCCATGGAAAAACTCAAAGATAGGACTCAAAGATAGGGAAAAACCCTGAAAATTATTCTTCTCAGATCGACATCAAATGATTCAACAAATAAGAGTACAATAATCCATTGATTCATATATTCATGATGCAGTAAAACAACTAGCACATGCATAATATAACCATAAACATACTTCTACTAAAGGATCGTAATTATGAGAACTGTAATGCACTGACATTGCCTGTTGGACACTGTTGAACAATGTTGTCACTGAGCGGAAACTTAGAAGAATAGAAGATTCATCTTTGAGGGCCAGATCTATAGTGGAAATATGCAGAACATATCTACATATATGTTGATCTACACTAGTAAGAAACATAGATCCAATAGATCATTAAATCCAACTGAAATCAACTGTAAAATCCTAGATATGAATCCATGATGATATCGAATAATCATAGCAAGCATCTATGACTGAGGATATGATGTCTAGAATCACTATGCAAGAAATCAGGGTTTATCTAGCCATATTTGCTCAGAAATCCTTTCGTCGCACCCATAGCACTTTGTGCCTACAAATATGGATCCCTAGCCACATGGAGGACACTCTGTGCCTACGACCAGAACAAAAGACCATTTTTTTTGCACGAGCTTTGGACCTGTGATTTCAAACCCTGAACTCTTTCCATCTAACCCGTGTGAGCCAAAACAAAATAGACAAACCAAGACAGAGAAAGAAAATAGAAGATTACTTGAGCAAGTGTGTGAATGAGCTTGATTTTGCTTCTATTTATAGATTTTTTTTGTCGTTTCACTTGGTGTTAACATCAAATTGACTAATTCCACATGCGCTCAGACTCACCCATTCCATTATACATTACTAAATAAAATAATTCAAAATTTAACTTCCGCTCAACCGATTGGGGAAATCTATAGGTCGATTTTGGTCCTCTTGAAAAGAGGAATCTAATGAAATTATAATATTGACCATTTGAGTTGTCCAAAGTGTAATTTGACCACATTTTTTATAATTTTAACACCCTTCCCACTAGGAGGGAATTCCATTGAAGGTGATGTATTCACTCTGGCATGGATTACATACCACGGTCTTGGTGTAGACTCTAGAGAGGTTCCTACCTCTCCTCCCACACATCGACAAGATTGGACCCTATGTCAAGCCTACAAGCAGCTCCATGATGCTACCCAAAGCCTTTGAGTGCCTCAATGACCACCCTAATATGCTAACAATAGGTATCCAACCTGCTAAGAATGTCATACTGACTTCCATTTAGGAAACTTTGGTGGCTCGAGTGGTCCCAGGGGAAAAATCCCCTTGTCATCAATGCATTTATTTCTATGCAACACAAAAACTTGTAACTTGGAAAAGAAATTACATGAAAGTTAATAAAAACCCTGTTACGCAAAGGGTCTTCCATGTAATCTTCATGTTAATAAAAATGGTCTCAAAACCCACTATTTTTCAAGTTCTAATCTAAGCTCTCATGGCTCGGCCGCGACATGTAACAACTTTTTTCTCTTCCTTAATAAGTTATTTATGTTTTTATTTTCACATTAGTAAAAATATATGTAGGTTTACTTCAACGCAATAATGTGTCTTATTATTTGTTAATAGGAAGTTTGTCATGCCTCCTATGCATAACATGTTGTGTGTCTACCATTAGCAATCATTACACACATTTTTGTTTTTAGCTTTCACACACATGCATCTATATATTCATCACGCACGCACACACACACACACACACACACAAATATAGCATATCACCATGGATATGTACCACATAAGCAAGCATAATCAACATAATGAAGTCCCCAAATCCTTAACCATTATCTACAATTTAGTTACATGATCCATTAGAAGATAAACATCATACACAAATACTTATCTTTTAACTTCCAGGGTAACTCAGTCTGGGACAAGGACTCTCCATCTGACTATAGACAGCGACAACCACTCTTACTTGCAGCCATCAACCCTAAGCCAGATTCCATAGTATGGGGAGTTTCTTACTTATGGGACTAGCACACCAAATTCCCTTGAATCAGATACTCCAGAGGAATTTCTTCCTCCCTCCCACCAACTGACGTCTACTTTCTTGGTCAACAATAGGAGTTTAGAGGTGTCAAACCTCACCCCTAAGTGCACTCACTGTGATTCACCCCCTTCTATGGAGTGCACAATATATTGTACCATACAAGAGGTAACCACATCTCCTCATCACAATATTCCTCTATTTCTTCTCTAGGATGATCTCTTCCCAAGTTTTTATAGGGCTCCATATTCTACTATCTCAAGCTACAACCTCTAAGGGACCCAAGTTATTACAATGCTCTAAATATTTCATCCCAATCCACAACCTCTAGGGACCCAAGTTGTTACAGTGCTTTGGGACCTTTGTCTCAACCCACAACCTCTAGGGACCCAAGCTCTTATAGGTATTCAGGGATCCTATCCCAACCCATAACCTCTAGGGACCCCAATCTCTTACAGGGCTCTAGAGACCAGCAACTAAACCCACAGCCTGTAGGGATCGAGATCCTATACCCTTTCCTTCTCTTCTCTTTAGTGCTGCCTGTTGAAAGCTCTTCTTAAATATTACCCTTGATAAACCTCTTCGTCTATCTCTTTATCTCCTCCTCTTATATCCAAATTTTATTGGCCTCTTCATCGACCACAATTAGTGTTGCAACATTTCTAACATGTAGTGTATAGTACCTCCATAAAATTCCTATCCCTTTTATTATGATCACTTCTTAAGAAACATGGGTCTACATACTTCCTCATACATCTCATTTAATTTCAATATATCCTGCATCAATTCTTGCAAAATCCTACCTTTAATTGTTTCATTCATTTCAAGTTTCTTCTCTACACGAGAAACCATATCATCCCCGGCAAGCGACCTCCTCCCCAACTTTAGAATCTGTGTCCCTGGACTCATTCCCCCTTTCTTTATTTTAGATGTTGCAAAATATTTACAATGAGTCTTATTCAAGTACTTTGGGTGGGTTGTCACAATCCCCTCCCCTTTGAGGGAATTCCTCCCTTGGTGTTCAGTTTCCCATATGCAACCTAGAATAAAAATGCAACAAATATTTTTTTATGGATATTTATACACAAAACTCTATATAGTATTTAAAATTATACATACTTTTTTTAACCATAAAATAAGAATGGATAATCAAATTTCATTTCATCACCATTTTCCCACGTGGCTTCCTCTGGCCCAAAGTACTTCCACTGTACCTTGACTTTCTCAATGGCTCGGTTCTGAAGCATGAAACTTCTCCGATCTAGAAGGAACATTGGCTCTGATTAGAGCTTTCCTTATAGTTACACATGTAGCACAAACCAATCAATCACATTAGTAGAATCATGTACATACGTTTTAAGTAAATAAAAATGGAAAAATCATGAACTCTAACTAATGGAGGTAAAATGAGCTTTTATTATATTGGTCCTATCCTTTCAAGGATTTTAATTGTCCCACAATACCATGGTTCTAGCTTGTAACATGTCCCCATCCTTGGGGAACTCTTCTTGGGCTTAATCCTCAGATAAGCAGGTTCTCCAACTTAGAACGCTTTGTGAACCCTATACTTATCTTCATATATTTTCTGTCTATCCTATGCCACTTTCAATTTTTTTCTGATGATCTAAACTTTTTGTTCCATATATTTAAGCATAGCAGGTCCTACATTGACCCTGTTAACTAGATCAGTCTAGCTAATAAGAGTACTACATCTCCTTCCATATAATGCTCCAAAGGGGCTCATATTTATGGATTCTTGGTGCCCATTTTGGTATGCAAATTCCATAAGTGGAAGATACGCTTCCAATTTCTCGGGCTGATGCATCACATACATCCTCAACATGTCCTCCAAGATTCGGTTGATCCTCTCTACTTTCCAATCTATTTAGGGATGATAGGTAGTATTGAATTATAATTTTGTCCCAAAACCTATAAATAGTTCCTTCCAAAACCTAGAAGTAAATATATCATCTCTGTTTGACACAATCTTCTTGGGGATGGAATGTAGCTTCACAATCTCTTTTATAAAAATGTTTGCTATGTAACTAGTAGAATTGGTGGATTTGGCTGCCACAAAATGAGCAACATTGCTAAGATTATCCACCACTGCCATGATTGCATCCTGATTCTTAGTTATTTTTGGAAATTATGTAAATATATCCATAAATACTACCTCCCATTTCTATTCTGGAATAGAGATAAGTTGTAACAATCCTTTCAGGTGCTTTCATTCGACCTTTACTTTATGATATTCCATGCATTCTTCAATGAAGCCTACGACTTAGTTCTTCATATTTGAATAATGGTAGTATATTTTAATGGTTTTAAGGGTATTTTGATACCCTAGGATGCCTGAATATGGCTTAGCATGGAATTCTCTCATTATCAGTCTTTTTATTTCACTGTTGTTAGGTACATATATTCTTCCTTTGAATATGACTAAGTCGTCCTTAGTGAGGTTTTATTATTTGTCCTCACCGCCTTGCCGCAACCTTTCCGTTACTTGCTAGTATTTTTCATCCTATTGTCTAGTGCTTTTGATTATTTCTTCTAGATTTTTTAAATATGTTCTTTCAATTTCCAAGTGATTCACTTGGATTTTCTTGCTTAAGGCATCAACAAGTTTGTTTTACTTTCATTTTATATATTTAATCTCGAAGTCAAATTCGTTAAGCATGGTCATCCATTTGGCTTTCAAAGCATTCAAATTTAGATGTCCAAACAAATATTTGGGTCCAATATGGTCTAGCATGAGCGTGAAGGTCTGACTAAGGAGGTCGTTCCTCCACATTTTCAAAGCATGAATGATGGTAGCCAATTCAAAATCATGTGTCACGTAATTTCCCTCATGTTTATTTAATTTTCTAGAATCAAAGAACACAACTTTCCCTTCTCAGATTAGGACTCCACTGAATCCTTCTTTTTATTCCTTAGTATATACTACAAAATCCTTGTTACAATATGAGATTCTCAGCACTAGAGCATTGGTGAGGAATTTCCTTAACTGCTCAAATATTTCTATACATTGTGCAATGCAATGAAATCATTTTCCTTTTATCTGTAAGGTTGTAATGGCATGCCATATTTTAGATAAATTCCAAATAAATCTCCTATAATATCCTGCCAATCCCATTAATGATCTAATCTCATCCATGTTCTTTGGAGTTGGCCACTCCCTTATGGCTGCGATCTTATCAGGATCAGCCGATACACCTTCCTTGGAGATGATGTGCCATAAGTAGTGCACCTATGAATAGAATAAGTCACACCCACAAATATTTGCATAGAGCTTATGTTCACTCAACAATTGTAACACGACCACCGGGTGTTGATCTTGTTCTTCCTCCATTTTTTAATAAACCAATATGTCATCAATGAATACAATGAAAAACTTTTCTAGGTATGGTCATAACACCATGTTCATCAGGAACATTAATGTGGTAGGGCCATTAGTAAGCCCAAAGGGTACCACTACAAATTCATGGTTCCCATATCTTGTTCTGAAAGCATTCAATTTTTTAGAAGATTTTTTCTCCCCTTAACTGCTCAAAGAGATCATAAATTCTTGGTAATGGGTAGCTATTATTGATGGTTACCTTATTCAGTTTTATATAATCAATTCATAAGCTCAAGGTTCCACATTTATTTTTAAAAACAATATCAATTATCCCTAAGGAGACGCACTTGACTCCCTCCCTAATTCTTACTTGATGGTAGCCTGGCATCAAGTCAGTTTTGGAGAATATTTTTTCTCCCCTTGACTGGTCAAAGAGATCATCAATTCTTGATAATGGGTACCTTTTCTTGATGGTTACCTTATTGAGTTGTCTATAATCAATGCATAATTTTATGGTTCCATATTTCTTTTCTAAAAACAATATTGGTACTCCCTAAGGAGACACACTTGACCTTGTACATCCTTTTTCAAGCATTTCCTTCAATTTTAGTTTTAGCTCAACTAACTTTAGGGTGCTAGTTCTATATGGAACATTAGATGTTGGTGTTGATATACGTACTAGCTCAATAGAAAAATATGTCTCTCTATGAGGAGAAAATCCAATAACCTCCAGTGGAAATACATCTACATACTATTTCAAAATAGGGTACTTTTGAAGCAATTCAGCTTCGTTATCTTTTGTTTCTCTATTGACTTCCTCGTTCTTGGAAAATTGTAGTGAAAACATCATATATACCTTCCCGCTAATCTATTTTTCTTGCATAGAAGTGATCAAAATCACTGATATGGGATTTTTATTACCGTGCAACACTATTTTTTTTCCTTTCTCATCCACGCATTCTATTTCCTTTTCATATAAGTCTACTATGGTCCAGTGTACGTAGAACCAGTCCATGCCTAGTAATATTCCATACGTACCCAATGGTAGAAAATTCAAGTGGGATGTTGCAAGCATGCCACTGATTTCAAATTCACATTAATTCCCCCAATGGTTGTTTCTTCTCCTTGTCACCACTGCCAATAGAACCAAATAAGGTTCCCTATGAAATTATTTGTCCAATCTGCACTTTTCGACTAGTTTTGGGCTGAAATATCTATAATTAGAACCTAGATCAATAAAAATAGAAACAAATTTCATTTGTAGCTTACCTTCCATATTAATGATGGATTCTTGGTGGTCTTCTTATGGTTTGTCTAATGTTGCGTAAACACTTGGAAAAATATGGGTTAATTTTCCCACTGTGATTGCCTTTTGAGCATTGTAGACATTGGGTTTTGCATCCTATTGATGTGGATAGTCCCTTCTCCTATGGTTCGAACCACATGTTCAATACTTGAGTGGTTCTACGCCTTCGATCTTGGGTTGTGCTAACACTAGTTGTTGAACATTTCTCTTACTAGAAACATTGGCCTTCTACTAAGACTACATTTTCTGAGATGGGTGTTTCCCCTCTTTTCTTTCTGGGTTTTTCCTGGACCAATTCATATTTCATCTAGAAGTTATTTTGGTTATCCAGTTACTTTTTATCTCATTCCTATGCCTTGATTTCTCATATAAATGCTCTAATTTCTTGATTGTATCCTTCAGGGTCTAGGGTTACAACAACTCAATTTTATTTGTAGATACCATTATCATTATGAAGCCCAATGATGAACCTCTAAATTTTAACTTTCTCAATATTGAGATATGATACATACCTTAGTAGTCCAAAACATTTGGTGACATATAAATCACTGATCATATGATCCATTTTGAGTTCATGGAACTCCTTTTCCTTATTTTCATGGTAGATTTTAGACATATATTTTTCTCTGAAGAGATTATCAAACTCCTCCCATGTCAACTCCTCCTCGATAATGGCTCTAGTATTCTTCATGTCCTCCCACTAAATGTTGGATTTCCCTTTTAAGTTGTAAGAGGTGACTCTGGCTTTCATATTGTTGGAATAGTCATATATTCTAAAGAACTTCTCCATCCCTAGTATTCATGCTTCAACATTTTTTTCCTTCTTCTCATCCCCATCGAATGTGGGTGAATTTTCCTTTTTAAATTATTCAGGAATATGCCCCTTTTCCTTTCTCTCTGAGCGATGGTGATGGTGACAATGGTGGTATCTATGGGTAACAGAACTAGAAGTTTTCTTGAGCAAGGAACCTGTAGTCTAACCCTTCCTCCTAAAGTACTCAAAGGTTCTCCCCCCGTCACTGCATCCTCACTTACATTCCTAAGCCTATTTCTAGGTCTGCTACCATATGCTCCATTGTATTTTTCTTTAGACTCATGATTTTTTTTTCTCTATGAATCATCCTCATTTTAGACTCCCTTTTCCTCTGTGAGTACGAGAGGATTTGTAGGATGACTACATTGATATTAGTATTCTTTTATTAGGCTCTTAACAACCTATCATTATTGGCCTTAAATATCCTCACCTCATCCAACAGGCAGCTTCGGTTTTCCGTCCAATATTTGGAGTGATTCCCTCCACTTTCCCAACTTATCTCTCTTCTTCACTAGTTCTGACTCCATCACTTATATGTTGGGACTGATAAAAATATATTCAACCATTCATGTCCTTATCACTCTATATTTTCAATGTTATGACGCTTGTGATGTGCTAGCAATCCCACACAATAGTAGACATTTTAAAACATTAATTAAACAAAAAATCAGGATCATGAGCTTGCATTCATGGATTTGTCATGGGGCTTCCTATGGTAACGAAACAACCATGTTAAAATACAATCCATTTGCAAATATTATGAAACTATCATTCAATTGTGCTATTGGTTCATAATTAATGATAAAAACATATTCACAACCATATTCCTTCTCCCATCAAGTTTTTCATACTAACTTAGTGCCATATAATTATTTAAGAACAATTCCTTATTTTTTTGTGACCAAACCCATCCCATACAAGTATTGAACCTAGATGATTTGATACAACTATAACATACATTACCCCTTCATTTCATATTCAAGGAATGTGGTAATTTGTTTCTTTCACTCCCTAATTCGGTGCGGCTCCAGGACCCCAACACACCTTGAAATTGAAATTTTGAGTCCCCTATAGAATCCTGACCTTTAGACTGGTGTGTCATGACTCTAAAACCCTCATAATTCCTCAAACTGTCAAGTCGAGGACCCCCCCTAGAATATAACCTTATGGATAGTGTGTCATGACTCCGAGACCCTAAGAATTCCTCAACCTCTCAAGTTGAGGTTCCCCTTGGAGTCCAACCTTCCAGCTGACATGTCTCGACTCTAGGACCCTTAGAACACATTGATATCTTAAGTTGAGCCCCCCCCCCTCCCCAAAATCTAACCTTTTGGTTGACATGGCACGACTCTATGATGATCGAAGAATCTCACACAAATTGGCATGTTGTGTTGGTGTGGGTTCAACCACCCATCCTTTATCCATATTGTTACCCTAGCTCTTCCAATATCGCTTTCCATAATGGTTATGTGATTCTAATATCTTGGGATGCCACATAACCCTCCACACACTATCTGTCGGTGTCCCTGTGGGCCCTACAACCCTGACGACTATATTAGAATACTTCTGGGTTAACGACCCCAAGTGAAAAAGAAGTTATTTGTAAATCAGCATGTCATCAACTAACGATCCATAGTACTTGTGATTCCCCATGACATTTAGTCATCCACATTTATGAGGTTTCCAACCTATGGTGTCTACCCATCGTCTAGGTGAATTCATGCTGATGTCCTCCACACCACTTGTGGAACTATAAGAGGTCCATGTGTCACCCATATGTGGCTCTTTTAGGTACCCAAAACACCCAAACTACTTGCCACGTGTCCTTCAAGGCATCATGTTGGGATCATATCCATTTATCAAAAAGTCACCACCTATCTAGTTTAAGGAGAGCAAGGGATCCATTTGCTACTGGGTTCACACTTGGTTTTACTTAGTAAAAGGGAACCCTTGAAACCAGATCTCTTTAAGGAATCATTCTCACTTTTGCATAAAAAACTACAAGGATTTTTTTCTCCATGATCTAGTGTCTGATTAGATCACTAGGAAGATAGAGAGAAGACTATTAAGACAAAAGAGATCAAATCCCATTTGATCATCAAGTAGCATGCAACCAATTTTATACTTGGAGGAAGAGAAATGAAACCTTGCCTCCTCGCAGATTGGGGAAGGGTTTTGAGTTCGTAGCAAAATATTCACGCTCCACTCAAGTGATTTGCATCATCTGCACTCGATCTCAAGACCTACACACAACCAAAAACACTCAATGGTGACAAGTGATACTCCTTGGAATATTGTTAGATAAGAAAAATATAAATTGATTACAAGATTTTCTAAAAAAATAATCATGTAAGGGAGAGAATATAAATCTTCATTAATCATATTGATGAGCTCCATCATTAGGTACATTTGGAGGGGTTAATTGTCACATTTTTGCATTATTAAGTATCTTTTTCTCACATTTAATTATATTATGGTCTTATGTTGCTAGTTTAGATGGTGATTAAGGCTTGTCATACTTTGAATGCCTAACATGAGTTAAATGCAGGAAAATCACAAAGATATGCCATTTTTTTATGAATATTTTTCCATTAAAGCTTGGAGTAGACAACAAGTAGAGATTCTATGGGGATTTTCCACCTCCTTATCTCCCAAACGCAGCCAAGGGATCCTCTAGATTCCCTCCAACATCTTGAAATCAAAGGTAGCCAAGCAAATGCAAGATTAAGTGCACCAAGCTACACTTCACTTGTAGTCAAAGTGGACACATCACCTAATTTTTAGGGAGCTATTTGTAGCTACCCTCTAGGTTAAATTGGGATGAGCAATAGCTGATTAGGATTCTAACTTTGAAGGAAGCTAATAGACTCTTAGCTCTTGTAATAGGTTTTTGAGACTTTCATGCTGATGTAATGAGACTATTTTCTACAATAAAATGAGTATTCAGATTGTGCTTCACTGATCTAGTTTTAGATGGCTAGGCTTTTGGGTTAGGTCCCAATCCATTGGCCTTAGTCTCTCTTGTGTATTAATTCTTTACTTTTATGTCATTGTAGCTAGTTTCGGTTATGAGGTTTTAGCTAGTTTTCTTACTTTTCAATTCATTGTTTTTAGTTTTCTTCCATTTGACTTTGATATAGATTAAGCTTGCTTACATGTTGGTAGAATAATTTATAAACTCAAAAAGTTGTGTATCAAGCCTCCCTCTCTCATCTCTTTCATTGGAGCTTGAGGAGGTTAGATCTTCTCCACATGCCAAATTTTCTTTTTAGCTTATGATTTCTTGGAATGAATAGTCAGGTTGTTCTGGTTCGATGAACATTTTTAGAATGCTAAGTTAGATTGATGTTTGTAGGCTAAAGTAGATTTTATTCCGAATTCATCTCATCTTTTCCATTTATTCCATCATGAATTTGTCAATATTTGTTGCATGAATAGGTAGTTTTATTTTAGATTCAAGTAGCACAGCCAAGGAGGACTTCACCAACACCTTAAGCTTCATTTCTCACCCTTCATCAACCTTCTTTTCATCAAAATTTCCATGAGATTTGTTTCCATATTTTTCATATCCACACCATGATAAAAACATAGAGGTGAAAGACAGGCTTCTCAAGAGGTTCTAAGCTTGGCCAAGGGGTTTTCCACCTTCCACTCATCCAAAAAAACCTCCACTCCACCTTACCTATGATTTTCTCAGCCATTTTTGGCCTTAGATTTCCTGTAGAAATTCAGGACTTTCCTGTAGCACTACGGGAAACCTATAGCAACACTTGTAGTAGCACCAATGGGCCCCTCCTTAAGCACATAAACCACCATCCACCTCATCTAGTCCTGCCAAAACGAGACATAAACCTTTAGCCTTGGACCCATGAGTTCAAGCCCTTCATAAGCCACATTAGCACTTTCTTCTCCTAGCTGTAAAAAAATACATTTACAAGCATAGTTAGGTCATGATTAGTTGCATCATTAAAAGCATGATAGATAGAGCATAGAGTAGACAGGGTGTGTTTATCCATTTGGCCCAGCAAAGTGTGATTAGGGTATTTCCTTTTATGCAATTTCAATTCAGAAATTTACTTCATGCAATATGCCTAGTTTGCTTCCATTTCATATCAAGATTAATGTGCATATTTATTTCATTGCAGAGTAGTTAGATGTAATTTATTGTTGTATAACAGTTATTTGTGTGCTAATAGAGTAATGTATTTGAATCATTTTGTTTCCCTAGGTATAGATTTAGAAGCGTGACAGACTTAATCTAGAAACCCTAGAAATATCACCCTTTCTGAGATCTCAGAAGAGGATGACATGAGTAGAATCCATATGTTGTGTATATAGCACTGTCATGTCCAATTTTTTATGAATGCTAGGTGTTGGGCACCAAATTTGGCTACCTTTCTGACCATTTTTATCATCCTTATTGATCCTTTTGTGTTTAATTACCTACATTTGATATGTTAAACTTATGAGTTAAATACCCCTAACTTGTCCAATTGGAATATTTTAATTAATTAAGTAAAGTCATGGAGTCTTACCTATTTGTAGCACTAAGATATGTGCTTGAATGCAGTTTGGAGAACAGGAACCCTCACTCCAGCGGTTTGCAATAGATTTAGTAACGACCAGCTATAGGGAGATCATGCAGCTGGAGTCACGATTCCCTGAGCCTATTCTTGGCCCCTTGTTCTATCCTGGATCTGATGTTTGTGTTGTTCCAACTGATGTGTATTTCTGAATGCGCGATTACCACGTTCCAGGGAGATATGTTATTCTCCTGCGCTATGTATAAAATGGATATTGTTCCTGTAAATGGGGGTTCCCGAAGGAATATTGTAATCACATCTTACAGATTAATAAAGTACTACGGGTTTTGTTGTTCTAAGCCTCTTTGTAACTAACGCAGCCCTGATCAGAGAGTTGGGCCCGCTCTTATGATCAGGTGTTGTGCCTGTAAGTGCGTGAATTGTTTCTTTATTATGGTTGCTGTTATTATTCTTACTGTTAAGATTGATTTTGAAGTTCAGTATTTGATTTCATCTCAGGACAGTGTTTTGAATCTTAATTATAAACCCTTGAATAAGACGGATTATGTGTTTGTTCCTGCACATACCTTACACGTTTCCTTGAAAGGATACGGTCCCGGATTGATAAAATTAATGTCAGATTAGGGTGCATAAATCATTCTTACCTGGACACCAACATTTTGGCGCCATTGTCGGGGAGGCTAATGAGGTGCAAGAAACGATTCGAACCAACGAGAGGGTCAATCTCTCATCTTGGGGAGAGATCGAGCTTTCTCACTCTTCTTCAGGACTTGAGCATAGGTTTTGATTTTGGTTTGTTTATTTCTATTTTTGTTTTGGATTTAGGGCCATATTATTGTCCTGGGGAGGGAGGAGTCTTTTGACACCTTGCTCCAGGCCCTGAGTGGAGTTATTTTTATTTTTTTTAACTTTCGTGTGTTTTCTTGTGAGGAAACCTTAGCTTTTACCATGGAGAGGGAGGAGCCTTTTGACACCCTACTTCAGATCTGGGAGTATTATGTCTTCCTGTGGATCGTGCTGTTTTGGTTCTTATCCCAGGGAGGGAGGAGTTCTTTAACGTCCTGCTCCGGGCCTGAAACCCTAGCTTTTTGTTCTGGTGTTTTTTTTTTTTTTTTGCAAACTCTTTTATCTTGGGGAAGGAATAGTATTTTGACACCTTACTCCAAGATTGGAGCATTGTAGGTTCATACACAGACCTTCCATCATACCAATTTTTGTATGAACAAAGAACCAAATAAAAGGGGTGGAGTGAGAGCCCCAAAAAGGGGAAGACCAGATCTAGGAAGAAAAACTTATATTTAGAAAATCATAGAAAAGGCAGAGCCAGAAGCATCTTCTCGTGCAGCTGCAAGGCCAGGGGATAGGAGAGTGAATTCCGAGGGACAGTCAGTGGATAAACCAGTGCATTCCATGGTATCCCTTGGTGATTTGGTACAACAGGATCCTCCAGCAGAGGAAGAAATCACAAGTATAACATCGACGGAGTCAGACTGCTCTAGTAAAGGAAAGGAAGTTTTAGTCGAGGGATTGAACCATCAGTACATAGGAAGAAGAAACGAGGGGATATTTGTATCTCCAAGAGACCGGGGAAGTGCCACTAAAGCAACTCGCGTCCCAGTAGTGATGAGTCCCTAGCCATCCTCCACAGAGCCTATTGAAATCCCCAACGATTATTGGATAATATTTATGGTTCCCACAACCTCCACTATCAAATTTCCCATTGGGAATCTGGGAGCTGGCGCGCCTACAAAGCCTATCCCATTGGCAGCCTTACCAAAATTCCATGGTTTTGTTTCATACGATCCCGACACATTTTTATTTGAGTTCGACATAGTGTGCCGGGGGTATGATTACATGAAATATGCTCAGAAGTTAAAGATTTTTCCTTCTACACTAAAAGGGACTGCTCTGTGATGTTTTATGGGCCTTGGAGGAAAATCCATTTCCACATGGGATGATATGCAAACAAATTTTCAGGAAAAGTACCAGGATTACTGCAAATCTCGAAATGTCAAGGAGGAACTTTTCAAGTTCACACAAAAAGAAGATGAAATTTTGGAAGATTGTGTGGAGAGGTTTAAGTACCTCTTACAGAGGTCAGGTTATTATGATTTGGATAAGGAAATTTTGAAGGTTATCCTCCTTCGATCCTTTCGAGAGGACTCAATGGAACTGTTGAATATTGTGGGAAAGGGAGACATCTCCAAGGAAACCTTTGAAGGTATTTGCGATTTGTGTATCCAGTGCTCGAGGAGGCTTGCAAGAAACAGATCAGGGATCCGTTCAATAAAAGGATCCAGTGGGGGTGTTACGAAAGCATAAATCGGGAACCTGCTAGAAAACTTAAGGATAGATATTGTCAGTACCCTGTCAACACAAATGGACACTTTGCAAGTAAAGCAGAAGTAGCTGTAACTGGATAGGACCATGGCAATATTTTTCTCGAAGTGAAAGAAGAATCATCTGGAAATGGAATTCCCATTAAATTCCATAGAAAAATGTGACACCTATGAGCTGAATCATGTAACAAGCTCATGCCCTTCCTTGCCGGGCCTGAAAGCAGTGTTTCAAGGAGCAGGGGAGGACACGGAGCAATTGTACCTTATGGGTGCCAGGAAGCTGTGGCAACTTTGACCACCGATGGGAAATCAAGGTATGTACCCAGATCCATCTCAGTATTTCAATAAGTACAACATGAATCCTCAAACCATGCCTTGTCCCCCTATGTGGCCGCAATACCAGTACCCACTGTGGCAGTAATGGAACCCTCAAGCCAGTGTGAGCTCACCATGGGCTCCAACTTGGAAAGGACCCTCTTTAGGGAAGTTTCCTCAAAATATGCCACAAAAGCAACTCCAATTACCCTCCAATGTGCCTCCTGGTAATCAGCCTCTCCATCCTCAGCTTCCAATGCAGCCTAATCCTAATCCTAATCCCAATAATAAAGGAGCCCATCAAGTTGATTTTCTTAACCTGCCTTCGTATAGTATCTCTACTGCAGAACTGTATGAAATGAATTTGCGATTAGGTCGAACAGTCAATGTCCAACCCCCTCCGGTTATCATTGAACAACTTGATAATGAAGGAAGAGAGGCAAAAATGACCAATAGAGAGCCAAAACAAACTATTAAAAACCAGGGGCCTCCTGTAAAACAACATCAATCTAAACCACCTTACCCAGACATATTGATTATGAGTAAACCAAGTCCACAAGATAAATTTGATTTATTAGGATAATTGCGGAATTTATTTGTTAAGATTCCCTTGTTACAAGCTATGAAGGATGTGCCAATTTATGCAAAGACTCTTATGAATATTTTTCAAAGAAACATGTGAAGAAAACTAAGGACCCCCTCACTATACATGTTATGGGAAAATTATCGGACTTCATGATGGGAAAATAAATACCAGTGAAATATGGAGATCCGAGGAACCCGGTTTTGACAGTACAAATTAATGGGGTAGAAATTCGGAATGTGTTGGTGGACCTGGGCACTTCCATCAATGTCATCACCACTAAAATAATGTGAACATTAGGCCTTCAAAATTTGAAGCATACACCTAAAGTGTCGGAATTGGCAGATCGATCTACAGTCAAACCTGTAGGGAAGTTGAAGGACGTGACAATTTCAGTAGATGCATGGCATTACCTCGTAGATTTCCTGGTATTGCATACACAATATTCAGTGGGCGATCACCCCTTGATTCTGGGTAGGCCATGGATGGCTACTACAGATGCTTATATTGGGTGCCATTCAGGAAATATGGTTATCTCTAATGGGCATAACACCAAGAAATTGGTACTATACCCACCTGCAGAATCAAATGCACCTAAAAATTCAAGAGGCAGTAAGAAGGCTGTATCTATGGTAGAGATCGAAGTCGAAGAGGTGAAACCGGTCCTTACTATCGGGCAAGCCCTTCAGTTGAAGATGGAATCAGAAGATGACGTGATCACTTCCTTCATGAATGATCCCTGTTCCATTTCAGAGTCAAATCAGCAGGTCTTAGAATCCATCCTAAGCTGTGAAACTGAGGAGGTTATTGAAATAGCAAAAGAATTAGAGGAATATGTAGATGCACCTCATGAAAGCATTCAAGTAGAGATAGAACCGGGGAAAACACTGAATATTAATCTGGGTCTGTCAAAATCCCAGAAGATGCAGCTGGTAGATGTTCTTTAGAAGCATAAGGAAGCTTTCACTTGGGATTATTCAGGCATGAAGGGGATCCTTGCCAACTTATGCACCCATCACATATATATCAAGGAATATTGTAGTCCTATAAGACAACCTCAGAGAAGGATTAATCCTGCATTAAAAAACATTGTGAAAGAAGAGCTTCAAAAATTATTGGGTGTGGGTTTTATCTACCCTATCTCATACAACCAATGGGTATCGCCATTAGTAATGGTCCCTAAGAAGAATGGTAAATGGCGGATCTGCGTGGATTATCAAGAGTTAAATAAGGCAACGTAGTTCCCTTGCCATTTATCGATCAAGTTTTAGACACATTGGCTGGCAAGAAATTTTTCTCATTTTTGGATGGGTTTAGTGGATATAATCAAATCCATATGGATCCTGAGGACCAGGACAAGACCACTTTCACATTCCCCTGGGGGACATTTGCATACTGGGTCCTTCCTCTTGGACTGTGTAATGCCCCTGCAACATTCCAGAGGGAAATTCTGGGAATTTTCTCTGATCTGATAGATGATGGTGTTGAAATTTATATGGATGACTTCACTCCATATGGGGACTCATTCTTAGAGGGGCTGAAAAATTTAGAAAAATTTCTTGAAAGATGTATACAAGTGCATGTCTCCCTGAGTACAGTAAAATGCCACATGATGATGGAAAAAGGAATTGTTCTGGGACATTTGATTTCGGCTGAAGGAATCAGGATGGACCCAACAAAAATAAAGGTAATTCTGCACTTTCCAACACCTAAAACACCCACACAGGTGTGTAGTTTCATTGGTTGTTCTAGTTATTATAGGTGTTTCATAGAAAAATTTGCAAAAGTAGCACACCCACTATTTCAATTACTGACAAAAGACTCAGAATTTGTGTGGTCAGATGACTGTGATATAGCCTTCACAAGAATTAAATAATTAGTCTACAGTGCTCCAATTCTTAGAGGACCAGACTAGGCGTTACCTTTCCACATTCATACGGATGCTTCCCAAAAAACAATTGGTGCAGTACTGGGACAACAAGAGGATAAAGTACCTTACGTAGTCTACTATGTTAGTAAGAATTTGGCCCCTGCTGAATTAAAATACAAGGTGACTGAGAAAGAGTTCCTTTCTGTCGTTTATGCCATCAACAAGTTCTGACATTATATTACCAAGTATTCTAATTTTGTGCACACTGATCATGTAGCCATCAGGTATTTAATGAACAAACCTGTTACCCCTGGTCGTGTTACAAGATGGTTGTTGCTACTACAGGAATTTGATATTACTATAGTAGATAAAATAGGGAAAGACAATGTGGTTGCAGATTTCTTATCTAGGATAGGACATGATGGTAAGAATACACCAGTTGAAGATAACTTCCCAGATGATCTTTTTGCAGTTTCTGGTAACACTCCGTGGTATGCAGATATTGCTAATTATCTTACTATAGGTGAGGTGCCTCGTCACTTGTCCTATAAGGAGAAAAGGAAGTTCATTCACCAGAGTACCCAATATTCATCGATGGCAGGATATCTCTTCCATACAGGGATTGACCAGCAGATCTGGCGTTGTGTGGCAAAGGATGATATTTATGAGATCTTAAAAGCTGGACATGATGGACCATGTGGAGGAAATTTTGCAAACAAAAGGACAGGTCATAAAGTGCTGCAGATGGAATATTATTGGCCCTCCATCTTTCATGATGCTCAGGATTATATTCGAAGGCGTGATAGCTGTCAGCAGATGGGACAACCTGGGAGAGCAGATGAAATGCCTCTCCAACACCAGATAGTCCTTGAACCATTTGACAAATGGGCCATCGATTTTGTTGGACCCTTTAACCCACCTTCTCATCAAAAATCCTACATCCTAGTTTGTACTGATTATGTAACTAAATAGGTGGAAGCTAGAGTAGTCATGAGAGAAACATAGCAAGTAGTGGCAGACTTCCTTTTTGAATAAATATTTGCTCGGTACAGGACTCCCAAAGAAATTGTATTAGATGGAGGATCACAGTGCACATCTCATATGATAGAGAAATTGATGCAAAAATACGAGGTCAAACATAGAGTAACAACCCCCTATCATCCACAGGCGAATAGGCAAGTAGAGAGTACAAACAAGGTATTGGAAAATATCTTGACAAAGACAGTAGCAAGTCCTCGCCGGGATTGGGCACAAAAATGCCTAGAAGCTTTATGGGCCTATAGAACGACATGGAAAAACACAACGGGGTTTTCTCCATTTGAATTAGTTTATGGGAAATCCCCCTTGTTTCCGGTAGAATTTGAAATTAGCACACTGAGAACATCTTTGTAAGTAGGCTTAGATCTATCAGAAGCATAGAAACACCGACTGGAACAACTGAATGAGTTAGATGAGATTCGATCAGTAGCTGTCCAGAGAACTACTGTTGTTCAACAACAGAGAATGAAATGGCATGATAAATTCATCAAAACTAAGGTGTTTCATGAGGGGGATTGGGCATTACTATATGACTCCCGATTTAAGGATTTCAAAGGCAAGCTTCGCACTCGCTAGATGGGACCATATCAAGTGGATGCAGTGTTCGACAATGGAATGGTTAGATTAATTACAATTGATGAGAATCAGACCACATTTGTGGTGAATGGACACTGTCTAAAATTATACCATTGTCCATCCTCTAAAGATGGCTTTGTCAAAACCCTTTCAGATTCAGCTAATCTAATGGTTATTGTAATAGAGGACACTCTCACTCTCCTCTAAATAATAATAATAATAATAATAATAATAATGATAATATGTGGTTATTACTTACTTGTTTGTATTTTGCAGGAATAATAAAGAAATATGGCCAGGAGGGAAGTAACATTCGGTGTGTTACTCCATTAGTGCTGCTATAGAGATATTTTGTTTCACTGATGTTGTTACTCTGCAACTGCTGTTACTCGGTAACTGTTGTTACTCCACAAACTGTTGTTACTTCGTAGCTGCTGATACTCTGAAGTTGTTGTTACTTGGTAACTGTTGTTACTCTGCAACTATTGTTACTCCGTAGCTATTGTTACTCTGAAGTTGCTGCTACACCGCTGATGCTGTTACTCCGCAACTGTTGTTACTCCGTAGCTGCTGTTACTTTGAAGTTGATGCTACACCGCCGATGTTGTTACTCCACAACTGCTATTACTCCGCAACTGCTGTTACTCCGTAACTGTCGTTACTCTGTAGCTAATGTTACTCCATAGCTGTTGTTACTCACTGTTCATGTTATTCACTGACGTCATTACCTGCTATGCTGATACTACGACAGATATTTCTGCTGCTACTCCACTTTAAGGTAAGCCCACAGGTACGTCTTCGTTGATTTTATGGATTTAATTAAATATTCCAAAAGGACGGTCAAACGTGCCAAGGACGGCCATCATTTAGTTGGGGGGAGGGAACTGTCATAATGAATGACGACGTACTTCATAAAGGAATTTGTGATACACGATTCCCACCTAACCAAATCTAATGATTTCAAGTACTCCGTAATCATACCGTATGAGTTGGAATGCATATTTGTATGCACAAAAGTCATATCAGTCACCCTCCCAACACGCCGCATTAAATCCTGAGAATATCTAACAGTACTACCATAATCTGTCATTACTCCCAAGCGTACCAGTACTGTTCATCTATTATATCCAAAAGTGGCCATGACGTTATTTTAGTTGCCAATGGTTTGGAGCCCTGTCACTCTCCCCTGCCAGCTAACTGTAGCCATCGTGCTAATTCCACCTCTGCAGCAATGGGTGGTCGATCTGTGCGACATGAACCTGATGATTCAACGAGAATCCGGAGTAATCTGGAGGTATGGCAAGTATTTGAGAATGCAGGTTTGGATGTTTATTTTGACAAGCTGAATGTATGGGATGAAGAAATCACAATGGAGTTCGCATTGAATTTGGAAGAAGGAGTTTCTCGGGTTCATGGAGTCAAAATTCCAGTGACGGAAAAAACCATCACAGAAGTCAGTGGATTGCCGAAAGTTGGAAAATGCTGGTTTTCAAGGAGAACACCCCTCCTAGAACTCCCCGAAGCCTTTCTGCAAGCTGGATAAAGTATTTCACAGAAGGGTCAGGGATATGACATAACTTCATTACCTCATCCATGGGCAGGAGTTGCAGAGGTTGTTATAAAGTATATGACATGTGAAGGAAGATATTCTACCATCTTCAAATATCACCTCTGCATATTGGCTCACCTGCGATTTCTAGAAGAAGAGGCTTTTTCAATGAATGTGCCCTATTTTCTGTTAAGGAGCCTTCATTTGAAGGAAAATTCAGCTCGGGGGGCGCGACAGGTGTTAGCGGTCCTCTCTCACCATAGGCTAGTCCAATTGCTAGTAATGAACACCATTGGGAAGATCCCGATTCCGTGGGAACTGTTTCAGAATGCCACCGATGAGGAAATAGTAGCCGCTATGGCTGCTAGCACAGAAGAACCTGAATCCATGCAGGAAGATGCAGAGGATGATGATTACATTTATCAGGAGGAGCTGGAAGAGATGTAAATGGAGACTAAATAATGTGAAGAAGAGACAGTTCCCCAAGAGCAAGCTGAACTTGTGGAATCGTTGGAAGTTGCAGAGACACCTACTGGCACTACGGCCGAGGCTATCCCACAAGAACCAGCCCCATTCATGGAGTTAGCTGAGCAAATAGATAGTGCAATAGCCACGGAGGTAAACCCATAGCAAATGAAAGAGTGTGAATCGGTCAACATTGTGACCGAGGCCACTTTACAGGGATCTCCTGTCAACATGGAACCAATGGAGGAGGGTAATCCAATTGAAGAAGAAGTCGTGACCACTCCGACCAGAGAAACCACAGAGGAAATGACGGGAGAACTAAGGTGTGAGGCTGACGTTGCCCCACAAGAACCAGCGTCAACCTAGGGGCTAAATGTAGAGGATTTGTTCCAGTTCCCCATATTTCTTCCTAAGGGAGAAAGGGTAACTCATTCCCCACAGCAAAGAGAGGTAGAAGATTTTTCCATTCCCATGGCTTCAAATTTAAAACAAAGGCCACGACTAGATAGGCCCCAATAGGCATATCAGCAGGAGAGCATCTTACCGGGTCACCACTAGTCACAGAGAATGTACATGATGAGAGAATGGACATTGGTGAAGAGGAGGGACCAAGCAGAGTGGTCCCGACGAATGAAACAATGGAGCACTTAAGCATGAAAAGAGTGAAGCAAGAAATAACAGAAGAAGAATAGGCAGAGGAGGTTGAAACAACCGTTGGCCCGACAGAGGCAGTCCCGAGGGATTTACCTCCAGCTGCCAAGGCAAAAGAAACACAGGTCAAGCAAGAAGAGGCAGAGCTGTGTGGACATCAAATACTTCCCATCAAACAGAGATACCAACAACATCTTAAGGAAATAATGTGGCTCAAGATGGAGGTAAGGGATTTGAGAAGGAAAGTGCACAGGATGCAGAAACGAATAAACAAGTACAAGTAGCGAGCCAGGAAATCCAAAGTCATCGGGGTTGAAGCAGAAACTGAAACAGACTCGATTGAATAACTGTTGAAAGCCATAGAGTATGCCTTAATGGCCGAATTACAGACGTGGAAGTCTATTGTGGCTCAGTATAAGAATGAGATCAAAATAACTGAGGATAAAACCTCCAAAACCGTCTTCGGATATGTGGAGCGCATAGATGTTATGAGATTAAGGCATGCGAAGCAGCAGCTTAAGATGGAGTAGCTGGAAAAACAAGTGGCCGAACTGAAAGATGATAAGGAACAGATGTTCAATCTGGTGCAAGAGGTGATGGCATGTCATCCCTCGGATTCTTGTTATTATTTATTCTTGCATGAACGTTTTCTTTTATTCTGCATGGAAAGCATAAAAAACGAGGTCAGTTATGAAATAGAAGATGGTGTACAATTCCTCTGAATCATGAGGAATCATGATGTGCCAACTCAACATCTGATGTGTGAGTTTTACCTGCATGGGTATCTGTTATGTCTGGACAGAGATTTTAACCCAGTCCCATATGTATGGGACATCCATTTGAGGGGCCCCCACCTCTTATGCTTTCAATCAAATCCATTGGCAGAAGGCTTATAACACTTTTGAGTCTAATCAAGTTACAAATCCATTTATTGTAAGAGGATAACATGAGAGGTCAGATACAATGTGCAATAAGCACCATACCTTTTTGAAATTTGAAGGGAATAGAGATAGAATGCTGAGGACACAAAGGTGGTGCCTCAACCTTTGTGTAAATCAATTAAATGTTTTTTAAAAAGAGGCTCTTGATTGTTGTCAGAGAAGGTGGATGATGTCATCGACAACTGTCCAGAACAGATAACCTTTTGGGGCACCCAACTTTTCACAAGTACTCACCAGAGTACCCAGATATGTGGCATGTGTTCAAACATGTGGGATCCAGTGGATGGGGCTTCAGTTTCAGTATCCTGTTATTTGGTTGCCTGCAGAATTTTACACCCCAGCGTACAATGTTCCAGCAGATTTCTGGAAGGAAGTTCTCCTTTCAGATGTATTTAAAGTTCCAGGGACAGAGATGGATTTAGAGTATGATCTTGCCGGGCTTCAGGAAGCTCACGGTTTTCAGAACCCAGACCTATGGAGGCGGTGAACTGCATGAGGACATGCAGAAGGCTAGTTGGGGGGAGATGTTGGGCACCAAGTCTGGCTACCTTTCTGACCATTTTTATCATCCTTTTTTATCCTTTTGTGTTTAATTACCTACATTCGCTATGCTAAACTTGTGAGGTAAATACCCCTAACTTGTCTAATTGGAATATTTTAATTAATGAAGTAAAGTCACGGAGTCTTACCTATTTGCGGCATTAAGATATGTGCTTGACTGCAGTTTGGAGAACAAGAACCTTCGCTCGAGCGGCTTGCAACAGATTTGGTAATGGTCAACTATAGGGAGATTGCGCAGCTGAAGTCACGATTCCCTGGGCCTATTCTTGGCCCCTTGTTCTATCCCAGACATCTGATTTTTGTGCTGTTCCAACTGATGTGTATTTTTGAATGTGCAATTACCACATTCTAGGGAGATCTATTATTCTCCCGCGCTGTGTATAAAATGGATATTGTTACTGTAAATGGGGGTTCCTGAAGGGATATTTTAATCACATATTACAGATTAATAAAGTACGACTATTTTTATTATTCTAAGCATCTTCATGACTAACGCAGCCCTGATCAGAGAGCTAGGCCCGCTCTTCTGATCAGGTGTTGTGCTTGTAAGTGCGTGAATTGTTTCTTTGTTATGGTTGTTGTTATTATTCTTACTATTAAGATTTATTTTGAAGTTTAGTATTTTATTTCATCTCACGACAGTGCTTTGAATCTTAACTATAAACCCTTGGTTAAGATGGATTATGTATTTGTTCCTACATATACCTTGTGCATTGCCTTGAAAGGATACGCTCTCGGATTGATAAAATTAATGTCGGATTAGGGTGGATAAATCATTCTTACCTAGACACCAACACTAGGTTGATAAAGTAAATCAAGGCAGCCTCTAGGAGTTACAGAAATTTTGGTGCAATACCAGGGCTCACCACTTTATGGCGTTGTTTCCGGGGAGGTGTCTAGTATATGCTTTGATTTTTTTAGCATTCTTTTCTGGTTTAATTTTACATGATTTTTTCAAAAATATTGAAAAATACAGAAACAACTAATTTTCATGCCTCATAGGAGTAGGGATACTCAAGGAAATTTTTTACCTAAAACCCCCAAATCACCACATAGTCACCCTTCACTATTCTTCAGTGGTTGTGAGGTTGAACACACCATAGGTGGGCCTTCTGAAAATTTTGAAAAACCTACTAGAGAAGAAGGAGATCTTGTTTCACTATAGGAACGTGCTTCACCTATTCAAACAATGGCTAAAATTAAAGCCCAAGGAGCCTTTCCCATTAGAGAGGCAGCTGGGGAGACTAAAATGAGGAAGAGTAACACCTCAGCCCTTTGAAATATCAATGGAATTACCTTTGAATACCTTGACAAATTCATGTTTGAAATTTGTTTTGTCTGTAGGAAGTATGACTATGCCTCATATGATAAAATGTTGAAGCTATTCCCATCTACCCTTAAGGATGCAGCCTTGCGCTAGTTCATGGGTCTACCTAGGAACAACATCACTACTTGGGCATAGATGAATAATTCCTTCAAAAACAAGTATAGGGACTATTGTAGGGCCAATGAAACTAAAGATGAGATATTCAAGATGAAGCTAGGGCCAGATGAATCCCTAGAGGACTATAAAGAGGTGTTCTAGTTAAAATATAAGAGAGCCAAATGTACCCTTGATCCTAGATCAATTAAACTAGTAATTATCTGAGGGATCAGGGAAGAGGCGATAGAAACCCTCAATATGTTATCAGGTGGAGATATCTGCCAGCTTCCTTATGATACAATCAAAACTGTCTACAGGAACCATTCTAGGGTAGTTAAGAAGAAAGGCAGAGCTATCCAAAGTACAACCAATACCTGTTCCTCTTCCACCTCCATCAAACATGAGATTGGAAATATGTTGGACGACTTCAAGAGTGACATGATGCACTCATTTTCCTTGTAAATGGACACAATGCAGATCAAGAGGAAGGAAGAGGAGGCAGAAAGAGCCTTGGCTATATTTTTCCCTACATGTACTTGAAAACACCATAGAAATGAATGTCCACTAAATGTCACAGAGGTTTTCTTAGTCTCTGAGGAGAATCATGCCACTGACAAGTGTCCCTCCTTACCTGGAATCAAATTTGTATATCAGGGTGGGCCCTTGTCTAAAAAGTTGGTATTATATCCTCGAGCCCAGCCTTCCATTAACCATGACCTACCTATATGGTTGGAGGATGAAGAAGAAGATAAAGTATACAATACTACCGCATTTGTACCATACATGTTATTCTTAGAGGGGGGTAGCTTGATGAAGATGAACTAATCAACCATGTCATTCAAAACCAGTCCACCACTAACACCACGTTTGAAAACCTCGTCAAAGAATATGAAAGCCACCCTTGTATGGAACTGCACTCAATTGATTCAACCTTTGAAACCGCCAAGGCTATGGAATTTGGGACATCGAAATATCTGAAAATTAACTCAAACCTCTCAGATAAAGAAGAAAAGCATCTATGGTAGCTTTTGAAATAAAACCTAGATGCATTTTCTTGGGATTACGAGGACATGAAAGGGGTGCATCCCTCAGTATGAAAACATCATATTTACATTAAGGAAGGATCCAAGCCTATGCACCAACCCCAAAGGTGGATGAACCCAAATCTAAAAGACATATTCAAGGAAGAACTGCAAATTTTTTTGGATATAGGTTTCATTTATCCTATATCAAACATTGAGTGGGTATCTCCTCTTCTCCTAGTCTTGAAGAATAATGGAAAATGGTGAATCTGTGTTGATTATCGATAAATCAACAATTCCACCAAGGACCATTTCCTGTTTCCATTTATAGATCAAGTCCTAGATGGCCTTGCAGGAAAGAATTTCCTTTCCTTCTTAGATGGGTTTAGTGGGTATAACCAAATCCAAATCAGCCCTGAAGACTAGGACAAGACTACTTTCACATGCCCTTGGGGTACCTTCACTTACAGTGTCCTACCCTTTGAGTTGTGCAATGCCCCAGCTACCTTCCAAAGGTTTGTCTTGATAATTTTCTCTGAGCTAGTCCATGACTCAATTGAAATGTGCATGGATGATTTCTCACCTTATGGGGATGACTTCCAAGAATATATCTCCAATTTGGGAAAAGTGTTGAGAAGATGCATTGAGATGCATCTCTCCTTGAGCCGAGAAAAGTGTGAATTATTGAAAAGAGCAGGAGTAGTATTGGGACACTCAATCTCCCAAGAAAGAATACAGGTGGACCTGAACAGAGTCACCATCATAAAAAGGGTACCTGATCCTCATAATCAGAGAGATGTTAGAATTTTCTTAGGTTTAGCTGGCTATTATAGAAGGTTCATAAAATATTTCAGCAAGTTGGCTTCACCACTATTTGGTCTGTTGGCCAAAGATTCTGAGTTTACTTGGTCTAGTCCCTGTCAAGAATATTTTGATCTCGTTAAGGGAAATTTAACTACCGCCCCCATTATTTGAGGTCTAAATTGGACTCTACCTTTCCACATCCACACAGATGCATCAAAAAAAGCTGTGGGGGAAACATTGGGGAAGTTAGAATACAAATTACCTTATGCAATCTATTTCATCAGTAAGAAATCATATAAAGCCGAATTAAATTATACTATTACTGAAAAGGAAATGTTGGCCATTGTCCATACTTTAAAAAAATTTAGACATTATACCACTGGTTATTATACCTTTGTAGACATAGACCATGCAACCATCAAATATTTAATGAAAAAACCATATGTTAATGAGAGAATAATTAGATGGTTGTTACTATTACAATAGTTTGACCTTACCATTGTTGATAAAATTGGAAAGGAGAATGTTGTTGCAGACTTTTTATACAGGTTAGATCTATCTACAAATGAAGAAGGAATGGTGGATGACCAACTACTAGATGAGCATCTCATTTCTATCTCATCACTCTCACCATGGTTTACTGACATATCCAACTACTTGGTTGGTGAAAGTTCCCTCCTAACCTCTCATCCAAGGAGAAGAGCAAGATCATTTGAAAAAGTGCCCCTTTCACCTGGATTGAGGGAAATCTCTTCAAGCTAGGTCTTGACAAAATTCTCAGAAGATGTGCGAGGGAGGAAGAATTTTTTGATATCCTCTCTGCATGTCATGATAGCCCTTGTGGAGGCCACTTTTCTGCAAAAAGGATTTCCTTCAAAGCTTTGAAAGCATGTTACTATTTTCCTACCCTTCACCAGGATGCCAAAATATACACTAGCAGGTGTGATTAATGCCAAAGGATGGGGAAACTAACACAGAGGGACGAGATGCCTTTTCCATCTGGCCAAAAAGAGTATATCCTAGTTTGCACTGACTACTTGACAAAGTGGGTTGAAACAAAATTTGTGCAGGTAGAAAATGAGGAGAAGGTAGTAGAAATTATGAGAGAGAATTTATTCTATAAATTTGGATACCCCAGAGAGGTAGTCACTGATCAAGGGGCACAATTCACATCTCATCTCATTGAAAATATTCTGAGGAGGCACAAGGTAAAGAAAAAGACTTCCACTGCCTACCACCCTCAATAAAATGGCCAAGTGGAAATGACCAATAGATTCTTAGATAATATCCTCACCAAGGTTGTGATCAATAGCAGAAAATATTGGGTGGACAGATTGATAGAAGCTACTTAGGCCTACAACACTACTTGGAAAACAAAAATAGGGTTCACTCCTTATGACCTGGTGCATTGCAAGAAAGCTCTGCTTTCAATTGAATTTGAGGTCAACACCTTAAGGATGGAATCTAAGTTAGACCTAGATATATCAAAGGCCCAAGAAGAGAGGTTGTTGCAATTAAATGGACTGGACGAGTTCAAGATGCAAGCACTCCTTCACACAGAAGTGATTTAGTTGCAAAGGAAGGTCTAGCATGACAAGAATATTAAGGAAAAGACCTTCCAAGAAGGAGATTTAGCGCTGCTGTATGAATCAAGGTTTAAGGATTTCAAAGGAAAACTAATGGGAAAATGGCTAGGACCCTATAAAGTGGAAAAATGTTATGATAATGGCGCAGTTTATATTTGAAACATATATGAGGAAGGGATTCCCCTACTTGTTAATGGTTACATGTTTAAATTTTACAAAAAGCCCCTGTCTAGGGTAGAATTTATAAAAAGAAAAAGAAAAAAAAGAGGTGTATGTCATGGAAGACACTAGATTTTCTAGTGCCTCCCCCTCCTAGAAAAAAGAAAAAAAATAAAAATAAAGAGGCATGGGTGAAAGCCTCTCTAAGGCACCGAAGGTCAACTCCAGGATTGAAAACTATGATGAGGCCATCTTGGAGCAAAAAAAAGGAGGGGAAAAAAAAAAAAATAGAAAATAAAATACCCTTAGGTGAAAACCTCTCTAAGATGCCAAAGGCAGGCCTATGGGTTGACAAAATTTGTGGAGGAAGCCCACTTGCCTTCAAAAAAAAGAAAAAAAAAGAGAAAAATAAATAAACAAAAAAAAAAGGAAGAAGAAAGAAAAATACCTATGCACTTATTTGTTTTTCTGTTTTGCAGATTATTGATCAAAGATGGTTTTTGGGATCTAGAGTAGTGGTTTTTATTAATTTCTCCTTCTCATTTTCTTGCACACACCATGAACCACTCCAGTATACACCCATTCATCCATTTCACCCCAAAGATAAGCAAAAATTTCTTTTTTTTCTCCTAACTGTACTTGCTATAGGCAAATCCAGCAGCTACAAGATTCTTGTAGCACTACAAGAAACTCCTGTAAATGCTACAGGAAAATAATTCATGAAGGAAGGAGCTCTCTCAAGTATTTTTAAACTTCAAGGAAAGAACGATAAGTTATCTTTTTACTATACTTACTATTCCTAACCCCTTATTTCACTCCATGCACAAGGATTCTCTCTCTAAACCCTATGTTGCACCATTAGTAGCTAGATCATCTGAAACATGGCATGAGGCCTCTCCACTCACCTATCCATCACTCCATTCATCCCATGAATCCATTCATAGCCTCCAAAAACCATCTCTCTCTGTTTCTAAGCAAGTTTAAGAAAGAATAAGCAAGAAGAAGACTACTACAGGAATTGGAAAGTTTCCTGTAGAAAATTTGTGCATGGCACAACAAGGCCAAAAGATGAAGAAAAGTTGATGAGGATGACTCCAAAATACCACCAGCAGAATCCAGGAGAGAAAGGACACTATCCAAAGCACCCAAATACCTCCATGCAACACCTACAAGAATAAAATACAAGAAAAAGATTAAGCCTCTCACTCAGAAAAAAATAAAATAAAATAAAATGAAAATAAAATAAAAATAAATAAAAATAAATAAATAAATAAATAATAATAATAACATAAAAAAAGAGAAAAAATAAAAAAATAAAATAAAATAATATATATATATATATATATATATATATATATATATATATATATATATATATATATATATATATATATATATATAGCAAAGGAAAGACCATGGTTGCAACCACTAGCTCCAGCTCCTTGCACCAGCTCATTCTGTACCACACCTACACTAGGTAGGCTCAGGTATGGCACTTCACCTCTCGCTATGCATTCATAATGGCCAAGATAGTCTCATGTCGAGATTTAGACATTTAAAGGCAAAAAGGTGGCCAGTTAACTTGGCCACCTTCATAAAGTTAAATTGGAGGAAAAGTAAAAGTACATGCCACCTGGGCAAGTCAAATCAAGTCAAGAGGAAGTGAATGGGCACGAAGAAGGTGATTATAAGGCTAAGAAATCATTAACTGGAAGGGGACCAACAATCTCAAACATGAAAAGTCGTGTTAAGTACGAGTAAGCACAACACTCCAAATTTAGTTTAAAATGGCATAAATGTGAGTTCTGTCTCATTTTCACCATTTCTCTGAGAATTTAGAAGAGAAACAAGAGCAAGAGAGTAGAGGGAGCCATCAGGGTGTTTAGCATCGACATCAGAGATTGCATGCACCATCATGCTACATGAAACATAAAAATGCTATAGGCAACTACATAGGCATATCAGAGGGAAAAACATAGTCACTTGCGGGTGAAATTTCTTCCCAAAGCCACCATATCTGAATAGAAAACACTAGAGGGAAAAGGTAAGTGGTTTCCATCTTCCAGCACTGAGAATTCTCCATGAAATTTACACACAACAAGTTAAATTTTACAATTAAAGGGTAATTTTTTTTTTTGCAATTGTCTCCAAGGCCTCTTCACATAACTCTCAAAAACCTTACCATGTTCCTATCATAGCCATAAAAATGGGAGGGGAATTCAAAAAAAGGGAGCCCACTGACATTAAGAGGATTAGGGAACATCCTCAAGTCATCAAAATTTTCAGAAAACACCAATGGCTAGGGTTATTCGAGCTTTTAAATTTTTTTTTATAAAGAGATAGATAGAGAATCTGCAATGGCTCTGAAATCACACTCAGAGGAGAGAGCTACCACTGTGGTTAGGTTTCAAGGATAACTCCCTCTAGATAAAATACTAAGCATCCCTCATTTCCTCCTAAACTCAATAAATGACATGAGAAATAAGGCGAGGCAGAGAAAATATCAGCACTTGGCTTATCATGACCTCATGAAATTGATAGTGAATGGTGCTTTGAGAAGATTAAACCTACCTGTATCTTGGTCCTCTTTCATAGACATGGATAGGGAAACCTTCATAGCCCCCAAAACATGATAAACCTCTGCATCTAGTCTTATATAAAGGGAGTAGAAGAAGAATAAGAGGAGGCTGAGAGGAGGCTAAAGATGAGGAATAAAAAAAGGAAATGGAGATTGAAGTAGAAAATCTCTGCCTCTAGTATTAGAGAAAGGGAGGTAGAGACAAAGAAAGAAAAAGTTGAGGGGAAGAAGAGAGAAAAGTCTGAGGGGAAGGAGGAAGAAAAGAAAAAGTAAAATAAAGAATTGGACCCTAGCCTAGGCAGTGTAACCTCCCCTCAAGACACCAGAATGTCACCATACAATACAGATAAGGAAGTGGCTGCTACCCTAGCCACTTTGTGCACACCTGTAAAACCAAAAATGAAGAGGAAAAAATTTATGCATTTCAGGACTAGGAAGAGTGAAAGGGTGAGGCAAGGGAAACCACAGACTGCCACGAAGATCCCTATTTCCAATGAGGAATCGCCAAGGAAAGATGATGAAATAAGGTTGGAAGAAGGAAGGGTGCAAGAGATCACCTGACCTGTGAGGACCCTTGTGACCTACATCAAAAGATACTTAGCAAGGTTGGGATCCAATACATCTCATGCAACCCCCATAGATCCTCAAGACACTAAGAAGAGAGAAAAACAAGCAAAAGAGAGCCTTCAACCACCAAAATATATTTTGCTACAGGAAACTCTATTAGGCCCAAAATTATATAAAAAGGCCTTGGTTGAGGAAGAAAATACCAACATAGATGGGCAAGTGATCCGTATGTGATCGATTAAAGTGCTTAAGCAGTTTGATTAGTTTTTCCTTTAGAATTGACTATTAACTGAAGTATGCTTTAATGAAAAATGACAATAAGTAGAAGCATAAATGAATTAAATAACAGCAAGAATCAGAGAGAAGAAGAGGCAAACTATTTGATGATGGAGTTCATCCCTCCTAGATGACATCTCTAGGTCCGCTTTTAAGAGGGCATCCATATTTATTAGGATTGATCTTGAAGAATATTTACACTGAAATGTAACATAATGACTGTGCTCGTAGGCACTTCTGAACCCTATAAACAAAAATTACTCTTCCTCGCATTTCCGACACCTGTCTCTGTGCTCAATTCCGACCACCGATGGTTGAGAAATGCTGCAAACAAAATCACCTCTAACCTTCTGAAACTGCACTCCAAATACACTATGCCTTCACAATAATCCAAGATGAATTCATGAGCCAATTTCATGGCTTAAATAGGCCTGCATCGAACCACTACTTTCCTCATTTAGGAGTTGGTTGAGGAGAAATGGTGATAAGGGTCTCAAATCCCTTCATTCATGAACCTTAGGGATATTGTTACCAAATATTAGGCACTGAAATAATGTTAAAAAACCATATTTAAAAATTATAATATAATTTATGTCCGACGGTTATGCTAACCGGGTGGAGGATGACAACCAACATGTGATCAGAGCGGGCGGATAGGGATAACACCGACGGTCACGATCCATCAGGCGTTAACGATCATGACTCTAGCGGTTCGGGTGTTACCTATCACATGACACGACATATTACTAGCGGTCCAAACATTTGTCAACCATATTTGTTCATATGTGAAAACTTCGACGTAGTTTTGGTCTGGTCACATGTTATTCCTTCCAACGCAGTCTATACCACACGGTTAGGGTAACGTTGTGGTTTTGTTTTATATTAAAGTTTTTTTAAACCATCATATATATATTCTGAACCTTATAACTAAGGTTCACACCAAATTTTTTAAACCCCATCTTCCGAACCTTTGAATTAGGTTTATGTAATAGGTTTTATAATATGGTTTTTTAACCCAATCATCTGAACCTTTATGATAAGGTTTATGGTTAGGTTTTAATATGGATTGCGCTAGGACTTTAAGTTTAGTTTTAAAACTTATGAATAGGACTTAGGTGTTACACCATTGATTTTTTAGGTGTAGGTTTTTGAGTTAGGTTTATATGCATAGGACTAGGTTTTATAAGGTTTAATTACATATGTCTTAGGATTTGACATATGGTTCGGGACTTAGGCTATCACTTAGTTTTAGAGATGGGTTTTAATGCCTTAGGAGATAGACTTACGGATTTAAACATAATTCTTAGATCCTTAGTACTAGGATTAGACCTTAGGATTAGGTCTTAGTACTTAGGATATTACATCATCATTTTAGCCCAAAAATTCACCTTCTCGTCACACACATGACGATCATGCCATGAACCTTAAACTTTTACAAAACATGAACCTAACACTGAACCATGATATTGAAGGACCTTTTCACTAGTGAATTGGTGATTCTAAAGACTAAACTCGATGTCGAACTACTGAAGTTGACTTGGAACTTCGTTGATTTGTACTGATCAAAATCCTCCTGGATCAATCCTCTCCACTTAAAAATATTTTGGACCAAAAAAGCTTAATTTTAAACTAACAATAAGTGAGAATAAAAATCTCTCACTTTCATCTTGACTTTGATGACATACAACCATACTTTCTCTTTGACCTGAAACTAATGCTTACCATGGCACAATTTGAACCTGTCTTGACTTAATGCTTGTCGTGGTGCAAAAGAATGTAAGGCTTGATTGTAAGCTTGATACACACAAGTTACAAATTCATCCCACATCTTAGGATGTATACTGCAGTTAGCTCGAAGAATATGTATCCTGATCATGTTCACCATTTCTGTCTATCCTTGAACCAAATCCATGCTGCCCCGTGGTTGCAAAGGAATTGGAAGTGGAATGTGCAAACCAATCTTTCGATTGCATGGCCTTCTTGTCAAACACATTACACATACCTTTATGTACTTCACAATTGTTTCATACATATGAGGCCAGTAACAATATATTTGACTTTGTGTCCTTGCTTCTGCCTGCAATCTGAGAAAGATAAATTCCCCGCAAAACCTGCACCTTTTCTAACTGAGCATTGTGAGTTAGCAATTCAAAAGTATCTTCGAAATCATTATCAGTACTATACTGTTCTACATAAATTTCATAAACCAATGAAATTTTATGTAGTATTACTGAAGCATTCAAAGACAACATATTAACTACTTTACTTGCTACACCTTCCCTGTCCTTAATTACAAAGTGATTTTGCTGAAGAAATCCCATCCAACTTTAGTGAGATTATTGCAACTTAGTATATGACTGAAAGTATTGAAGCAGCTGATAATATATGTGAATCACTTTTTCCATTGCATATCCTTTAACATTTGTTTTATCTTCATATGGCTGTTGATGATTTATCAATGCTGTAAAATTTTTCTTCTTAATTGAATCAACTTTAACATCGACATTATTCACCATGCCCTATTTTGCTTATGATCCAAAATTACGGGTGAACTGTATGGAGATAATCTGTATCGCATGAATTCCATCCCTGAAATTTTTTGCATTATTTATTTACACTCTGAAACTGACTTGTGACACATTCCATTATTAGAGGCATCAAACATCAACTACATCTCATGTGATATTTCCTTTTCATGAAGTAGATTTTTTGGCTCTTTAACTAGATCCTGAAATGAATCTACCTTTTTAAGAAAATTACCTTCATACTGAATTTCACAACTTGAACAAATACCAATAAGATCCTTATGTTTCTCTTTTATCGACATGAGTATGTATCTCGTACTTGAACTTATTAAGAGCTTCATCTGATTAGCATTAATTAAATTCAAGTGATATTTGTTTTTATGTGCCTGAATGATGTACTTAATCCCATATTTCATGAGATGATATACATGCTCTTTTCTATAAAATACTGCATCACGGTCATAGAGATAAGGGCTACCTAAGACAATTCCACAAATGTCTAATAGTATCACATCTAGCTCCACTTCATCGATATAGTTAGCTGTAATTGAAAATTTTAAACGACACTGTTTGGTAACATGAATTTGAATTTGTTCCTTTAACCACCCTAAAGGATATGACTTTGGATGATTATGTGTTTTCAAACCCAATTGTTTCCTGTGATCCCATATCGAACAATGTATCTAACTTAGTATGCTTTGAAGTTACCCTTATATGAAATAACTCAATTCTTTTATTTCATTATGTTATTTGATGTTTGAAGAAGCAAAGGTACTAGCATAATAAATTTTACCTATTGTAACCATAGTAGTGATTTTACCTTCATCACCTGAATTGGATCCCAAGTTCAAGCCTTGTTGGACTGATGTTTCAGCCTTCTTTTCACCCTTCTTCGATTGAAACTTCTTCGACTTCAGTTTCGGATGAAGTTTCCAACACCTAGCTTCATCATGGCCGATCCTTTGGCAATGCGTACATGTAGGTCTATATTCTTCCTTCTGAGCTGTGATAGTATTCTTTCCCTTTGACTTGCCCTTCTTTTTGCTGTCTTCAGTTTCCATCTACTTAGATGTCTTGTTGAATTCTTAGTTGAACTGAGAGGGGGGGGGGTGAATTAGTTCAATACAGACATGAGCTTTTTAAATTTTCATCAGCTTATTTACAGCTTACTTTTGTATTCAACCTTAGTATATGAACAGTCTTAATATGTTGCAGCACGTATTAAATTGATGTGACATTAAACTTATTATGAGAGTAGTAAACATTAAGCAGATTTGATAAATCATCTCAGCGCACAGGCAACACAGATAGAGACAGCAGATATAAGTGGAAACCCATAAAGGGAGAAAACCACATATTATTATTGTTGTGATGCAAAGGCAAGCTCCAACTCCCTCTCACCACTGTTTTTCTGCAGGCACCAACCTACAAGAGGCTCCAACCTCAATTCTGCAAGCTACAACTTGCAAGGAAGCTCCAACTCCCTTCAATTTTCTGCAGGCACCAACCTACAGGAGGCTCCAACCTCAGTCAGCTACAACTGACAGCTATCAAGCTTCAACTTGATAGGGAAGCTCCAACTTCCTCAATTTATCACAAGAAGTGTTTGCTGATTTACCTCAGATATCAACTCTGTTCTGTAGCATCTCTTTCTGCTCCTCTCTTCCTTATCTTCTCTGCCTCAATCTTCTATACTTTTCATTCTCTATTCTTACTCTCTCTAAACTCTCTATGCATATCAAGATGATATTACTTATAGAGAATTCCTTATGATTGTTTGTATTCCTCAAGGAATTCGAAATGGATAGCCATACCTCTTAGTCTTCTACCTTCTCATTTATTTTCGGCTGACTCAGAAAAAAAATAACTGTAGGTACCAATTTAACACTACAGTGGGAATTTGTTCTCTTTCAGAGACTTGCCAATGCATCACAACAATATAAATTAAAATCATTTACATTCAATTACACTGAAAACTCCAGCTCACTCATTCAGCCTCTTGGCTAGCTACGCATTTGTCTTTTCTCTGACTGTGTCTTTGTCCCTTTCGGCTCTGTTTGTTTCCTTATTCACTGTCGCAGGGTAACGGACGTATGATATACATTTGTATCCTCAAGCTTTTATAACGTTGGTTTATACATACATACATACATATATATATATATATATATATATATATATATATATATATATATATATATATATATATATATATATATATATATATATAACGTACCTCAACTCTCATAAAGATACTTATACAAAGTTTTAACAAACAAACTGCCACGTCCACTATAACAATAAAGAATCATGTTAATACATAACAAATGCCCTTTCGGGCCCACTTTCCAAGCTTTCCGATGCGATATATTTCTCCTCGACTTCTTTCTATTGCGATTGATCGCAATCGCAATTTCCATTTGAATGTATCGACATTCCAATGCTCCGATGCTCCGATTCCAGTGATTCACTATTTACCGGAACTCAATCATACATGAATCATAGTTTATAAAGCCCATCGGGCTTGGTCTTTCATCGCAATCACAATCTTTTAATATATTTCTCTGATGTTCTGCTTTTGTCCGATGCGATTGACCACTATTCACTGTATTTTGCCGATGTGATTAGGCCGAAACTCAAACTTGTCAAGTCACAGTTTATACGACCATCGGGTCCGAAAATCAATCGCAATCACAATTTGCAGTTGCATGTTCTGATATATTTATACTCCAATGCTCCGATTCTCCGATGCGATTAGGCCGGAATTCAAACACATATCAATTATGGTTCATTGATCCATCAGGTCCGAACTTTCATCGCAATCACAACTCTTTGTTTACATGTTCCGCTGCACAGTTTTTCTCCGATGCGATTGGGAAAGGGTCCCACCTTATGGTACTTTGGTTCTTTCGATCATAAAGCGCTCCACTTATATAAAGCACTGCATATATATATATGCTTCCGCTTCCGCCTTTAGTGTAACCTCCAGCTGGGTAATGATTCTCGGAATAAGATTTATATATGTATACATTGCCGCTTGGGTTAAGATTCCCATAATTATGTTTATGTATCCTCCCGCCTGGGTTACGATTCCCGGAATGAGGTTTATATATATATACTTTGCCGCTTGGTTCATGATTCTTGGAATTTTATATATATATCCTCCGACTTGGGTAACGGTTCCTGGAATTTATGTTTAGTGTATCTACCAGCTAGGGTAGTGATTCTCGGAATAACGGCTTTGCCTCTGCTTCTGCCTTTCTATGATAACGGCTCTGCATCTGCCTCTGCCTTTCTACGATAACGACACTGTGTCTGCCTCTGCCTTTGCCTTTATGCTTCTGCCTTCACTGCTTCTGCCTCTGCTTTCGCTGTACCTTTGCTGCTCGACCTCTGCCTTTGCCTTTGCTGTACCTCTGCTGCTCGACCTCTGCCTCTGCCTTCGCTGTAAATTTTACATGTTGTCTTCTGCTGCTGTTCTTTGCCTATCTCTGCATCTGATGCCTTCTTTGTCTATCTCTATCTTTTCTGCCTCTATTTCCATCAATGACAACATTTCCAACAGTCTCCCCCTTTGGCATTGATGGCAATACACTTCCTTTGTTTTCCTGTTAGGGTCCTTTCTCCGGTTGCTTGCTCTTCCTCCCCCTTTGACATCAATGGCAAGGGGTTTGAATTTTTATTTTTATTTTTCAACATTTCGTGCATTTCCTCTCTTTGAGATCTTCTGACTTTGTACGTTGCTGCTCCAACCTTTGGATTAGATTCACGTTGGGTTCACCACTAACCCTTTAGTCTTTTTATTGATTCTTTTATGCTGGATGTATTCTTGCCATAATCCTTTTGATCCTGAGGACCTGTTTCATGCTTCCCTTGCTGGCTGATCTCCCCTTGGAATGATATTTTCGTTTCTGTTCTCCCCCTGAAACTGTGCTTTTTCTTCATATCAGAGAGTAGCATCTACAAATACTACCCCTAGTCTGTCTCTCAAATATTCAAATGGTTCTCTAGCAAGTGGTTTGGTAAATATATCTATTGTCTGTTCTTTTGTTGGTACATACTCCAGTTTTACTATCTTCTAAGTCACTTGTTCTCGAAGAAAATGATACTTGATTGGGATATGTTTAGTTTTTGAGTGAAGCATAGGATTTTTAGATATACTTATAGCACTTGTATTATCGCATTTGATTGAGATAGGTTCATCAATTCTTACCTTCATGTCTTGGAGGGTTTGCTTCATCCACATGACTTGTGTACAACATGTTGCTGCTGCTATATATTCTGCTTCTGCTGTAGACAGAGAGATGGATGTTTGTTTCTTGCTTAACCATGCCACCAGACTTTCTCCTAGACAGAAAGCACCTCCACTTGTGCTTTTCCTGTCATCCACACAGCTGGCCCAATCTGCATCTGTGTATGTTGTCAAAGTGAAGCTTTTGCCTTTAGGATACCAAAGTCCATACTGTGTTGTTCCCTGTAGATATCTGAATATTATTTTGACCTCAAGAAGGTGATTTTGTTTAGGTGCTTCTTGATATCTAGCCACTAGTCCTACAGCTAGCATGATGTCTGGTCTTGATTTTGTCAGATACAACAGACTTCCTATCATGGATCTGTAGAGTTTTTGATTTATATCAGCAGATCCATCATCAGCACACAACTTGAATCCCATGATCATGGGAGTTGACACAGGTTTGCAGTCCTCCATTTTGAACTTTTTCAACATTTATTTTAAGTATTTTTCCTATGAGATGAATGTACCTGTGTTCTTTTGCTGAATCTGAAGTCCTAAGTAGAAACTGAGCTTTCCAATCATAGACATCTCAAACTCTGTTTTCATCTCACCAGCAAACCCTTTTGCTAGTTCTTCTCTATTGCTTCCAAACATAATCTCATCAACATATACTACAACAATCAGGAGTTCATTTTCATGGGCTTTTATGTATAGATTGTTGTCTACTCCACCTCTCTTAAAGCCTTGTTTTTGCAAATATTTATCCAATCTTGAGTACCAAGCACGAGGAGCCTGTTTCAGTCCATATAGAGCCTTCTTCAGTCTGCACACATAGTCTTCTTTGTCTGTTAAAGAGAAACCTTCTGGTTGTTCCATGTAGACTTCTTCTTCTAGATCTCCATTCAGAAAAGCATATTTTACATCCATTTGATATACCTTGAAGTCTTGGTAGCATGCAAAGGCCAGAAACATTCCGATGGCTTCCATTCTGGCTACAGGGGCAAATGTTTCATCGTAATCAAGTCCTTTGATTTGTGAATATCCTTTGCAGACAAGTCTGGCTTTATTCCTGATTACCTGTCCTTCCTCATTCATTTTATTTTTGAATACCCATTTTGAGCCTATGACATTTTTCTTAGTGGGTCTAGGAACTAGTTCCCAGGTATTGTTTTTCTCAATTTGGTCTAATTCTTCATTCATAGCATTCACCCAATACTTGTCCTTGCTGGCTTCTTCAAATATCTTTGGCTCTATTTGTGATAACATGGCTATGTATACCTCTTCTGTCTGTTCAGTGAGCTGCCTTCTTGTTTGGACCCCTGCTCTCTTGTCTCCAATGATCTGGTCTTCAGGATGATTCTTCTGAGTGTATCTTGAGGGGGCTTTCGAGCTCAGCTCTGCATCTTCTATTGTCTTTCTTGTTTCATCATCATTTTGGTTTTCTTCTTCATGGTTGTCTGATGGACTGCAGCAGTCTGTATCTCTTGTATTGTTTGGAAGTTCTTCATCAAATCTCACATCAATACTTTCTACTATTTTTCGAAGAGTCTTTTTGTAGCACTTGTACCCTTTACTTTTGGAAGAATATCCTAGAAAAATCCCTTCATCTGCTCTTGCATCAAATTTCCCAAGATTTTCATCATTATTCTTTATATAACACTTGCTTCCAAAAATTCTAAAATGTTTGATTGAAGCTGACTTTCCATGCCATAGTTCATATGGAGTCTTGTCACTGCTTGGCCTTAAGTGGGATTTATTAAGGATATGCACCGCTGTGTGTACTGATTCTGCCCAGAAGGTTTGAGGAATATTACTCTCTTGCATCATGGCTCTGGCAATTTGTTGAACAGATCTGTTTTGTCTCTCTGCTACTCCATTCTGCTGAGGTGTCCCTGCAATAGTAAATTGTTTTTTTATGCCATATTCATTGCATAGATCTGCAAAGTCATAATCTGTGAATTCACCTCCTCTATCCGATCTGATGCATTTTAGCTTGCATCCTATCTGATTTTCTGCTAATGCTTTGAATATTTTGAATTTGTCCAGAGCTTCCGATTTATTCTTGAGAAAAGAAACCCATGTCATTCTGGAGAAATCATCTATTATCAGCATGAAGTAGGATTCTCCACTTGGTGTTTTAGTTCTTGCAGGTCCACACAGATCCATGTGCACAAGCTAGAGTGGTCTTCTTGTTGACAACTCCTCTTTGGCCTTAAAGGATGTGCGGGTCTGTTTACCCAATTGACAAGATTTGCATATGGTATTAGAAGGCCTCTTTATTTCTGGCATGTCTCTGACTGCTTTCTTTTTACTCAGTCTGATGATATGATCGAAGCTGAGATGTCCCAATATCCTATGCCATAACCATGACTCCTCAAGTTTGCTAAGATGGCATGCTTCATCTTCCTCTTTCACAATGTAAACATTTCTCTCTGTTCGAACACCTTTGAGCAGAGTCTTACCTGTGGTGCTTGATCTGACTTCACAGTCTTGTGCTCTGAAAAGAACTTCGCAGCCTTTATCACACATTTGACTGACACTCAGCAAATTTTCCTTCAGCCCATCTACAAATAGTACATCTTGGGCCTTACCTCTGCCATTATCTAAGCTGACTGAGCCCTTTCCCTTGATTTTTCTTGATTTATCATTGCCAAAAGTAACATTACCAGTTTTCTTTTCATCAAAAGTTATAAATTTTCTCCTGTCTCCAGTCATATGTTTTGAGCAGCCACTGTCCAGATACCATTGGCTTTTCAGATCTTGAGCAGTTAGAGCCAGGTCACACTTATTCTCCTTCTTTTTCCACTGGAGGCATCCTTTTGTTTGGTATATTTTGTGAGATGATGAATCACATCCTTTCAGAGGACATTTGGAAGGCATATGTCCAACTTGATTGCATATACAACATTTGATCATAGTTTTTGCAGAATTGTGAGTATGAACAAAATTTATTTGATTCATAAACCTCCTTGAGGTGTTGAACATCAATATTTGTCCATACTTTCTACATTCAATAATTTTATGGCCAAATTCCTTACAATAAAAACAATAACCATAGAAATTATTTGCATACCTGATGTAAGGTTGTCTTCTCCATTTGTTTGCTTGAGACAGTCTCTTCACTGTTTGCATCTTTTGCTGGTTTGAATCACTCCTCCTTGCATGACAATATGCAGCAATGTGTCCCAGCTTGTGGCAGACATAACAGGTGGCATTTTTCATAGGAGGGAAGAATCTCCTTTGATGGCTTCCAAATTTGACATACTCAGGGGTATATGAATCTTTTTTTGTTGTTTGAGTATTTCTTTCATTCTTTGTTATTAGAGGATTTTTCTGGGTTTTGTCTCCCTCCTTACAAATTTCTTCTTTTGTAGGAATTATTTGAGCTTCTTCATCATGGGTGAAAATGTGAAGTTGGGAAACACTTTTTGCCCTTTTTTGACGTTGAAAATTGTAATTTTCTATGTTTTTCAACTTCAACTCCACTAAACTCATATTTTTATTGGAAATTATGCTTTGACATAAAAACAAGAATTGTAGAGAATTGTCTTACCTCCATACCCATATTTAAAAAAAAAAAAATATTGACATATAGAGGGGTAAATTTCTTGTTTACTAACTGCATATACTTGAAATTTTCAAGCAAACATAAATAGTCACTTTATAATCCTTTACTTTTTTTAGGGAAGGTTATTCATTTTTTGGAAAAAAACCATAGCATCATAATATGCATATATTGCACTAGTGCACAGACTATTTTTCGGTAATTTTCGGATTAAATCACTATTTTTTATTATTTTTTGAAATGGACGAAGAAAAAAAACAATGATGTTTCAGTACATTTTATAATCCTTTGATTTTCTTTTCAATGTGACCGTCAATAAGAAAAATGAGAGTACCCTTTTGAAGTAGACAGGGAGAGGAAGTGCAGCATGATTTTTTTGAATTTTTTGGTGTCCTCATTAGCAAGTTATTGAATTTTCATTCAGTGCAATTTTTCGAAAAATGAAATTCCATAGTGACACAATTTAGTAAAAAATTAATAAAAATTTGAATTTTTTAATGAAACTCCACAAATCTCATATCATCATAAACTAGATTCAGAGATGAATCTAATGGTACTTGGTCCGACATATAACATTTTGTTTTTGTAGGTGTTCTGCCCCTCCAAAGTTGCAGGTTCCTGAAAACTGCATAATTTTCTGTGTTTTTCGTTGACCAGAAACTCTCGGCCGAGATAATGTCTCGGACGAGAAATTTATAAAACTCTCGACCGAGAGTTTAACCCGCCTAAAGTTACATTTAAACGCATGGCCAAACTCTCGGCCGAAAGTTTAAAAAACTCTCGGACGAGAGTTTGCGCCCGAGAGTTTACCCAATGAAACTCTCGTATGAGAGTTTAGAAAACTCTCGTATGAGAGTTTAGAAAACTCTCGTATGAGAGTTTAGAAAACTCTCGTATGAGAGTTTTGAAAACTCTCGTATGAGAGTTTTGAAAACTCTCATCCTAGAGTTTTTTCAACTCGAGTTTTATTCCTATAATAAAACACAACAATTATTAAGTTTTTAGAATTGGTACTTTATATAATTTAAATAGTACTTTATTAAAATTTAAAAATGATAAAAAAAATAAAATTATAATTTTATTTTAAATTATTTTATTATTATTAATGATAAAAAATACATGAAGATTTAATTAAATAAAATTTGTTACAATATTTTGTAATATCAATGTTATATAAAAAAACAAAAATATTTTATATAAAACTAATTGATATATTAATATAAATAAAATAAAATTCTAAAACATAAATCAAAATAAAAACAACTATATATAATTTATATAATACTTTTTTTGAAATTAATGAATAAATTTAAATTTAAAAAACAATTGACTAAATGCAATGAGGTGATAAAGGAGACAATGCATAGCACCTTAATATCGTTATAAATTCTTGGAAATATCGAGAAATTTTTGAAGTGAGATGAGCTTCTTGGAATGGGTCACTTTATCTTCCACTTTAGTTTCACACAATTAACTTGAAAGGACGTCTATTTTCCTAGGTATGGATGTAAGGGAATGAACAATATTATTTGAACATTGAGTGAGATGCCCTTCTTGGAATGGGTCCTCCTATATTCCACTTTAGTTTCACAAGATTAAATTGAAATGAAGTTTATTTTCCTAGGTATGAATGTTTAGTTAATACTTCTTTATTTCGTTTGAATTTAGTTTCTTTAAAAACGAAAAATAATAAAAATTCTGTGTTTTTTTCACGTTTCTGTTCCTTTCTAACGGAACAGCGCTTCCGTCGTTCCTTTCGAATGGAACAGCAGTTTCGCGCAGTGTTTTTTTCGCGTTGCTGTTCCTTTCTAACGGAACAGCACTTCCGCTGTTCCTTTCGAATGGAACAACAGTTTCGCGCAGTGTTTTTGCTGTTCCTTTCAAATGGAACAGCAGTTTCGCGTAGTGTTTTTGTTGTTCCTTTCAAACGGAACAGCATGTCTGCAGAGCATTTCCTTGCTGTTCCTTTTAAAAGGAACATCAGTTTCGCAGATTATCTTTGCTGTTCCTTTTAAAGGAACATCACTTTTTGAACGATTGTTTTAAGTTTGTATTTTGAATTTGTGAGCATTTTTTTTTATGGACACCTGTGGGCAACAGAGCTCTGTTAATAGTATTGAAGTCATACTTATACAAATCAATAGTTATTTAACCCTCTTTCCTATACTTTTTATTGAATATCAAACGAAATGCATAAAATTCCTTAAGTTCTATCCCCGAACCATCACACATGAAAAATATTATTAATCGGTCATATTACTTTAATGTGGTAAATAGCGCAATTACATTAATCTTTTGTTGTCCCTTCACCTCATACTTGAATTATTACAACGCGATTCCCTCATTATTACCGATTTATCTTACGCATCGATTTCAATAATTACTTAATTTGATTGACTTTATCATGATTGCGCCTGTTTTTTCACTGCCGTCCTATTGCTGTTCCACACATGCCACCTTAATCAACGGTCGAGGTCGACCTTTCATTCGTTTGGGGGGCGGAAATATCTGCATGCAGATCATATACCCAAAATTTCTTCACCTATATCTCCGCAATAGATTTTTATGAATTAAAACCCTTGCATTTTCAGAAAATAACGAATTTTAGCGAACTGTGCTGTGCTGTTCCATTAAGGTTACCGTGTGTTGAGAACAATTAACGAAGAACAGAAATGGGAGGACGTCCAATTCGCAGCGAACCTCAGACGTTGGTTGTCTCTGATGCTGCACGGGAAATATTAGACAAACTGGGATGGATTACATACTTTATGAGAATGCAGCAACCCAATGAAGCAGTGGCTACTGAATTCTTGTTAAATCTGCAGGAAGGTTCCTCCACAGTCAGAGGAAGGCAGATAGTGGTGACCGATGAGATAATTGCAGAAGTATCCGGCATCCCCGCACAGGGAACTATCTGGACTCAGAAGAAAATCAGAATTTGGGAGGCCATGCAAATCTTTCAAGATGAAGGACAGAGGCTAATAGTCAAAGGGAGAGGAGTACACCCGGCGTCGCTAGGCGAACCATGGACAGAATTAGCCAGGATCGTGCAGGCTTACATAACATGCGACGATAGAAAAGACGTGGTAAGACCTCGCCATCTTAAGCTGTTAGATGTGCTAAAACAAAAATGCACTATCAATTTACCTGCATTCTTAAACTCTTTATTGCATGATATTTCTCGTGGAATTAGAAAAGCACAGCATGCAGACATGGTGGTCAGCCACCATTGCTTGATTCGGCTAATAGTAAGTTACAGCCTCGCCCAACAGCAAACCAGCTGGGAAGAGCTAATTTTTTCTATTGAAGGAGGGATGGCTTTACCCGCTCTGAGACGGAAAAGGATGGCCGACTCAATAGTCGGGTCTTGAACTTACATACAATCCTTCCGAGGGGTTACAGGTTTAGACGTTACAGGTTTAGAGGTTTAGGGGGTTAGGAGATTTAGCAGTGAAGGATTTAGGGGTTATGGGTTAGGGTTTTGGGGGTTAAATGGAATCCACACTTAAATGGGTTAGGTTTTTAGGGGTTTAGGGTGTTGAATTGGTTAGGGGTTGGGAATTAGGGTTTAAGGGGTTAGGGGTTAAGGTTTTAGAGGTTTAGGGTTTAGGGGGTTAAATGGGTTACATGTTTAGAGGTTTAGGGGGTTAGGGGATTTAGCAGTGAAGGATTTTAGGGGTTAGGGTTTTGGGGGTTAAATTGAATCCACACTTAAATGGGTTAGGTTTTTAGGGGTTTAAGGTGTTGAATTGGTTAGGGGTTGGGAATTAGGGGTTAAGGGTTGAGGGGTAAGGAATTAGGGTTTAAGGGGTCAAGGGTTATGGGTTGGGAATTAGGGTTTAAGGGGTTAGGGGTTTTGGGGTTTTGGGGCTTAAATGGGTTAAGGGTTAATGGGTTAGGGGTAGGGGTTAAGGGTTTAGAGGTTTAGGGTTTAGGGGTTAAATGGGTTAGGGGTTTAGAGGTTTAGTAGGGGTAAATGGTTTGGGGGTTAAGGGTTTAGAGGTTTAGGGTTTAGGGGGTTAAGAGTTTAGGGTTTAGGAATTAGGGTTTAAGGGGTCAAGGGTTGTGGGTTGGGAATTATGGTTTAAGGGGATAGGGGTTAAGGGTTTAAAAGTTTAGGGTTTAGGGGGTTAAATGGGGTATAGGTTTAGAGGTTTAGGGGGTTACAAGATTTAGCAGCGAAGGATTTTAGGGGTTAGGGGTTAGGGTTTTGGGGGTTAAATGGAATCCACACTTAAATGGGTTAGGTTTTTAGGGGTTTAGGGTGTTGAATTGGTTAGGGGTTTTTGGGTTTAGGGGCTTAAATGGGTTACATGTTTAGAGGTTTAGGGGGTTAGGGGATTTAGCAGTGAGGGATTTTAGGGGTTATGGGTTAGGGTTTTGGAGGTTAAATGGAATCCATACTTAAATGGGTTAGGTTTTTAGGGGTTTAGGGTGTTGAATTGGTTAGGGGTTTTGGGGTTTAGGGGCTTAAATGGGTTAGGGGTTAACGGGTTAGGGGTAGGGGTTAAGGGTTTAGAGGTTTAGGGTTTAGGGGTTAAATGGGTTAGGGGTTTAGAGGTTTAGTGGGGGTAAATGGGTTATGGGTTAAGGGTTTAAAGGTTTAGGGTTTAGGGGGTTAAGGGTTTAGGGGTTATGAATTAGGGTTTAAGGTGTCAAGAGTTATGGGTTGGGAATTAAGGTTTAAGGGGTTAGGGGTTAAGGGTTTATAGGTTTAGGTTTTAGGGGGTTATATGGGTTACAGGTTTAGAGGTTTAGGGGGTTAGGGGATTTAGAAGTGAAGGATTTTAGGGGTTTGGGGTTAGGGTTTTGGGGGTTAAATGGAGCCACTCTTAAATGGGTTAGGCTTTTAGGGGTTTAGGGTGTTGAAGTGGTTAGGGGTTTTGGGGTTTAGGGGCTTAAATCGGTTAGGGGTATGGGTTAAGGGTTTAGAGGTTTATGGTTTAGGGGTTAAATAGGTTAGGCGTTTAGAGGTTTAGTGGGGGTAAATGGGTTAGGGGTTAAAGGATTAGAGGTTTAGGGTTTAGGGGGTTAAATGGGTTAGCCCGGTTAGGAATTAGGGTTTAAGGGGTCAAGGGTTAAGGGGTTAGAGGTTTAGGTGTTTAAGGGGTTGAATGGGTTATGGGTTGGGAATTAGGGTTTAAGGGGCTATAGGTTTTGGGTTTAGGGGTTTAAATGGGTTAGGGTTGGTTTAGAGGTTTAGGGGGTTAGGGGATTTAGAAGTTAAGGATTTTAGGGGTTAGAAGTTAGTGGTTAATGGGGTTAAATGGGTTAGGTTTTTAGGGGTTTAGGGTGTCTAATTGGTTAGGCATTGGGAATTAGGGTTTTAGGGGTTAGGGGTTAAGGGTTTAGAGATTTAGGGTTTAGGGGGTTAAATGGGTTACAAGTTTAGAGGTTTAGGGGGTTAGGGGATTTAGCAGTGAAGGATTTTAAGGGTTAGGGGTTAGGGTTTTGGGGGTTAAATGGAATCCACACTTAAATGGGTTAGGTTTTTAGGGGTTTATGGTGTTGAATTGGTTAGGGGTTGGGAATTAGGGTTTAAGGGTTTAGGGGTTAGGAATTAGGGTTTAAGGGTTTAGGGGTTAGGAATTAGGGTTTAAGGGGTCAAGGGTTAGGGGTTGGGAATTAGGGTTTAAGGGGTTAAGGTTTTTGGGGTTTCAGGGCTTAAATGGGTTAGGGGTTAACGAGTTAGGGGTAGGGGTTAAGGGTTTAGAGGTTTAGCGTTTAGGGGTTAAATGGCTTAGGGGTTTAGAGGTTTAGCGTTTAGGGGTTAAATGGGTTAGGGGTTTAGAGGTTTAGTGGGGGTAAATGGGTTAGGGGTTAAGGGTATAGAGGTTTAGGGTTTAGGGGGTTAAATGGGTTAGGGGTTAGGAATTAGTGTTTAAGGGGTCAAGGGTTAATGGGTTAGAGGTTTAGGTGTTTAAGGGGTTGAATGGGTTATGGGTTGGGAATTAGGGTTTAAGGGGTTACAGGTTTAGGGTTTAGGGGGTTAAATGGGTTATCATTGGTTTAGAGGTTTAGGGGGTTAAGGGATTTAGCAGTTAAGAATTTTAGGGGTTAGAAGTTAGGGGTTAATGGGGTTAAATGGGTTAGGTTTTTAGGGGTTTAGGGTGTTGAATTGGTTAGGGGTTGGGAATTAGGGTTTAAGGGGTTAAGGGTTAACGGTTTAGAGGTTTAGGGTTTAGGGGGTTAAATGGGTTATAGGTTTGGAGGTTTAGGGGGTTAGGGGATTTACCAGTGAAGGATTTTAGGGGTTAGGGGTTAGGGTTTTGGGGGTTAAATGGAATAAACACTTAAATGGGTTAGGTTTTTAGGGGTTTAGGGTGTTGAATTGGTTAGGGGTTGGGAATTAGGGTTTAAGGGGTTAGGGGTTAAGGGTTTAGGGGTTAGGAAATAAGGTTTAAGGGGTCAAGGGTTATGGGTTGGGAATTAGGGTTTAAGGGGTTAGGGGTTTTGAGGTTTAGGGGGTTAAATGGGTTAAGATTGGTTTAGAGGTTTAGGGGGTTAGGGGATTTAGAAATTAAGTATTTTAGGGGTTAGGAGTTAGGGGTTTTGGGGTTTAGGTGCTTAAATGGGTTAGGGGTTAACGTGTTAGGGGTAGGGGTTAAGGGTTTAGGGGTTAAATGGGTTAGGGATTTAGAGGTTTAGTGGGGGTAAATGGGTTAGGGATTTAGAGGTTTAGTGGGGGTAAATGGGTTAGGGGTTAAGGGTTTAGAGGTTTAAGGTTTAGGGGGTTAAGGGTTTAGGGGTTAGGGGTTAGGAATTAGGGTTTAAGGGGTCAAGGGTTATGGGTCAAGGGTTAAGGGGTCAAGGGTTAGTTTTTTGCAATAACATAATTCTCCAATCCCATACACTTCTGCTTGGAATGTCACACTTAACATTCATTTCCTTTTCGGATAATATTTTTTATCCCCTTACATCCATACCTAGGAAAATAAACTTCATTTCAATTTAATTTTGTGAAACTAAAGTGGAATATAGGAGGACCCATTCCAAGAAGGGCATCTCACTCAATGTTCAAATAATATTGTTCATTCCCTTACATCCATACCTAGGAAAATAGACTTCCTTTCAAGTTAATCGTGTGAAATTGAAGTGGAAGATAAAGTGACCCATTCCAAGAAGCTCATCTCACTTCAAAAATTTCTCGAGATTTCCAAGAATTTATAACAATATTAAGGTGCTATGCATTGTCTCCTTTATCACCTCATTGCATTTAGTCAATTGTTTTTTAAATTTAAATTTATTCATTAATTTCAAAAAAATATTATATAAATTATATATAGTTGTTTTTATTTTGATTTATGTTTTAGAATTTTATTTTATTTATATTAATATATCAATTAGTTTTATATAAAATATTTTTAGTTTTTTATATAACATTGATATTACAAAATATTGTAACAAATTTTATTTAATTAAATCTTCATGTATTTTTTATCATTAATAATAATAAAATAATTTAAAATAAAATTATAATTTTATTATTTTTATCATTTTTTAATTTTAATAAAGTACTATTTAAATTATATAAAGTACCAATTCTAAAAACTTAATAATTAATTGTTGTGTTTTATTATAGGAATAAAACTCTCGAATGAGAGTTGAAAAAACTCTAGGATGAGAGTTTTCAAAACTTTCATACGAGAGTTTTCAAAACTCTCATACGAGAGTTTTCAAAACTCTCATACGAGAGTTTTCTAAACTCTCGGCCGAGAGTTTTTTAAACTCTCGTATGAAATTCTTCCCGAGAGTTTCCGTCAATAAAACTCTCGGACGAGAAAATGCATAACTCTCGTTCGAGAGATTTTTAACTCCGGTTAAACCCAATAAAACTCTCGGACGAGAGTTTTTAAAACTCTCGGTCGAGAAATAGAGTTGACTATTTTCTCGGACGAGAAATTAAAAATTTCTCTCAAATTCTAGCCATCTGCCAAAAAGTGTTTCCCAACTTCGGCAGTTTCACCCTCATCCTTCTTTGCTTTTACAAAAATAATCTCTTTGTTTTCCTTTTCTTTGCTTTTACTTGATTCTCCTTCATAGCCTATTCCAGTTTTTATCATAGGAGATCTTTGAGCAACCAGAATTTTATTCAACTTACTAGAGCTTGTTGTTTGAGAATAATTTATAACCACTTTCCTTTCAGCATTTTCTAATTTCTTCCTCAGACATACTACTTCTTCTTCCAACTTCTCTTGTTCTTGAGTTTTCTCCTTGATTTGCTTAAGTAACATGTCCTCTATCTTCTTGGCTTCTTCAAGCTCTATCTTTAGCTGCATAAGGACTTCTGAATTCTGTTCTTCTCGTACATACTTGAGGAGAATGTCCTTTTGTTTTCTGCATTTCATCTTGAGTCTATCAATCTCTTCCAGAGCACTTCTTAGCTCCCCCTCAAGGTCGACTTCACCTTCTTCTTCTTCATCTTCTAGCAGGAGACCTTCAAGTTCTTCTATGGCCATCAATAAGAATTCAAAGGTTCCTTCTTCACTTGAAGGTTCATCTGAGTCTTCAGATGCACTGCTGTCTTGTTGAGCATAGAAGGATTTTCTACTGAACTTCTTTCCTTTCTGCCAGTTTTTTGATGCATTTTTCTCTGTTTCTTGAGCCTAATTCCTTACTTTCTTGTGAGGACACTTAGCAGCATAGTGTCCCACTCTTCCACAGTTAAAGAATTTGAAAGGAAGTTTACCTTTGTATTTACCTGAGCTTCTATCCAATTTCTTGAAAAAATTTGCCTCTTCTTCATCCAAGCAAGAGCATATGTCTTCCTCTTCTTCTTTCTTATTTTCTGTTTTAAAGGCTGCCTCCCTCGTACTTGCATTCTTCTGTGGGAGCCTCATCTCATATGTTGTTAAATTTCCAAGTAGATGGTTCATGGTCAAGGTCTCCCAATCAGCTGTTTCTTCTATTGCAGACACCTTGGGATTAAACCTGGATGGAAGAGATCTTAGAATCTTTTGCACAATTATACTTTCTGGCATGGTTTCTCCAAGAGCTTTCATATTGTTAACAATTTCTGCAACTTTTAGGAACAAACTGTCAATGTCTTCATCATCATTCATTTTTAAGTTCTCAAACTGGGCTCTATAGACTTGAAGTTTGGTAGTCTTTACTTTCTTGTCTCCTTCATGGATGTTCTCCAGAGTATCCCACATCTCTTTGGCAGTGTCTTTGTGCATTACTTTGATAAACTCTGCTTCACACAATCCATTCAAGATGGCATTCATGGCTTTTGCATTAGCTACAAAATCTTGTTTGGATTCTTTCTCTGAGTCAGTTGCCTTTGGGGCATATCCTAATTCCACAACACCCCAAACTTCTATTCCTAGAGACATTATGTATGTCCTCATCCTGATTTTCCAGAAGGCATAATTTGCACCTGTAAAGAAAGGGGCTTTATTGGTTGAGCATCCTTCTTCACTAGCCATCCTGAGAACCTAGAATCTCCTTTCAGTTGTTAAAATAATACAAAGGAACCTGCTTCGATACCAATTTTTGAATTCTTTGTTGAACTGAGGGGGGGGGGGGTGAATCAGTTCAATACATACACGAGCTTTTTAATTTTTCATCAGCTTATTTACAGATTACTTTTGTATTCAACCTTAGTATATGAACATTCTTAATATGTTGTAGAAAGTATTAAATTAATGTGACATTAAACTTATTATGAGAGCAGTAAACATTAAGAAGATTTGATAAATCATCTCAACACACAAGCAACACAGATAGAGACAGAAGATATAAGTGGAAACCCATAAAGGGAGAAAACAACATCTTATTATTGTTGTGATGAAAATGCAAGCTCCAACTCCCTCTCACCACTATTTTTCTATAGGCACCAACCTACATGAGGCTCCAAACTCAATTCTGCAAGCTATAGCTTGCAAGGAAGCTCCAACTCCCTTCAATTTTTCTGCAGGCAGCAACCTACAGGAGGCTCCAACCTTAGTCAGCTACAACTGACAGCTATCAAGCTTCAACTTGATAGGGAAGCTCCAACTTCCTCAATTTATCACAAGAAGTGTTTGTTGATTTACCTCAGATATCAACTCTGTTCTGTAGCATCTCTTTCTGCTCCTCTCTTCCTTATCTTCTCTACCTCAATCTTCTATACTTTTCATTCTCTATTCTTACTCTCTCTAACCTCTCTATGCATATTAGGATGATATTATTTATAGAGAATTCTTGATGACTATTTGTATTCCCCAATGAATTCGAAATGGATAGCCATACCTATTACTCTTCTACCTTCTCATTTCTTTTCGTCTCACTCAAAAAAATATAACTGTAGGTACCAATTTAACACTACAGTGGGAATTTGTTCTCTTTCGAAGACTTTCCAATGCATCACAACAATATAAATCAATTAAAAACATTTACATTCAATTATAATAAAAACTTCAGCTCACTCATTCAGCCTCTTGGTTCAATGCGCTTGTCTTTTCTGTGACTGTGTTTGGCCCTTTCGGTTCTGATTGATTTCCTACTTACCGTCACAGTGTAACTTCCATACCTATGTAACTACCGTTTTCATACATCACAATTTAACTCTCGGCACGATAAGAATTTATTTTACCATATAGACTACCGTTTTATATAACATATGTATCTTCCGACGATGAACTGCTGAGAGATCATTTTAATACATAAAATTCCCTTACAAGCTCACTCGCTGATCTTTCTGATGCGATGTATCACTCCTTGACTTCTTCAGATTGCGATTAATTGCAATCCCAATTTCCATTTGAATGTACCAATATCTCAATTCTCTGATGCTCTGATTCTGATGATTCACTGTTATGATGAAACTCAAACATATATCAGTCATGGTTTATAAACCCATCGGGTCCGGTCTTTCATCGCAATCACAATTCTTTGTTAATATGTTCCGCTTGCAAACTTTCTCCGATGCGATTGGGTGAGGGTCCCATCATATAGAACTTTGTTTGTTTTAAAACCAATCATTAAAACCTTTGGTTCTTTTGATCTCGCATCAAAAGATATAATACATATGCTTTGGATTATACCTTTGGTCCCTTGTCCATAAAGCACTCCATATAAATATACATATATATATAAGCTTTGAACCTTTGAATATAAAGCACAACATGTGTACCGTGCTATATATATATATATATATAAGCTTTATGCTTCCGCTTTATTTTAACCTTTAGCCGGGGTAATGATTCTTGGAATTTTCTGTAGAGGGGTCCCACCTTATGGTACTTTGTATATAGTGCACTGCGCATATGCATATACTTTTCTCTTTCTCCAATGCGATTAATCACTGTTTACCGGAACTCAAATAAATATGAATTGTAGTTTACATGCCCATCGGGTCTGGGCTTCAATCGCAATCGCAAGTTTTGATTGGATGTTCCGATATGCCTATACTTTGATGCTCCGATGCGATCAGGCTGGAATTCAAATAAGTGTTAATTACAATTTATAAGCCCATCGGGTCCGGGCTTCAATCACAATCGCAACTTCTATTGTCATGCTTTGCTGCCACACTTTTCTCCGATCCGATGTAACACTATTATGCCGTAACTCAAACATATATTAATCATGATTTATAGACCCATTGGGTCTGGGCTTCAATCGCAATCACAACTTTCTGTTCATATGATCCGCTGTCACCTTTTTCGATGCGATTGATAATGGTCCCACCATATGGTACTTTGCCTTTGATAGAACCTTTGGTTCTTTAGATCTCATGCTACATATAGATATACATATATATATATAGATGCTTTGGTTCTTTGTATATAAAGTGCAATATATTTAACGCGCTACATATATATAAGCTTCCGCTTCCACCTGGGTTACGATTCCTGGAATAAGGTTTATATATATATATATACTTTGCCGCTTGGGTTAAGATTCCCGGAATTGAGTTTATGTATCCTCCAGCTGGGTAATGATTCTCGGAATATTATGTTTAGTGTATCTACGAGGTGGGGTAGTGATTCTCGGAATAACGGCTCCGCCTCTACCTCTACCTTTCTGCGATAACGACACTACCTCTGCCTCTTCCTTTGCCTTTCGTTGTGCCTCTTTCTCTGTCTCTGCCATTGCTTCTGTTTTGTTGTTTGACTGTTACATTTTGACATTCTCTTCCGCCTATCTCCTTTGCTTCCATTGTTCGCTTATTTGTTGCCTCTGCTACTTGTTTGCTGCCTCTACCTCTCTGCTACTTTTCTTCTCTTTTTGTTTCATCTGCTCCTTGACTGATGCTACTCCTTAATTCTCCTTTTGCTGCCTCTGCTTCTTTAAATGACCCTGTATCTGCTGCTCGACCCTCTCTACATATTGCTGCTATGCTGCTTTCTTTTCCTTTTTGCTGCCTTAGGTGTTCCTCCTTTTCCATCTCCTTCACCATCAATGACAACATTTCCAACGAAGATATCATAGCATTATGATATTTCATGAAGGACCATTGAAGGTGAAAACATAACACACGTATTTTTTGTCGAAACATTTTCATTTTAGGAAGGATGATCTCAAGGTTTCATGGTTTTATTTTCAACAATTTGTTTATATCTATTTCAACTTGATAACTAATGTTTCAACCGTATATGATTATTGGTATCATTGGAGAAATTTTTTCTTATTATATAATTCCTCTTTTAGGCAAAGATGAAATGAGCTGTCATATAGTGTTGAAACCCTAATAAATTTTTTAAATACATGGAAGAGAAGCATATGACCCCATGTGCATGTTCAAGGTTATGATGTGAGAAAGTTGGTTTTTCTCCTAATTACTTGACTGATGTAGTTACTACTATATATGATGACATCATGTGCTGTATGATCATTCATAATTCTTTTTGTTGATTCATATATTTTTATAGTGTTTGTGACCATATTGTGTCAATATGTCTCATTACCAAGGGTTGAGTCAGCTTGGTGTCTTTCATATTGAAAAATTCTACATGCTTTATTTCTTTAGGATTATATTTTTTTATGTTAGTTATATTCTACAAATAAATTCATGGTTGTCGCCACTAATTTTAAATACGGTGAGATTATTATGATCAAGGCTTTCGGAAAATGTTTACAAATGATCATACTAGCATGTGAAACAATTCCTCAATAAGTGACGCGTTAATGATTGAAGATGCTGCTCTTGAAATAGTGAAGAAATGTCACATGTTCAGGGTGTAATTTCAAATTCTTCTAGTGGATCAATAGATTGTTGGAATTATTCTTCTCTTGGAGGAGATCATCATGCTTCTCATGTTGTGTCTGAAATTAGTTTACTGCAGGAGTTACCGATACTCTATGAGGATGAGTGTATGTTGATAGAGAAAGTGGTGGATAATTATGAGGATGCTTCAGATGGTTGAGGCCAAAGTGTGCTTGAGTTGGAGTTTGTACAACTAAGGTTTTCATGTAAAAACCTTTATTCTTGTTTTTTTATAGATTAAGGTTCTCTATTTTTGTAGAAACATATCTAATCCACCATGATCTAAATTTTCAGTAACCCTTGAAATCTTCTCGAAGTTGTTGGTTGAGAATTATTGTGAAATTTAGCATTGGCCTTAAATAAATTTCAGATATGTATACATAATTGTTTAAGGAAACAATCCTCTAAACTCATGAACCAGTTTGTACTTAAGGAATTGAGCTTATGAGGAAATGCCATTTATTATTCTTATGTTAATTTATTGTTATTATTGTGATGGAATGTTATTAGTCAATTGATATACCAATATTCATGGTATTATAATTATCTTGTAGTCTTATATGAATATTATTATATATGAAAAATTATTCAGCTCCTTTAAAGAAAAAACTATTTTAAGTCTTATTGTCTGATGGGAATTTTACTTCTATATGGTTTGTTTTTTGGTAAGGTGGGACCTTAAAACTGAAATGGTTTGATTATGTCTTCAATCATGGTGGAACACATTATTGTCTAATAATGTCTCATTTTGTCATGAAGTGTGATTATACCACGTTGTCATTAATTGTAAGGGAATGGAACATAGTCAATTGATCTGATCTGGCCACAAAAAAAAAATTAATTTGGCCTAATGGATGAGCTAGGACAAATTAATTAAATACACCAAGCCATGGATTGATGAAACTTTTCTTATATGTTTAATAAATATGTGTACCTCTAGAGTGAATAACTAGTGTGTACATACATACTTTCAATGGATGAGTTAATTTTTTATGGTGTGGCTCAATATAAAAAATATAGAGTTCCTATATGTTGTAGCTTTATGGTTTCCATGGTGAAAGCTAATGGTGGTTGAATTTGAGGCCGAGGACAGAGTTATTCTATGGAATATTAGTTATGTTTCCTATACCTGTAGCAGTTCCTATGTGGTTGCCTATGTGTGCACAAGATGATAGATAGAGTGGTTGTGGGATTAGAGGTTAGGAGTATGTGAGTATATGTATAACCTTGTAGAGTGGCATTGACCCATTTTTGAATGATGTGTGATTTTCAAGGAAAATGGTATCCATAATTAAGTAAACAATATTGGTGGATCAAATGTTTTGATGTGTTGGTATGCGTAACTTAGGCACAAAGGGAAAATTTACATGAAGATTTTTTATTCTATATGACTATGTTGCAGGGAGTGATGAACCTGGGGTTACAAGGATATTATTGTATCAATCCTATTACATAGATTCATTGAGCATTATTGTTGTAGTGCTAACTCTATGAAGGAAAAAACTTGATATGTTTGATTCACTTTTGAGAGCTCACGTATTTTTGATGTAATATTATTTATGACACATACACCTATTTATTAAGGTGAATTATGTATGATTTTTTGAGTTATGTTTTACTATGGTGCTAGGGTTTTGATATTGCTGAGTGATTTTATTGATAGGACTTAATAATTTTTTTATTAAGGAGCTATTTGGTAAGAGTGCTCGCTATTGTAAGGTTGAGAGGATGTTTGAGTGTTGATTTAGAGGGAATACCTTCTGATACCAATGTTTCGGTTATGTGAAAGTGCATGCTAAGTCAGATTTTATTGATGAGTGTTGTTAGAGAGAGTGTTGTCGATGAGATTCCACTATATGAGTTGGTATGCCATTCTTTTTTTTCTCTTCAACTTATTTTATCTAGGACCAATTTAAAAATTAATGAAAGGGTGACCCTTAGTGATTATGGATGTTGGGACCTTCAACAAGTAGTGGTTTGCTAAGATAGGGAGTTGAGGCTTCCTAGCTGGTAATGGCACGAAAATATGAATGATATTTAAGAGTAATAAAGAATAAAGAAGTACAACAACCTGGTGGTTTTTCTCCCCTTGAGAGTTTCCACCATTAATACTTGTGTCTTATTGTTTGATGCTTCCTCATGATGATTTTTCATTGGTTAATGTTGTATTTGTTACATGTAATGATGATTGTTTAAAGAAATTACGTGTGGTAAGAATTTTTAAAAGGAATCATTATTGATTTTCCCCCACCCTCTTAGTATTAATTTTGTTTCCAACAAAATTACCTCAGATAATAAAACTGGTGCATCAATTATGTTTCGAAAACCAATGTCATAGGTGTCATGCATGCTTTCTACAATTATATATATATATATATATATATATATAGATAGGTTTTATAGTATAATATTCAAATGAATAATTATGTAAGACGAAGGAAATTCAAGGAAAAATAAAAAATAACAAAATCAATAGAAGAATAGGTAGAGCCTATGATAAAAGAAAATAATATAGAAAAATATAAGAAATGTGAGGTCATCGAGTGTAGGTTTTTACCCTGTATAGAAATTTTATGCAAATGAACTCCTAAAACAGAAAATAAACAATAACAAGGACATAAAACATTAATGCCCCAAAGCTTGATGTGCTAAACCCATGCACAAAATCGTAGGTAGGTCTGCTCACCTAATATAGGGTCCAAAAATAATTTTCCTAGGGTGGTGCCCCACACCCTGTGCATGGAGGATACCGTATGAGGCTAGTAATGGAAATAATATAAGTCACACCCAACATCAAGAACATGATGGAAATAAGATGAAAGAAGCGAAGGAAGGAACCATAGACATGAAGAACATAAGAAACAAAAAAGTGAATATTTAAGAGAAAAGAGAAAAGGATAGAGAAGGTTAAGGTAGAAAATAGAATAACACAGTGAAATGGGAATAAGAACATGAAAATAAATGATTAAATAAGAATCAATATGAATCATGCTTTTTTTTTGTAATAGAAAAGTAAATGATATTGGTTTAATCAATGATGCATTGCAAAATATATGATTATTGGTAAAAAAATCTTATAGATAATCATAATTTTTAGGAGGAAAATCATTTTTATGAATAATATTGGCTTTAGTTTAATGGTTTACAACTAGAAAACGAATTTCACATTAGCTACATTGAAAACCAATTCAATATTACACAAATTACTAGTCAAAGCTATAAGACAAGAAGATGGAGTTCATTTTCCATTTTGATTTTTCATAAAATGGTATAATAGTTCCATACTATTGATATAGATAAGGGATATTTATGGTTTTTTCAATATATTTTATTCTTATTTTCTTGGTGTGTCTCTACTACTAGTTAATGTCCATAGACATGAAAAACTCACCTTCATGTCAAAAAGCCTTGGTCCACTACTAGTAATAATGAATAGACACAATAGAGATACATATATGTCTCACATGATCTTAAATGTATTTTCTAGGCCATTGAGCTTTAATTTCATTGTGACAGATAAAGAGATGGTGGGTCGTAGTAACTCTTTAAAGGCATGCATGATGATGCCAGTTATTTGAGAGCTATTTTAGATATGTTTGAGTTAGTAAAAGGTTTCTTCACTGTATGTATAGCCCTCTAAATTACATAATCTTATAAGTAAAACATAAAATATCATTATGTGCATGAATGAGATGTTTGATATAAATACTATGAAACTTAACACTAAATATGAGTAATTCATTGTTTTTGGCACACATTGTTCAAGTAGCATTCCAACTATAAGTTAATATTTAATACAAAAAAATTATGATATTAATTAAGGAGAGCTTTGTGAACCTCCCAGATGGGGTTGGAAAGCATAGTCAAGGGCGGGAAAATATTACCTTGGCCATCACCTCTTCAAATTGATGGCATAGTTGTGGTTACAAACCTACCCCATAATGTTCAACATTGGGATGCTTAAAACACTTATTTCCTTAACAAGATAAAATGGAAAATTATCGGATATTGTCAAAAAAAACTTGCATGATGGTTCTCAAACAAAATTTAAAGTGGAAAATCATGATGCTTGGTGGTTGAATCTCAACCTCAATTATATTAACCTTGTTCCATTTCCTCATTTCTCATTATTTTCACATATAGATCTTTGATATTGACTTTGTTATATCTAATTCCTTTCCTATAGGTGTAATTTTTCCTATGGGAAAAGGTCCATGCCGTTCTGGCCTAGCCTCCCACATAATTAATACATTTTTTATTTCCTAAGCCTATTATGTCACTTTCTTAAGGAAAGGTTGGTGCTTGGGTTATTTTTAGAAGTAGAAGTTAAACACCCCATCATTGTTTCTTAATATATCTTTGGAGGGGACAAGTTTTATTTTCAATATTATCAAATATTCTCTAGTGTATATTATTTCCTTATTGGAATATCGGTCCTAGTGGATCTCTATTTTTGGCTCTATGAGGTGACTTCTTAACCTTATTGTAGTATTCACTTCTCCAAATCTCTTATACAACCTCTTCTTCATCATGAAGAGTTTTGATTCTCCGATGCAGTTTGGTCCTCTCATATCTTATTCCCTCCCTCTTAGTATTTATCCCATCACCCTTCTAATCGCATTGTAATTATCAGTTTATGTCCACTCTATATCCTTTTCATTGTTTTTTTCTCCCTAATCCACTTCCATTTTCTCCTTCATCACCTCTGAACAGACATGTCGTCATAAAGATCCAATCAATTGAGGAGCTCAAGGGGACTCTAAAACTAATAATCATGCTTAATATTTGTTATAACATCATTATGGTAACCACATGTCATGAAATAATAATGGAATAAGGGGATGTAGTGATTGATGGGGAACAACATTAACACTAAAAAAATTTAAAAAATCACTAACTAGGTGTTGAATGTTGGATGCAACATAGGTAGGAAGAATCACTATCTACACGTGATGTATTTATATTAAAAAAGCAAGACCTTATTGGGATGTTTCTTCCTTGATAAGAATGAAGAAAAATAGGAGATCATTTTCTAGTTGGATGAAATTTAGATGAACCAAAAATACATGGATGGTATACTTCCCATGTCAAAGCCATACTTTCTCATGGAACGAAATCCATATCTATAGATATTGCTACTAATATACTGCCAATTGAGGTGTTAAATTACTAATGACATATCACAAGATGGTTTCTAGTTTCACTAAGAATGTGTGAGATGCATTTTATGTTACTATATCCTTAACTTATTCTAAATTTTATCTTTTGATATGTATGGATCAGTCTAGGCTAGACGTTGGTTATATTTTACGGTTAGATATGATAAGTTTGATTAACAATAGAAGAAAAGGACTTTTTCTCTATGATATTTTAATTTTCTCATTTTGGACAATAATCCTCCTATTTTCCGATGGTTTGGTTTCCTTTGTTGCAGGCCATGGAAATAGGAGGTTCGGTAACAATGTAAGTACACTTATGTGTTAGTAGAAGGAAAGTGAACATACAAAAAGAATAATAAGAGATTTGTGAATCATTGTTTTAGCCATTAGACTTAGTGTATCGTTCCATAATTCTTACCGACTATGCTTAATGATACTACAGAAATAATAACATTTATATAACATAATTAATCAACTTCAAGAAGAAAATGGAAAAGGAAAATTCTAAAGAAGAAGTGAAATTAATGATCATATAACAAAAATTTTAAGTAAAAGAAAACTATGATAATTTTAAATGAAATAAAAAATGTCTAATAAAGTTTCAAATGAGAAAATTGGAACAAATGAAGGAAAATTTTAGGGACTAAGTTCTATAGATGAGCTATTTTTCCATATATTAAAAAAAAAAAAAATTGCATTTTCGATTATTCTAAAAATGATTCACCCAAACTTTATAGGATAAAATTATTTTAACTTAAAAATTACAAAAATTATACATATTCTATATAAAATCATTAGAAATTTGAATATTTTTACAAAAATATCACCAAAATACTTAGTATTTTTATATTAGGGACTAGTAAAATTCATCAAAGTCTCTATAATTTAAGATAAATTTCCATCCTTAAAATATTCCCTAATACAAAGAATATAAAACCATACTTACGTTCAACATAATTGCTAATAGGTAACTAAATAAACTATATTTTTAGAATTTGACCATCGATAAGAATGAGCTAGAATGGTCCTTCTAATATTTGTCTTTATATTTTTTATATATTTTAACCAATACTTTTAGAAAATTGATAATGCTAATACATAATTATTGGAACTTAGTATTCTTTCCCTTTTCTCCATATGCATTATCTCACTTTAAAATTAAAACTCCTATTTAGAAGTGTTTCTCGACCACTAATTTTTTACCTCAACCATCTTGTAGTAAATATTTAATATATGATAAATTTCTTCCTTTCCTTATCTATTTCATTTTCCATTTTAAGTGGGATATAAACCCTCCTTTAAATGAGTATGTAATTCCACTCTCATGAGGCTTTAGGACAATAGGAGAGATTGTAGGAATATTTTATATTGGAAAGTAACTTCCTTCCTATAGATTCTATATAGTATTTTAAAGTTGCTCAATCATACCATATCACAATTAGTAAGGAATTGTGCCAATAATTTTAATGATTTAACTATATTTATATTGATAACATGGATAAATTTCCTTTTATTAGAGAAGACATGGATGTGAAAAGTAATATAAAAAAGAAATGGTTCTTTTATTCAAATTATTTTGAAAATATGAATGTATTCCTATGATGTATTGTATCCAACATCCTTTTCCTTTTGGACATTGAGAAACGAAGATCATAACGACTATTCTTTTTAATCCATTTATAGTTGTTAATATTGGCACAAGAAAAAATCCTTCATTAGAGAAAACTTGAGTTTAAGCAACAACCATATATGTTGAAGGAAAAAAAACCCAAAATATATAAAAAATTTCAAGGATACAATGATAAAAAATAATGGTATTATGTTGAAGAGTCTGTTAAGAGGAAGGATTTCAATTAAACATCAATTAAGAAAGAGAACAATAAGAATATTTTTCAATATTATGGAATGATAGGACATGTTCAAAATACTTTCTAGAAGAAAACTAAATGAGGATAAGGTCAATATTCTTGAAAGTGAAGTGTCAACTAGTTGAATGACCAATCATTGGAATCAAATTTTAGAGGCCAAGGAAGATAAATGTACATTTTTTGTTCGTACTTCTTAATCATTGTAAGGTTATACTTCTAAAAATGAGTATATATTTAGCACTAGTTGTAGCCTTCATATGGCTAAGGATTTTTCTCTCTTTTATTATTTGATTGAATATATAAAAGAAGAAATATTTGTTGTTAATCATTATACACTTGTTTATGTTGTTGGGTATGGTAGTATTGAGTGCTCCAATATTGTGACAATTTATGCATAACATGTACCGGGTTTCAGTTCTAATTTGTTTTATGTATACCAACTAATAAAAAAAAAAGGCTGAATTCTAGCCTTATAATCCTGCTCTGAAGAATATTACTGATGAATTTTTTATTTTTATTTGGCACATTATTAACCTGGGATAAAAATTGTACAAGTTATGTAATTTCCCTAAAAAGGATGTCATAATAATTACAATGATATAAAAAACCAAAATTCGAAGAAAGACATGAAAAAATCAAGCATTGAATTTCTAGTTAAGTAGTAATTCATGTAAAAAAATAGGAAATTGTGAATGAAATTAATATAATACTATGTTTTATTTGGCACATTATACAGTCCCAACTCAATATTATGTTTAACGCTGTCTGTTTGTGCTCAAAATAATACTTAATTTCAGCTCATAAAAAGTTTAAATAATTGTATAATTAAAAATATAATGTCTCTCATATAAAATTTTAAATAAATGTATAAATAAACCATTAAAATTATATTAACCCAATTAAACTTTGATCAAACCAACAGAGTTAGATCATTACTAATCATAGTTACTGGGTGAAAATGTGAAGTTGGCTTACACTTCTGTGAGAATCGGGGGCGGAAATTTTTTTTCCTCAATATTTCAGCCAAACTTTTGAGAAAGTTCGGCCAAACTATAAGAGAGTTTAGCTAAAATTTCTAAATTACTTCAGCCGAACTTGTTCTATCGTTGATACTGACGGTGTACTGATGGTGTGGGCAACCATATTTTTGGTTGGAAATGGGAAAACCGGCAACAAAAGTTTGGTCGAAATTTTAAAATAGTTCGACCGAACTCATATTTTATAAGTAGATCGCCCACAAACTTGTACAAGTTTCACATCTCTTTCACGTGTTTCTTTTCTGATTTTCTGTGGCTCTGTTGCACTGTGGTGAGCTTTGTTGAATTTCTAATGTATTTCACTTTCATTGTTGCTCTGTTGCTACTCTGGAGTTGTGCTGCGATGAATTTCTGTGAATTTCCAGGTAAGTGTTTAAGTCCTGATGTAAATGTTGCCTCATCTTAGTGTAAGTCCTGAATTTCCTCATCTTAGTGTAAGTCCTAATCTAAGTGTTTAATTCCTGATGTAAATGTTGCCTCATATTAGTGTAAGTCCTGATGTAAGTCCTTATGTAAGTCCTGAATTGCCTCATATTAGTGTAATTTGTGATGTAAGTCTTGAATTTCCAGTTAATTGTTTAAGTCTCACAAAAGTGTTTAAGGCTGCAGTTGTGACCTGTCATGCAGACTGCAAGCTGCAATTTACAATAATGTATTCATAATTTCTCTATTTTCTGTTATAAGTGTGCAACCATGACTGATCACTTACTTAAATGGGATTAACTTAGATGGCTTGGTATATGGCTTAATCAACATAATCTATTGAATCCACTTAACCTTAGTCCAATAATTAAAATTCCTATACCCCTTTCCCTTTCCCTGACCTTACTTTTGGGTATTGGGATATTTGTCTTTAAGTCCTATAAACGTGTTTAAGACTGGAGCCCTAACCTGTCACACAGGCTGCAAGCTGCAATTTACAATAATGTATTCATAATTTCTCTATTGTCTGTTATAAGTGTGCAACCATGAATGATCACTTAGAATGCAAGCTGCAACCTCTAGCACTCTTATATGAATGTAGCCATAATTTTTGATGAAAAATGCATGTAGCAACCTCTAATAATGTTTCTATAGGCTGTGTAGTGTCTGTTATAAGATAAATAAATTGAACGACCATGTGAAAATAGGTGTTTTGCACTCTGTTAGGTAATTTTGTCTACTACACTGTGGTTGTTTGGAGTGTTTTATAGCTGGGGTGTACATTTCAAATTATATTTCCCTATAATGGTATAGTTCCCTTGCTTCGAATTGCTTGACATTTTCTGTGAGTGGTAATTTGAAGATTGTCACCTTGGTGTGGCTCTTCCTAACTCGACAGTTGTAATGGTGTAACATGACTTTGTTTAATCATGCTTTATTCATTACAAACAGAATATGTTTACATATTATACATGATTATATTTCTATTTTGACTTGAAAGATAAATACTTGAATTATTGGTCTTGCTTTATGTATTATTTCAAAACAGTAGTAACTCTTCTTAATTAAGTATGGTTTAATAGTAGTTTCATTAGCAGCAGATCAAAATGCATTAAGGAAAGGAAAGCAAGGAATAAGAGAAAGGAGATGAAAACTTATATAGTCTGCTAAGGCAAGGCGGCTATGCGACTAGACTATTTCATTGAATAGTTACAATTTAATATGTAATATTGTATGGTTACTGAGATTAGATGAAATATGAGCCACATGTATTTTTGGTTACTTAAATTGTGTCTGTTGTGAACAAATGTATCTATAGGATGTTTTATTTTTTATATTTCCCTTATTTTATACAAGTTCAGTTGACGTGTTCCAGTAACCTGTCTGTTGAGAATCTACTCGATTCTACTGTGTCATGCCTTCTTGACTTCTATTTTAGTGGTTGTATAAATTCAGTGTAGTTTCCTCTTACTGGTAGTTTTCTTTTGAATTTTACTTCCTCAAACTCCATATGTATAAACATGTAGTTTCATACTCGTTGTAATTTATTACATATTTCCAGAATTGTAACTATGGCTATGCATCTAGACTGTTTCATTGAATAGTTAAAATTTAATATGTAATATTGTATGGTTACTGAGCTTAGATGAACTATCAGCCATATGTATTTCTGGTTACTTAAATTGTGTCTTTTGTGAATAAATGTATCTATAAGATATTTTACTTTTTATAATTCCCTTATTTTATACAATTTCACTTGACTTGTTCCAGTAACCGATCTGTTGAGAATCTACTCGATTCTACTGTGTCATGCCTTCTTCACTTCTATTTTAGTGCCATTCCTTCTAGAATTCTATTTTAGTGGTTGTATAAATTCAGTGCAGTTTCCTTTTACTGTTAGTTTTCTTTGGAATTTTACTTCCTCAAACTCCAGATGTCTAAACATGTAGCTACATACTCGTTGTAACTTATTACATATTTCCAGAATTGGAACTATGGCTATGCAGCGAGACTATTTCATTTAATAGTTACAATTTAATATGTAATATCGTATCGTTACTGAGTTTAGAAGAAATATGAGACACATGTATTTATGGTTACTTAAATTGTGTCTTTTGTGAATAGATGTATCTACAGGATGTTAGTTTCCAGGTTGCATTATATTCCATGAATGCATAGTTTTTCTACTTAACCAGGAAAGTTCTTCAATTTGATAGATGTGTTATTGGAATGTTCAGATGATTTCGGTGCTATTAATATAATTTCTCTGTTTACTTCATTCTATTTCCATATTGCATATAATTTTTTTAATTAACTACAGTTATTTTCATCCCTCTCAGTCCCATTACCCTTAGGGATCAAGTTAATTTTCAATAAACATTTGAATCCATATTCTCTGAGAGTTAAATTACCCATTGGGATAAAGTTAATTTTCAATCAAAATTCGAATCTGTAATTTCTAGCATTTAAGTTAACGAGGCACTAGAATACTAATGTGTAATATTTAAATTAAATTCTTGTCGCCAACAAATATAAATACTCTCTTCCTTGTTATACACAACAACTAAGTTGTAGGTAGACTTATTTTTGAAACATATTGACTCACTTCCAGAACTACTTAAACTCCTTTATTCAAAATTCATAGTTGTAGATATAAACTTTACTCGAGTCGAGTCCTATAATACTTTGGAATTTACTTCCTAGAATATCAATTCTAGGATTTACCCTCTCAAATATATGAAGGGTTGCGTAGAATCTTAACCTCTTATTTTTATTCTTTTAAAACAAAAAAACAGAACCCATATATTTCAATAAAATAAATGGAATGGAATCTATATATGATTAACCTTATTTTCCATGTTTTTTCCAATAATTTTTTTTGTTAATTTCTATTTTTTCTAAAAATTATTAGCCTAAATAGTATATAAATTATTTATACTTCAAAATTTGCCAAATTTTTAAATAGAGACTATACAAAATTATTTGTTTCTAAACTTTAAAATAAATTTCCAACATTAAAATTTTCCTTGCTCTCATAGAATTTTGAACATTCATAGGATTTTGGTCTGTCAGTTGAGTGTTAAATTCTACAAGTTCTAAAGGCAAAGTCTGTAAAGGGTCAGGTAGCCTCTGGATCTCATATTTTCTCAAAGGTGAATTATCCGGTAAATGCCCCTATAGTCAATCTCTGTAACATATCTAAAAAAAAGTTCTTCATTTTAATAGATCCATAAAACACAACCACTTTAAGGCAAACTGTGTACATGTGCCATTTCTCCCATAAATTCTTAGACATAGTTTTTAAAGCATACATGTCATGTTGGCCTTCTCCCATTAACTTTAAAGCATGTTTTTTGTAAGTGCATAAAATAATTTTGCAAAACATGTAAATGTCATTTCTCTCAAGATTTAAGCCCTAAAAATTGAACCTAAAGTGGCTGAACTCTGATAGAATTTTGAACTTCAATAGTATTTTAGTCCATCAGTTGAGTGTTAACTTCTAAAAGTTATAAAGGAAGAGTCTGTAAAGCACTAGGTAGCCTCTGGATCTCATATTTTATCAAAGGTGACATATCTAGTAAATTCCGCTACATTCAATCTCTGTAACAAATCTAAATATAAGTTCTTCATTTTAATATCCATTAACCTCAACCACTTTAAGGAAAACTATGTATATGTGTCATTTCTCCCATAAATTCTTAGGCAATGTTTTTAAATCATACATGTCATGTTGGATTTGTCCCATTAACTTTAAAGCATATGTTTTGTAAGTGCATAAAATAATTTTGCAAGCCATGTAAATGTCATTTCTCTCAAGCTTTAAGGCCTAAAAATTGAACCTAATGTGGCTGAACTCTCATAGGATTTTGAACTTCCATAAGATTTTAGTCTGTCAGTTGAGTGTTAACTTCTACAATTTCTAAAGGGAGAGTCTGTAAAGGGCTAGGTAGCCTCTGGATCTCATCTTTTCTTAAAGGTGAAATATCCAGTAAATGCCCCTATAGTCAATCTCAGTAACAAATCTAAATAGAATTTCTTCATTTTAATAGATCCATAAAACACAACCACTTTAAGGAATACTATGTACATGTGTCATTTCTCCCATAAATTCTTAGGCTCAGTTTTTAAAGCCTACATGTCATGTTGGCTTTCTCCCATTAACTTTAAAGAATTTTTTTTGTAAGTGCATAAAATAATTTTGAAAACCATGTAAATGTCATTTCTCTCAATCTTTAAGGCCTAAAAAATGAACCTAAAGTGGCTGAACTCGCATATAATTTTGAACTTCCATAGGATTTTAGTCTGTCTGTTGAGTATTAACTTCTACAAGTTCTAAAGGCAAAGTCTGTAAAGGGCTAGGTAGCCTATGGATCTCATATTTTATCAAAGGTGACATATCCAGCAAATTCCCCTATAGTCAATCTCTGTAACAGATCTAAATAGAATTTCTTCATTTTGATATCCATTAACCTCAACCACTTTAAGGCAAATTGTGTACATGTGTCATTTCTCCCAGAAATTCCTAGCCAACAATTTTAAAGCATACATGTCATGTTGGATTTCTTCCATTAACTTTAAAGAATTTTTTTTGTAACTGCATTAAATAATTTTGCAAACCATGTAAATGTCATTTCTCTCAAGCTTTACGGCCTAAAAAGTGAACCTAAAGTGGTTGAACTCTCTTAGGATTTTTAACTTCCATAGGATTTTACTCTGTTTTTTGAGTGCTAACTTCTACAAGTTCTAAAGGCAGAGTCTGTAAAGGGCTAGGTAGCCTCTGGATCTCATCTTTTCTCAAAGGTCAGATATCCAGTAAATGCCCCTATAGTCAATCTCTGTAACAGATATAAATAGAAGTTTTTCATTTTAATAGATCCATAAAACACAACCACTTTAAGGCAAAATGTGTACATGTACCATTTCTCCCATCAATTCATAGGCATAGTTTTTAAATCATACATGTCATGTTGGCTTTCTCCCATTAAATTTAAAGCATGTTTTTTGTAAGTGCGTAAAATAATTTTGAAAACCATAAAAATGTCATTTCTCTCAAGCTTTAAGGCCTAAAAATTGAACCTAAAGTGCCTGAAATCTCATAGAATTTTGAACTTCCATAGGATTTTCGTATGTCTATTGAGTGTCAACTTCTACAAGTTCTAAAGGAAGAGTCTGTAAAGGGCCAAGTAGCCTCTGGATCTCATTTTTTATCAAAGGTGACATATCCATTAAATTCCCCTACAGTCAATCTCTGTAACATATCTAAATAGAAGTTATTCATTTTAATATCCATTAACCTCAACCTCTTTAAGGCAAACTGTGTACATGTGTCATTTCTTCGATAAATTCTTAGGCAACATTTTTAAAGCATACATGTCATGTTGGATTTCTCGCATTAGCTTTAAAGCATGTTTTTTGTAAGTGCATAAAATAATTTTGCAAACCATGTAAATGTCATTTCTCTCAAGCTTTAAGGCCTAAAAATTGAACTTAAAGTGGCTGAACTCTCATAGGATTTTGAACTTACACAAGATTTTAGTCTCTCAATTGAGTGTTAACTTCTACAAGTTCTAAAGGCAGAGTCTGTATAGAGCTAGGTAGCCTTTGGATCTCATCTTTTCTCAAAGGTGACATATCCTATAAATGCCCCTATAGTCAATCTCTGTAACATATCTAAATAGAAGTTCTTCATTTTAATAGATCCATAAAACAAAACCACTTTAAGGCAAACTATGTACATGTGTAATTTCTCCCATAAATTCTTAAACATAGTTTTTAAAGCATACATGTCAAGTTTCCTTTCTCCGATTAACTTTAAAGCATGTTTTTTTAAGTGCATAAAATAATTTTGAAAACCATGTAAATGTCATTTCTCTCAAGATTTAAGGCCTAAAAGTTGAACCTAAAGTGGCTGATCTCTCATATAATTTTAAACTTCCATAGGATCTTAGTCTGTCTGTTGAGTGTTAACTTCTACAAGTTCTAAAGGTAGAGTCTGTAAAGGGCTAGGTATCCTCTGGATCTCATATTTTATCAAAGGTGACATATCCAGTAAATGCCCCTACAATCAATCTCTGTAACATATATAAATAGAAGTTCTTCATTTTAATACCCATTAACCTCAACCACTTTAAGGCAAACAATGTACATGTGTCATTTATCCCATAAATTCTTACGCAAAGTTTTCAAAGCATACATGTCATGTTGGCTTTCTCCCATTATCTTTAAAGAATGCTTTTTGTCAGTGCATAAAATAATTTTTCAAACCATGTAAATTTCATTTCTCTCAAACTTTAAGGCCTAAAAATTGAACCTAAAGTGGTTGAACTCTCATAGGATTTTGAACTTCCATAGCTTTTTAGTTTGTCTGTCGAGTGTTAAATTCTACAAGTTCTAAAGGAATATTCTGTAAAGGGCTAGGTATCACCTCTGGATCTCATCTTTTCTCAAAGGTGTTATATTCAGTAAACGCCCCAACAGTCAATCTCTGTAACAAAATTTTGTACATGTGTCATTTCTCCCACAAACTAAGTGCATAAAATTCATTTCTCCCACAAACTAAAGGCTTCCTCCCATTAATTATAGATGTTAATTCTACCATAGAAATTTTAAGTCAAACTTTAAGATAAACCATGCACATGTGTCATTTCTCCCATGCATTTGCAATAAATGTCAATTTAATATATATTTTTATTGAATTTGTTTTATTTTTAAAGGATAAAAAAGCACTAAATATGGTTGAAAAATGGAAATTATGCATAGATGTTTCTTGCTATCCCAATCCAGGGAAAGCAGTGATTACATATGTGATTTCCAATATTGTGACTAGCAAAGTCGTCCAAAATAAAATGAATATACCGGGAAGAACAAAAAACAACGAGGGATATTATATTAGATTAATATAGGTCTTGGGAATAGCTATGGAGTATGGATCAAATGGAACTGTAGTTTTCGCCAATTCTGAACTTGTGTGCAACCAGATGAATGGCATGCACCAAGTTAAGAAGGAGAGGCTAAAATAACTGCATGGAATAGTA
>CM076578.1:1114704454-1114800056 GCA_034641835.2 Pinus albicaulis | reverse complement strand
CGAGAATTGTCGAGAACATCCATGTAGGAAGCAGTTAGTGTCAGTCTAGTCATACTACCATCAGTGATCAAAATTTCTCTTTTGCATTTGCATATTAGGAGTCCCATACCATAAATTTTCACCATTCCACTAGGTCATGGATTCATTGATGACAGTTATTTTTTCATCAGTTTTCCCTCATGTGAAACTTGCTGATTCTTCTCTCTATGGTCTTTAGTCATGAGTCACTTTCACTCTCAAAATCATATTATTAGGTCATAGGGTTGGTCTCATTAGGTTCTATGGTCTCACCATGGTCAAATTAATGAGTCAAGTGTCAATAAATATCAACAAGGTCATGAGGAAATCAATAAACTCAAGTCACAACACCTGGGAAGATCAAAGAGATGTTTTATTCAGTTTAATGTAATTTTCACCTAAAAACCATGTTTTGAGGTGAAAACATGATACTTTTACTTTATTATCATCTATTATGTAATTTCATGTCATCATATGTAATAAGTCACACTTTAGAAGCTTCTATCTCCACAAAGTCATCACCCTGCCTTTCAGAGATGTTTTCAACAACATTTTTAGTGTCAAATCATGCTCCAAGTATTTTCATCAGAAAGAGCTCAGAAAGAGCTTTCCAACGGTATATTACACTCTCAAAACTAACTCATGGATTGAAATTTATGCCTAAGTGAATAAAGTCCCCTATAACCTAAACCCTCCCCTTTTCACATCTTTCCCTTAAACTTTATGTTATTAAAGTTTAATATTTCTTTTTATAAACCCCTTTTTCCCCTTCCGATTACCCAATCGCATACAAAATTTCAATGCGATTTAACCACTTCCCCTCCATGTCCCTTTGAGACTTTATAATAACAATTTAAAGTTTTGTTATCATAAAACCCCGTTAAAAAACCACTTCCCCTCCATACTCCGTTGAAAACTTTATAATAAGCATTTTAAATTTTTTTATTATAGAGCCTCATTTCGATTACATAATCATAAATCCCATGTTCTTTAATGAACCACTTCCCCACCACACCTTAGAACTTATAATAAAGTTAAAGTCTTTATTATAAATAAATCCTGTCGTTCCAACCTTTCCATCGTAATCGTGGAATTTGATATGAGCCTCCCGATTGGCCTATCACAAAAACCCCGATGTGATTCACCCGATTGATTCTGCTCGATGTACCTCATGACTGTTGATCGACCCCTCATATGCTATTTGATCATTACAATCTGCGCTTTCATAAAGTCCCCTCCAATTGAGCGCTCTCAATTGACAACTCTTGATTACATCCCCCGCTGTTGATCTGTTCGCCCAATCTAATGGTCTGCAAGCCATCACATCCATCGCATCGATGATTTCATATATCACTTAGCCCCGAGCTTCCGATCTCCAATGCCAATTTGGCTTACGGGCCCACCATACTACCCTCTGCTCTTTCATAATTAAAAGGCCCTTTTCTTTGTAAAAATAAAATTTTATGGCATTTCACTTAAACAAAGGCCTTACCCCTCACCGCCTATTCCCAATCGCGTCGGGGAAATTATGTGATATAATACACTCGGCCCCGCTCCCGAGCCTGATTCTAATTGCGATCACAATCCCCGGGTCCTACCTTGCCAGCCCTCCGCTCTTTCAATATAAATCCTTTTACTCCTTTATGAAAGCGCCCAACTGTTTTTTAATGTGTTTTGAAACAAGCGTCCCTTTGGCCTATCTTTCTTCCTTGTTTCCCACGTGACAATTGCATCGGAAGTTTTAGGTTTCGTTTCACATATATCTCCCCCATCCCTTCGATCGCCGATTTTGATTGACCCATCATATAACATATTACAATGTTTTATTACATATCGCGTCCTCGCCCTCTCCTCCAATTCCGATTGTAACATGGACCCCACTTCCTTTCCCTTCCCTTTCTCCCACTCAAAATGGTTTTCCCTTCACCGAGGCATAATTTCATTTCATTTTTATTTTTCAAAGCATTTTATCAAAGTTAGTTGTCTTCAGCGAAAAATAAAAATAGTGAGATAAAAGTTAAAGGGCCGAGAGCTAAATGGAACAGAGATTGCTATAGTAGCAGCAAAGTAGGAAATCTGTTTTTCGGATTGCCTATTTTCTTTCATCCATGTATAACAGTGAATCTCCAAGTAGTCAAATGTAATGTTGTCCCTTATTTTCAGGGGCAGATTGTTGGTTTTCTCTTACATATTTAGATTTCATTTCTTGAGCTATTAGAACAACTCCCTTTTTATGTGGATCTATGATCCCACATTTTGCATATTTATTGTAATTGAAAATTATTTGTAAAGCAGTTTGTAACTCAGAAGTAGGGGAATAGTGTGGAAGAACGCTTTGCGCTCCATTGTATAGTTTGATAAGGAATTAATAACAGATGCAGCTCTGATTTGTGGGATCCATGTGGTATGAGTTTTAGTATTTGTTCTCTCTTTGTGTTCATATGTAAATTGTTATGTTTCACCATTCATTCATAAACATCTCTTTTTTAATGTTTTCAAGATAGAAAGGTAGAATCCATTTTATATGCTATGCCTTGGGGAATCATTCATACTCTGTGTTTTTCTTCTGTTTGAAAAGGATCCATTTGTTGTACCATTTTCAACTCCTCACTAGTCTTTCCATCCCATCCTTATTTAAACTTAATTGCTAAAATTTCCTGCCTATCTTGCCCCTTGAAATACCCTGTGTCCTAATTTAATTCCCCAGTTTCATACTGTCCCACTTTGTCCCACACATCCCTGAAAATTCATTTAATTTATTAAACTTATTTTCCATTATTATAGCTAGCCTAGTATCAGTCCATTATTTCACTTTATTGAATATCTTTTCATGGAGAGAGATCTTCCTGACCTTGTAGGGCTAGCTACAAGGTTGAGCGAGGTTTAGACGTTGCCCTGATTTGCCCTTTTCAGCTCTCGGGGGTCCAAATCGTGTGCTAATAGGAGTCACTTTTCTTCCAGGAAGTCCAAGTGTATACTAGTATCTTTCACGAATTCTGTGATTTTTTCACCTAGTCTTACGAAGAGATGCATGGAATCGACCCCAGTATTTTGGTGCACGAGATTCCCACCTACCTAGGTGTGAAGTCTGTTCGCCAGCATCTTGATCCCGTGCATCCTCGGAAAGCCACCGCTATCAAAGCTGAAGTTGAAAAACTTCTCAAAGTGGGTTTCATTTATCTGATTCCTCTGATAGAGTGGGTTTCTAACATTGTTTGTAATGTTCCAAATTTGGAAATTAAGCAATATTTGAAAAAATATTGGTTATGTAGCATCAAAAAAATCTCATAAAAGATGTTATAATTCATATCCTTCAGTAAATACAACAGCAGAAACCTTATATATCTTTTTATGGGCAAAAAGGTGGGGAAAAGTGATGATTTTGGCCCTAAAATGAGTGTATTCAGAAATTTGCATAAAAATAAGAGAAATGGTGGAAGGTTATTTTATATTAGGTTATTAGGGAACTATTTTCTGAATTTCATCTCAAAAAAATCATTCTAGCTAAGTTAAACAGATCCTCCTCCCCAAACTAGGCTTAAAAACCCTAATTTCCCATGACTTGGAGCATGCAGAAATTACTGAAGCTTCTACAACATGATTTTATGAAGGGATTAGCTAATTTTATGCATTAAAATTAGTATGGAAACTTAGAATGAGATTCAAATGATTAAGGCTAAGAAAAACATATCTTTTCATAAAGGAAAGCTCCAAAAGAAGTGTTGCAACACATGAGAAAAGACTGCAGATTATGACAGCGTTATTTTCAGAATTCTGAACCAGTATTTTATTGAGTTTCAGATATATAACAGATCATAGGACAAAATTATATATCTAAATGGGATCTATATGCAAAAATTACTTCTTAGTACATTCCCCTTGGGGATCTCAGCTGAAAGGAAAGAACACTAAATAGATATGAGATCTACACCATGGATCTACAGTAAACTTCAGAAATTTCTGAAGAATATATCACACAGCAGATCATATCTGAAATATGACATGGATTGGTTTTCCAATCCACGGATCACCTCAGTGAAGGAAGAAGTCCTTTCACCGGAGATCTCTCCTCCAAACTGCTAGCAAATAGTCACTGCAACGCTGCCTGCAAAATAACGCAGTTGCTGAAGCTAACTGTGATGTTGAAGTGATGCACACTTTTGCATCATGCCAAGATAAGGATCTAGAGCTCAAAACAGATATTGCGCTCTTGTCAATGGTTTAGATGACTTCCCCACTGAAAAGACGCAATAGAACTCTTCAGAGCTGCATAGATCTGATTCCACTTGCTGCTGCTTTCAAATAAAACCAAACCCTCAACAAGATATGCGTTGTATTTGGAAGAAGAAGCTTGGCCAAAATTCCGGATAGTGGACCAATGCAGCACAATCTCCTCCAAGAGAACCTCAAGGAAGGAGGAGGAATTCCTAAACAAGAAATTCCTCTCTCTACTTAAACAACCAAGAGAGTTTGAGTTGCTCAAGCAATCTCAAAATTTGATTATCATCAACAACTTTTTCCTTGAGCCTTCTCCTTCGTTTTATAAGATGAAGATGTGCAAAACCCTAAACCACCTTGAATCACTTAACCCTTTTCACATGTGGTCCTCCTTCTAGAACTACGTTGTCCCTTTAGGAGATACATTGAACCTAGACAGCACTATAGATTTGGCCTTGTTGACCCAGTCAAATAGCTCAAACCTGTTTCACACACAAGTGGATTTTATGTAACTCGCTCAGATATAGATTTTTTCACATTGAGCATTGATTTATTAATTGATATAAGGAGTTTTACATGTCCTCCATTAGTCATTTATTCATAAATGGAAAATAAAACAAAATTTAAATGTTCCAATTAGCTTGGGCTAATTAGGAACATTACAGCCCTCCCCTCCCAAATGTTGCTTGTCCTCAAGCAACTGCAAGGATAGAACTGAAGGATGTCCCCTCCTCCTACTGTAGCATCCACATATGATGATCTCCTCCAAATAATGAAATGTTGTGTCAACAATGAATCTCCATATTGCCTCTCCCAAGCATGTAAATTAGCTGAATAGCTATCATCATGAATAAGTAGAGTATTCAAGGATGCAATAAGGTGTTTCCTAGAGGCTCCCTTGAGGCATGGAATCTAAAATGTATTGGGAAACAACATTCCCATGTGGATCCTCCATCCCCAAGCAGTCATCCACACAAAGTGAGTTACCTCCCAACATGGCAACTCCTGAAAATGTTCCTCCACCTTGAGCTCCCACAAAATAGGTGGGCTGAAAATCTGCACATGGTAGACAGGATAGCCTACCCCATAATGTTCTCCTCTCCACTTAAGATAAGTGTAGAGTGCAAACCGATCTTGGGGTGCAAGGATATTGCCCTTAAGTGGCATCATGAAGACTAGATCTGCAAGGATCCTCCCTCCAACGCTGTAAAACCAGTTAGCCCAAAATGTTCCATATGTGATGGACAAAAGGGTATTATCATAAGGTATTCCATCACACACATGGCCCACCTCCAAGAGAAACAAGTGTATGGTCATGGTGGCCACAACTCTTCCCATGTTCCCATTAGAACATGTACTACAGAAAATGTGGGAACCCACTTCCCAAAAGGACACATCCAAACCATGTGCCTCACTCAACATCATGTCTTCCATCAAGATAAAATCAATATCAACAATTGAGAACATGATTATCATCATCATGAAGGAAATACTGAAGGTTCTATGTGATGCAAGAGAGGACCAACAGTTTCCCAAGTCTTCACAGCGCAGTTTTACATACTACTTCTTTAGAAGAATACATGGAAAATTGTTTCTTGTTACATGGTTAATCATATAAATCAAATGAACATACATGTAAGGAAAACATATTTGCCCAAGGCCACATAAGAGATGGTTGTCTCCATCATATAACTTGGCCCAATGTAGATCATGGAGCTCAATGAATGGCTTGCCCTCTTATGGAGAAATGCACTGCCAAAAGATGGTAAGAGGATGCAAGAAAAAGCTCTCACCATATGTTGGAAGCAAGAAGATACATGGAATCATGAATGAATCCTCCATAATATTTTGGCACACTCCCATGAAGGGGGATGAACCAAGTGCTGCATGAAAGTCCTTCTCCTCCTGCTTGGAAACCCAAGTCAAGAAAAGCACACCACAGTGATAGATGTCTCCATCTACCACTTCATCTTCTTCACCTTCCCTTTGCTCACCAAGTGCATCAAATGAGAAGTGATCCTGGGAATACTCCATCAATAAATCCTAGCTCCAAAGTGACAATGTTGTTGACCTATGCAAATAGGATCCCATTAACACATAGCTCCAATATTTGACATGTAGAATGTCAAAGGCATCTCCCATAATGTTGTTGCATCTGAGAAGTCCTTCCAATGAAGAAAGTCCTTCTTGAACATCCAAGGTCAAGGAGTAACCCCTTTTCACTAGGATAGTGCCATCTTCTACTCCTGCAACATCATGAAAACTATGAGAGAAAATCTGCCCTTTCTCTCTCAAGAACATCCCAAGCAAGAAAATATCTTGCTACCTACTCCCATCATCAAGATCATGTAGTGAAAACATGGTGATTGACATGAAGAATATTATGTCAACACAATGTGTCCATACTCCTTTCTGCTCTATGGTGCAAGTATCCTACCACATAGCCTTAGAAAGAGAGTGATGGCCAAACTCTTTCAAGAGCAACCAGTGCAGCCAAGCCTCCTGCTGCCTGGTGTCATAGATCTGCAAGTAGCTCTCTAGCTTCTTACTTTCCATCCACATTCACTCAACCAATTGTGGATGTCTCCTTCCACCCTTCATCCTAGTACTCCTCCCCTGAGGGTTACCATCATCCCAAATCAAATTCCTGCATTTCATGGGATCTTGAAATGCAATCTTCCCTAGGATAAATTTGAGCCTATGAGGATCCAAATAGATGGTAGGAAAAAACCTCCCATAATGATGTGCATGGCTCAAGAAATGTCCAACATAGTCATGAGAGATGTTATCCATCTGAAGATGTCCTCCATCTTCTATCTTCTCTTGTGAGAAGGGAAGATCCTCCTCAAACTGTTGAAGAACTTTGCACTCCATGATGTGCTGAAGTGCACCTCCAATGCATTCTTCCCATGAGGTCTCCGCCTCATGCATGACCTTCCAAAACCAAAGGGGCCTTGGATTTGCTGTATGTAGAATCTTCTCTTTGAGCAAGGGTGTGCTCATTGAGAAAGAGTCATTTGGAAAGGAGAAAGGGTTTCTCACTCCAAGATGTCTACCATCCATCATTCCATCCTTTATTTCTCCATGAATTAACCTTCCATGTGAATGCTCCAATGAGGAATAGTTCCTCTCTTCTTCCTCACTTATTTGGCACAGCGCAGTGCAACTTTGTTGCTCAAAATCATCAGCACGCAAAGATGTAGATCTCTCCATACAATGTGCTGAAATGACAATAGATGGATTTTTAATCATTTGTCGGTGAGATGTAGAAGCAAGAGCTTCTTCTACAACTATGTAGTATCCCTTCATTATTGAACATGAAGGCTGCTCTTCCAAGGTTTTGCCAACGCTGGTACAATTCTCCACCTTCTCAATCTCCTTGAGATCTTCCTCAATACCCTTGAGGGTCTGGAAAAGGAGCAAGGATATCTCCTCTTCTGTCATTCTTCCAAGTGGTGGAGCCATGCTATTGTTTCTTCTGTACAATACATCTTCTTTGTGAGGCTAGGAAGTGCATGGGTCTTCCTCTCCTTCTTGAAACCCTTTGTAGGTCTCACTGCAATTTTCTTCTCCTTGAAACCCTCTAGGAATCTCAGTGCATCTTCTTTCTCTTTTCTAATTTAACTCCTTGGTGAGGCCCTTATTAGATCTAAACATTGATGAGATTAATATCATCCTCTCCATCATTTTGATATCTGTTTCTTCTCTTCTCTAATACTACTATAAATTTCCCTCTTCAGGAGTATCAAAATTCTATTCTAGAGATTGACTGTAGGGGCATTTACTGGATATGTCACCTTTGAAAAAATGATGAGATCTAGAGGCTACCTGGCCATCTGTAGAATATTTCTATAGATCTTGAAAGAATCCTGCTTCAGGGATTTACCACTTTGGCTTGAAGCCACAGGCTGAGCAAAATATCTTGATCTCATACCACTCTAATGCTTCAAATCTGGAAATTAAGAAACATTTGACAAAATATTGGTTATGAAGCATCAAAAAATATCATAAAAGATGTTATAATTCATATCCTTTAGTAAATACAACAGCAGCAACCTTATACAGTGTTTTATGGGCAAGATGGTGGGGAAAAGTGATGATTTTGGCCCTCAAATGAGTTTATTAAGAAATATGCGTAAAAATAAGAGAAATGGTGGGAGGTTATTTTATATTATATCATGAGGGACCTATGCTCCAAATTTCAGCTCAAACAAATCATTATAGGTAAGTTAAACAGTTCCTCCTCCCCAAACTATGCTTAAAAACCTTGATTTCCCATGACTTGGAGTATGCAGAAATAATTGAAGATTCTACAGCGTGATTTTCTGAAGGGATTAGTTGATTTTATGCATAATCATAAGTATGGAAACTTAGAATGAGATTCAAATGATTAAGGCTAAGAAAAACAGATCTTTTCATATAGGAAGGCTCCAAAAGAACTGTTGCAACACATAAGAAAAGACTTTAGACTATGCCAGCATTATTTTCAAAAATATGAAGTAGTGTTTTATTGAGTTTCAGATATATAACATATCAGAGGACAAAATTATAGATCTAAATGGGATCTATATGCAAAAATGCCTTCTTAGTACATTCCCCTTGGGGATCTCAGCTGAAAGTAAAGAACACTGAATAGATCTGAGATCTACACCATGGATCTGCAGTAAACTTGAAAAATTTCTGAAGAATACATCACAAAGCAGATCAGATCTGAAATATGACATGGATTGGTTGGCCAGTCCACGAATCACCTCAGTGAAGGAAAGAAGCGCTTTCACCAGAGATCTCTCCTCCAAACTGCTAGCAAATAGTCACTGCAACTCTGCCTGCAAACTAATGCAGTTGCTGAAGCTAACTATGTTGTTGAAGTGTTGCACACTTTTTCCTCATGCTAAGATAAGGATCTGGAGCTCAAAACAGCTATTGCACTCTTGCCAATGGTTTAGATGACTTCCCCACTGAAAAGATGCAATTGAACTCTTCAAATCTCCATAGATCTGATTCCACTTGCTGCTGCTTTCAAAGAAAACCAAACCCTCAACAGGATCTGCATTGTAGTTGGAAGAAGAAGCTTGGCCAAAATGTTGGATAGTGGACCAATGCAGCACAATCTCCTCCAAGAGACCCTCAAGGAATTAGGGGGAATTCATGAACAGAAAATTATTCTCTCTAGCTAAACAGCCAAGAGAGTTTGATTTGCTCAAGAAATATCAAAATATAATTATCATCAACAACCTTTTCCTTCAGCCTTCTCCTTCCTTCTTTAAGATGAAGACGTGAAAAACCCTAAACCACCTTGAATCACTTAACCCTTTTCACATGTGCTCCTCCTTCTAGAACTGCGCTGCCCCTTTAGGAGATACATTGAACCTAGACAGTGCTGCAGATTTGGTCCTATTGACCCAGTCAAACAGCTCAAACCTATTTCAAACACAAGTGGATTTTATGTAACTAGCTCAGATATAGCTTTGTTCACATTGAGCATTGATTTATTCATTGATCTAAGGAGTTTACATGTCCTCCATTAGTCACTTATTCATAAATGGAAAATAAAAAAAATAAAAAAATGTTCCAATTAGCTTGGGCTAATTGGGAACATTACATTGTTCCTCTAGATAAGAAGCAGGGAGAAATTCGTGTCTTTTTTTACTATCGCGATATCAATCGAGCCTGTCCTAAGGATAATTATCCCACCCCTTTCATCGATCAGATCATTGAAGATTGTGCGGGGAGTGAGATATTTTCCCTTATGGACGGTTTTTCTAGCTATAATCAGATCAACATACTTCTGTATGATCAACACAAGACCTCTTTTATCTGTCCTTGAGGAACGTTCACGTATAAGAAACTCCCTTTCGGCTTGAAGAATGCTGGGGCTACGTTCCAACATGCGATGTCTTATGCCTTTCACGATATTTTGCATATTGTTCAACCATACCTAGATGACCTTTTGGCTCATTCAGTTGCGTGGAAAGACAACCCGAAACATCTCCACCAGATCTTTATTCATTGTAGATGCTACAACATTCGGCTTAATCCGCATAAATGCATCTTCTGCATTGACTCTAGTAGACTTTTAGGGTTTATTGTATCTTAAGAGGAAATTCGCCTTGACCCACTTAAGGTTGAGGCTATTGTTAATCTCCCCTCCCCATCCTCGTTACACCTACTTTAGATTCTCCAAGGGAAAGAAAATGTTTTACGTCGTTTCATCCCAAACTACGTCAAACTAGCCAAAGGATTTACACAGCTTTTAAAGCAGGATGTCCCTTTCTATTGGGATGAGATTGCTCAGCAGTATTTTGATAGTCTTAAGACGTTTCTTGTCAACGCTCCTCTATTACGTCCTCCGAATTATCATCTTGATTTCACCCTTTATCTAGATGCCACCTTTAGTATGATCGGCATGGTTTTGGTTCAAGATGATGATGATGGTAACCAGAACGTCATTTACTATTTGTCTCGAAACCTTCTCGACCCTGAAACACATTACACACATGTCAAGAATTTAGCGTTGGTTGCGGTCTGGGTCGTCCAACGTTTTCGTCATTATATCCTTTTACACACGGTGACCGTGATTTCTGATTGTAACCCCATGACCTATATTCTATCTCGGCAGTTTCTGGGGGGGGGATACTCGAAGTGGATTGTTATCCTCCAAGAGTTTGATTTGGATTTTACTACAGCCAAATCGAAGAAATCACTTGTTTTCTCTTATTTGTTTTTTTCTCTCCCCACCAACTCTGCTCCTTCACATTCCGAGGATCATATTCTGGATGAAACTCTTTTCTTGATTAGCACCCTCGATCCATGGTACGGTGATATCATCGTGTATCTCCAAACTTTTACTTTCAGTTCTGAGTTAACGAAAGATGCCCGACACCGTGTTCAGCATCAATCACAACCTTATTGTATTGTTGGAGATACCCTTTATGGTGTTGGAGTCGATTCTGTACTCTGCCAATGTCTGACCCTCGAGGAAGCTGAGAAAGTTTTAAACAACTTTCATAGTGGTGCCTGTGGTGGTCACATGTCTGGTTATGCCACCACATAGAAGATCCTGCATGCTGGATATTTCTGGCGATCCATTTTTAAATATTGCATTGTTGCAGTACACAAATACCATGTGTGCCAGATATATCAATGAAAGATGTGTGCACCACCTATTCCTTTACACCCTGTCATTACTGTTGGTCCTTATTCTAAATGGGGCATAGATTTTATGACGTGTAACCCTCGTTTGGCTGGGGGGCATGCCTGTATTATCGTCACCATCGATTATTTTACGAAATGGGCTGAAGCAATGCCTACATTGGCTGCGGACGGTAAGACAATGGCACAATTCATATTCAATCACGTTATTGCTCGGTTTGGTGTCCCTCAAGCCATTTTTACCGATCATGGTTCTCATTTTTTGGATTATATGATGGTGAAGCTGACATCTAAGTTTGGTCTGCCTCATGACAGCTCAACGCCTTATTATCCTCAAGTTAATGACCAATTTGAAGTTGTAAACAAAGTCCTGGTTACAATGCTTCAATGAAAAATTGGGATCCATAAATCAAACTGGCATCTCATTTTGTTTTCAGCTCTATGGGCTTACCGAACTTCACTTAAGAATGCAACTAGATTTACGTCGTTTTAGTTGGTATATGGTCTGGAAGCCATGCTTCCGATTGAATGTGAAATCCCTTCACTCAAACTAGCTGTGGAATTACTGCCTAATACTTCGCCTGAGGAAGAACGTCTCCTCTACTTAGAGAGATTGGATGAAACTCATTGCTTAGCTGCCTTGGTGATCAAAGCACAGAAGAAGCGAGTCAAAGCTCATTTTGACCAAACAGTTTCCCCTCGTTATTTTATCGAAGGCGATCTTGTTCTCCTGTATGACCAAGCTCATGAAAATCTGGGGGCAGGAAAATTCCAACCCATGTGCCATGGGCCCTACATCGTCAAACGTGTGTTACGGAATGGGGTTTATGAGCTTATCGATTATGAAGGTTATCCCTTATCGCAGCCTAGAAATGGGTTGTACTTGAAAAAAGTATTATGCTTGATTCATTCATGCATGAGATGTGTACATAGGTGATTTTTTCATTTTTGTGCATGCTTTGGTTTGATGTGCTTTGTGAGTTGTTTTCTACTTATTGGGTCTTGTTTTCTATGTAGATGTCTATTTCCCCTTCTGTTGGTTTCATGGATAGTGCTTCCCGCAGTACCAGGAACTTGTCTTCGGCAGCCTGGGTAATTTATGATCCTATTTGTGAGTTGATTAACTTACAAGGTATTTGTCTAGGACCAGCGACAAACAATGTCACTGAATATAGTGTTTTTTTGGAACTATTAACCGAGGCAGTTAACCTCGACATACATGCGTTGCTTGTGAATTTGGATTCGCAGCATGTTGTTCTTCAACTTAACGGTCATTATTCAGTTCGAAACCCATGCATTTTGAGATTTTACTCGTGTATTCGTTTACTTGAAAGAAATTTTGATTTCTTTACATATCAACATATACCAAGACGAATTAATACATTAACAGATGCAATAGCTAACATTGTGCTAGATAGACATTTGCGCAATTTATAAAAACATCATCATATGTAAATAGACCCATGTAGAAAATAGATGTATATATATCTCATTTGTTTGCAACGTGTGCATCGTAAAACCCAAAAAATAATATATGTTTGTTTCAGTTACATCATGAGACAACATGTCTCTCAAAAATGTGCGGAAATAAAGCCTAAGTGCCTAATCGGCGTGGTGTTCATGATAGTACATCACTGCCTGTAGCAACTGCCTCAGCAAATGGTTTATACGACTCGACACCCCTACAGTGTGCCTCTGATAGGCCTGAGGCACATCATCCAAGCGAGCACGAGCGATCCCCTCCAGGTTCTGTACTATCTCCTCCTCACCACCCTCGCCATGAGGATCGAAATCGTGAGGAATTCGCCTCTCTATTGGCGACTTACCTGTAGGACGCTCTGGGCAAACATTTGCATACATATAAGAATAACTGTCAGAACATGAATATTTACCAAAAATTTATAATCTCATGAAAATAAAAAATGAGTCTCACCTAGTTCTTCGTCCCAATCCTCTCCCTCTAGGAGTGGGAGGTCTGGGTCTCCGGTGAAGTCTGTGCCGGCGTAGGGCCAATCCTCCATGAAAATTAGTTGTCGTTGAAGCCAATCAAAAAACTCTAGCCTCCAGCACATCTGTTGGCCACCCCCTACTCTAGGCATCAGTGCAACCCATCGGGCCATCGGTGGCTCGCTGGCTGGTGGCATCAGGACAATAACCTCTTGACGCTGGAGTATGGGTAATCATTCCAAGAACAACGATACCAGAATCAATCCAAACCCAAACTGCTTTAGTTTGGTCTTCTTGCACTTAGTGAGTTTCCGTTTGATGTTGATAGTCACAGCCTCAGCCCAGTTGAAGAGAATTGGGTTCATACACTCTGAGGCAAGAAGTAGTTGTGTCTTCCTAGCCTCATGTGGTGCCTGTGATCCCGCAGCCCGCATGATAGTGTACAACACTACTCTTAGTTCCAAATCAGGGACGGTTTGGATTTCCACTTTGCCTCTCCTTGTTCCTTTTCATGCCCCTCGGCACACCCTGTCAATTACCATTTCCATTCTTTCCCCGAAAGGGCGGGTACCAGTCAAGATAGGGACTGCACCCCTACATGACAACCCAGTGATGAAATACACATCAGAAACTTTGAGTTCAAGCTCCTGATCCTGAAGTACAAACTTTTCCTGATCTTCATCCCAAATGCTTATCAAATATTGAATCAATTCGGGCTGAGCCCGGAGACATGGTGTCAGGAAGAACTTCGTGAGCCCACAATTTCTGAGGGCTTTCATACATTGTTCATTTTCCATGGCCTATTCATCCTCTTCACTATTTTCTCTTTCTTTTCACTCAATTACCATCTTTTCTTCTTTTTACCTACATGCATTTTTCATAGGAACACTGTAAGTCCCCTTGGGTATCAAAATTTGTAATCAAATGGTTGAATTTTCCTAAAATTGAAGAATATTTTAGGTTGCGCGGTTCGCGCGACTATTTTTCTAACATTCGCGCCACCTGGCGTGACCCTAGTGTAAAAAAGGGTCGATTAGCGTGGGTCTGTGCTCGAAATCTGTGCCAACCACGATGCCCTAGTTTTTACAAATCCTTCCCTAAGGGATCCAAAATGATAATTATATGTAATGAAATATAGCTGAAAAGATAGAAAATGGTGTCAGATCTTACCTGAAACTGACGGAATCTAGATTGGTTCACTGGATTGTTCACAATCGTCGCCAAAAGATCGCAAGGAAAACGGGTCACTGTTGCTCTGCAAAGAGGTAAAAGTGAAAATTAAATAATTTTTACCACTTCGAAATCTTAAAATAGGTTTTAAAACATATTTGTCGATATATTTTAATATTTTTTTTTAGGAACACGTTTTACATGCATTTTTTTGTGCAGCAACAGGTTTTCACATGGTTATGACGAAGAAACGAGTTGTATTTTATACCTTTTCAGACTCGGTAAAAACACGAAAAAGTCACTACTGGAGTCACCTTTCAACTTTTTCTGACTCTCTAAAACTAAAAAGATTCTTGAGTCACTTGTCATTTTGAACTCGTTAAATTTTCTGTGAAACGATATCTACCTAGTATACATTTACCCCTTTTTCGGGCTGGGGTAGATTATTTATGAAAAAGGAATACCTTAGCCGATCGTGACTAAGAGGTTCTCTCAGACATAGTTTTCTACCTTTTCGGATCTGTGAGACTACCTACGAAAAGGGACTGCTGGAGTTTTCTTTTCCGCCTTCTTTTCAAACTATCTAAATATGAAAATATGCCAAGTTCTCCCTTTGTCAGACTCGTTAAAACCTGATGACATCAGACTCTTTCGTCATGATGTTACTCAAGTTCCTCCTTCCTATGGCTCGTAAAATGTACTAGGTTGGATTTATCCCAAGGAAAAACTTAAATCATAAGCATATGCTATCCCCTTCAAGCTTGTTTTCAAAAATAATTGTGGTACGCGCAAGAAATGGTGGGGGCAAATGGAACCAGATTGTAGTCGTGCTAGCAGTATGTCACTCTTGAACATGGCACTTGTCTTCATTCGTGTTGGGTTGGGGACATCTCACCTTTACATTTGTTTTCCTCCATGGTTTTGTGTAATCTCTTTTGATCACTCATCTGCTCTTTGCCATGTCACCATGACCTCAGATCCCTTGATGTCAAATACTGCCAAATCCAGTGTCATGTCACCGATATGTTCAAGAGAAGTTTGCCTCTGAAGTTTTCAACCTTCCTCTGATTCTCTGTCAGTCTTGATTCACAAACATCATGTTCCTCTGTCTCATTTCGATGATGTGGGAAATATTATGGCCCACCTTCAACCAAGGTCACTTCCTGTCAACTCCAGCTCATTATCCAGGAAGTTGATCTAGAGACTCCCTTCAGGTACCTTGGAGCCTACATGCCTCAATGGCAGGTTCTTCGCATTCAACACAAGGTCCACATCATTGGCTTTCGGTCAACTGACTATGTGGGTATTCAACGTCAGATCACTGTTCACATTTCATGGATTGTACTTTTCGTACCTTGAGAGCCATTTTCATTATTGGTGGTTTCTCTTGCATCTGTTAACAACTTTCATCATTGGCTAGTAATCAAACGATATTATTGAATGTTCAAATTCAGCTCACATATTCGCATGCTCGAATTTGTACTTTGTTCAGGTCGAGATGGAGCGCAAGACCCTAGGTTTTTTCTGATGAAATCCAGGCTACAGGTTCTTTGTAGATTACTATGACTTATTATATGACTCTTCTGATTGGATGGCTGCGACCATACCTGAGTCAGTTTGTTGATCCCTATTGCTGGATGGCTGTGTCCATACCTCGGATCTCATTGTTTATGTACTCTTTTATGGATGGTTGTGCCCATGCCACATGTCATGTTTCAGATGTATCATTTGTATTCATACTCCCAGGTTTTCTGACAGCAGTGTTTTGGTCGAACGCGTTCTCATAAATAATTTCACCCCTCTCTCTCTCTCGGACCTCATGCTTTAGGGGGCATCTGTTACACAGCATTTTGTCACCATACCTTTAATCCCTTGCCCCGCATATTGGAGGGTATTTCCCATGACATGTGAGCAGTTTCATACTCTGCAAACACCTTCTTTGCATCCTTCTGCATAAGGACATCATTTATCTTGTTGACATTTCCTCAGAAAGCCCATAAAAACGTATGTTTTGGCATTAGTGCGGGTAGCCAGTTCACCCCTTGCGCCATTGTGGAGGATGTACACTAGAGGCCGCACCAACTGGTGCTCTGTCTCTTTGTTGTGCTCGTGCCATCCTTTTTGGGAATGTTTTTTAACAAATTAGAGGCATAAGTTTCCTTTAACCACCTCAGGGATGACTCAGAGGAAGTGGTTAATCTGATGAGCCACTGATCTCCCTCTTTAGGTAGTGGTTTCCTCCTCCCATGGAACACTCCTAGAAGATAGGTCTCCCTTCCATGATTATAGGGATCCTAACCTCTCCCTCTCCCTCTATATAAACAGGCCTTCTCCCTTTATGAAAGCTAGCTGAACATACAGCCAAGAAGCTGAACTTGGAGAAGAGATACTATAGCTGAGTAATTGCTATCGAGAAGGTAGAACCAAGGATAATTTCGTAGAGAGAGCCCCGTCCGAATTCCCGACGAGATTTGTGAGACGCGCTCTGCTGGAACCCTGTTGGAGGAGACTGCAATGTCGAAGCTTGTTTGTACTCTTCTTTCTTTCCTTTAATATACTTGACTATGGTATTGGTTCCATAATTGTGTTGTGTTTATTGATGCACTGATTTAGTCTTCTTTGACTGACTGATAGTTACGGATGCCAAATAGTATGTTGTAGATCGTCTTTGTTTCTTGTGTATGTGCAGGTATCAGAGCATGAGAACGAGAGGATCATTATCTGTCAAACCAGGAGCGAGAGGCAACCACTCTTTAGATGAAAACAACAGCGCAAGATATACGGTAAGCTATCTATCGAGTCTTCGTCCATTCGTTAACTAGGAATTGATGTCATAGTGTGTCTTGTTTGTGGCTAGACCCACTCTAGGGCTAGTGGGATCGCCTCTGTCTGTAGAGGGGATTTACCTCAACAACAGACCTCCAGGTCGCCAAGGCGCAGGGTCATAAGGTCGTATCCTTTCTCAACTAGTCCTGATTTGTGACTTTGCAACCCCCATTAATGACTACACATGCGACCCCTTTATAAATAAAAGGGTCGCGTAGGTTGCATTTTACCTATGTGACGGAGTGAACAAGACCTTTGACAAGCCAATTGGAGTGCGAATTTTCCCGAGTAAGTTTCCTAATCCTCTTGTTGTTTCCTTTTTCGTTTTGATGTTTCCTTACCTACCCCAAGCCCTGGGCTATTAATTTCCCTTGAACCCATTCATTTGCAACCTCAAACCTCATCGTCTCTCCAGCTAGGGTTTCATATAAACTGTTATAAATCCATTTTTCCTGGCCCCTTCTGAGCCTTGTCTTTCCTCAAGCTATCACAGACACCCCTCCCTAGCTTCCTTGGGGGCACTCAAATCTGGTTTACCCATCTCCCTTAGAATTTTCACCTTCTTTCATCTTGTTCCCCGCGGGTCATGATCGCCTAGTCTCCCTAAAAAATCCCTAATGCAACCCTGCGACCTCGCGACCTTGCGACTTCATGACATCGCGACTTGGTCACTGAGTCGCAAATTCATGAGCTCAAAAATCATCGACTCACCGCATGATTGCGACTTTGTGACCTGCCGACCTGGTCACAGGTCGTCAATTCGTAGAGTTGCAATGTCGGGATCTTTCACGCATGTGTGACCTTGTGACCATGCGACCTTGTTGCTAAGTTGAAAATTCACAAACCTACCTAATCCTATATATAGTGACCACCAGGGGTTGGAGGGACCTAGCCTAAGTATCCAAACCATTTATAGCTCTAGTAAGTCCCGTTATGTTTTTCTATCATGCCGCCTGTCTTATCGTGGGATTGTTTTTTGAACATGCAAGGGGATATTGAAGTCGAGCTCGAGTGCGTTTCCATCTCTTCGGCCTCAAGTGATATGGGGCCTCCAACAATTTGAAGGAGAGACACAAGCCTAGAGATAGAGCTATCAGGAGAGGACATGCCTCCTCCGCCACCCCCTATCTATGGAGACACCACCTCTGTCTTTAGAAAAGGAGATAATATGACCTAGTATCAATTTTACTAGGAATTCAAAAATCCAGAATTCCTAGAGGATCTCGTAGACTGGAAAGTATATATTCAAGTCAAAGGATCCAAGCTTCACTACGTAGGCTCTCATCCACCAATATTCCCATGTGCAAAAGTAGTCAAATGGATCCTCCAGAAGGTTGATTCCAATTTCTGGGTCATCTGCGATCACTCACGGAAAAAATTTTCCAGCCTGACTGGGAAGGACGCAGAATTATAATATGCAATCCCACTAGGGACGAATCCTTTAATGCCGAATGAGTTGCCACACATGAAGAACCAGTGCCAGAAACCTTGAAGTGTTGGTGGGAGGACTGAGAGAAGTTTAAAGGGAAGAAGGACCAAGAGTATAAAAATGATGTCCTTAGGAAGGTCTATAAGCTTATAGCAACAATGATGTGCAGATTGTATGGCTAGAAGGATGCCACTACATTCAGTGGGGCTTGGGTCCCTCTCATGTATGTGATTACCTCCTATGACACCTGTTTCAACTGGGCTTACCTGGCAATATCGGCCCTCAAAGAAAACATATCACCAACACAGATACCATAAGAGGGATGCACATCAGAATTCTACATGGCCTCCTACCTCTTAGATGCAGTGTGCACGAGGTGCCATTGAGGGATGGTGACATAAATAGGATGTAAAGCGTGGTGGGCCCATTCACAAAGAGCTAAATGTGATATGGGCTACCAGGTACAAGCAAGATATGGAATCCATCTCAGACAAATTCATACTTGCACTCTATCGACATATTTTCGGCAAATAGACCGTGCATGTCCAGTCGGTCTATAGAGACAGTATCCAAGATATCCAACTGGTTTCCCATTCCAGAGATTACTTTTTTTAGTGTCTTTGGGTCATTCAAGGCACCTCACGCACTACCCAAGTTCCTCACTGACAAACTAATGTTGCAAGACGTGTGCTATCAAATGACGAGTGGGTTCTCCAAGACCCTCAGCAAAGGCAAACGGAAGCCATAGCCTACCCTCCCACTTAATATTGGTGCCTACATTGTCAAATATTTCAAAGAAGTGGAAGCAAAGGCAGAAAACATCAAAGCCTTTCACTTCGGGACCCTCGCTCATAGATCTTATGATCCGGAAAGGATCGTCCTTGCACACTACAAGTGGGGTAATTTTAACTGGAACTATCAACACACAGAATTCCCTATTGAGGAACATACTAGAAAATGGTACAATGCAGATAGAGAAGCCCCTCCTAAAGAATTACCTGACCTGAGTGGGGATCAAGGGGGTCAGCATGACCAAACTCTAGAAGAAAGAGCTCACGTGTTGAAAAGGAAGGATCCTGTAGGAGGAGTGTCATCTTCAAAATCTAAAAGGCCAAAGAATAATACAAGCAGTAATCCTCATAAATATCAATAGGAGAGAAGGGAAAAAGAGGCCAAGGCACAGCTAGAGGCAAAGAATAAAATGAGAGAGGAAGAGCTAAAAAGGACCCAAGACACCTTGGCATGGCAACAGGAAGAACATAAGAAAAAGAAAGAGGCTGAAGAACAACAGAAGAAACAACAAAGAGAGGAGCGGAAGAAGAAGAAGACATAAGATGCCTGCAAGAAGAAAGATGAAGAAGAAAGATAGAAGAGAGAGTCTGAGCACAGGATGAAGGAAGAATAAGATAAAGAAGAAGCTGAAAAGTAGAGAAAGGAAGAACAAGCTCAGAAATTACAGAAGGATGCACCTAGAGACTCAGAGGGAAGCAATTCATCACCCTTGAAAAATAGGGAACAAGCAGATCTGCCACATATTGAGGCACCCTTGGTAACTACCGTGACAAGTGGGCACCTCCCACTCTCTGAGCCCCACATCCCAGAAGAGCATGAGGACGATGTCCTGGACCTGACGAGGATATTCTATGACTAGTTTACTCATAGAATTAGGCAAGAAAGGAGGAAATGTCTTGCACAGAATCCAGTCGAGTGCCTCGTGGTGACCACAGAAAAGGACATAGCCCTAGACACTAGGACTAATCCCATAATGATAGCATCAGCTGGAACCACCTTCACAACAAATACGGAGGAAAATTTCAGTAGGATGAGCAGGGAGATCTTGTTTCTACATGGCAGGTTGCAGGCGTCCGACCAAAGGGAAGTTTAGGTTGAAAGAGAGAAAAGGGCTTTGGAAGCAGAAAATCAAAGGCTCTAACTCACAACCACTCAAGCCAGCGGGCTACCGACTACAATTCGAGGAGAGCTGGATACCTTAGAGACCACCATGAAGCAGGTATATGAGGAGATGCTCACTATAAAAATTATGGTCTCTCCTCTACTAGGGGCTCAGGAAGAAAATAAGAAGAAGGTTCTGTAGCTAAAGGAAGCCTCCGCAGCACTGGACAATATGCTCGAATGGTCTGAAAGGTATCCACAGGCTCTCGATACCCTGTGAAAGAAAGATTGGATCCACACACAGAATGACAACGTACCTATATGGATGAGGTTACAATCTAGGGACAAGCTTGTAAAGGATGTAGAAAAGGTGATTTCAGCCTACGAACACCTAATAAACGGCATTGATTCAATGGCAGAGGTACATCACATTCCTTCTTTGGGGACTTTGGACACTCAAAAGACAAGGGAAGATGTGGCCTAGGACATCCAAACATTTCAGGGACCTATCATACAAGCATATGTCTCTCAGGATCTTCCAACCTCCAAGGAGAACATCAATCAGTTCATCGTCACACCAGTTTGGATCTATACTAAGCGGGCCTTCCTGTCCAATCAAATTTCTGTAAAGATGTGCACTTTAGTTCCAGATGCTCTTGAGTGTTTTCACAGGTTTGGACAAAACACAGCTCAGGTCACCCAATAGCCGCTGACTACTGTGCCTGGCAGACTTATCTTAGAGAACAACAACAGATTGAATTCTCGTACCTGTATATCACCCAATTTCTCCCTTGAAAATAATTGACCTTACAAGTAGCGGACACATGTAGGTCGTAGATCACAATCAGTGCCTAGTCACAGATCGCAACCACAGGCAGGTCACAATTCGCAAAACCACCCAGGTCGTAGAGCATGCCAACCGTCAGGAAGTTGAAGGGACAAGGCAACCCAAATGTCACTCTTGGTTCTATGAGTACTCCCTCCGGGGACAATGAAAAGGACATTTTTTGGACTCCACAGTGAGGAGATATAATTTTACTGCATTTAATGCATGATTCCAAGAATGAATACAAAAAAATGTTTTGACTCCACTACTGGATCTGACAGAAATCATGTGTGTTAGCATTATGAATATTGTGTCTTTATATATATGATATCTTTTATAACTGATTAATCTGTGTTTTTGTTCATGTTTAATTTCTTTGAATGTATCAATGATATGTGTATGTTTAGCATAGGAATGTCTCAATAACCTAGCTTTTGATATGTCTCGATATTTTGGAAACGCACTTAAGGAATCGAAGTGTGTTTCGACCATAGTGAATTGTTTCTCTTATGGCCGGCTAAGAGTCTTTATGAGCATGACCCTAATGATGAGTTGCTAAGAATACTTCCTTTTAGTTGCATGTTTCGAATCTCGCTTTGTTATTTATAACGCTTCATTTGTAGGAGATCTCATCGACCGTTTGTTTCGTATCGTCCAAGTAGCTGTGCATCCTCTCGTTTTCAATATACACCTCCACCTGAGAAAATCGTATTCAACGATAGCCGGACCTACAGCCCGGACAAGATCCCTATCACAAACAGTCTAGAGTCTAGTTGGGACTTTATACCAGGGATATCCCTTCACTGTTGACAAGGAAATTTTCCCTATCAACATATTTGGCACTAGAAGCAGGGCCTGATGACATTCTCCCACAATGCAAGTAATATCCCTTTGAAAACCTTGCAGGGGGGAATTGTATATGAAAACACTATTCCTCTACCTCTAGAAAATATGCTCGAGGAGGACCCACCTTTCTATAAGGTCACCGCGGACCAACTAAGGGCCTTGCATCCACTCGCCTGTGATCTCATTAGAGGTCTGCAAAACCTCCCCTCCACTATTTCCCTGTACAATCCACGAACTCCCGAGATGCATCATACTCACCAGGGTATCCTAGTCAACTTTGTGCCTCAGATTATAGGTCTCATGCTTGAAGATTATGAATATGCGGTCGACAGAAGTTCAACCGAGCCTTCCAAAAACCCCCGAGAGATTGATGGAGGAGACCCTGAAGTTACCAACCCCCAACCCAACCAAACTTTAAATGACAACACCCAAGAAAAAAATCCATCTGGGGGAGGAGTCAGGAGAGGCTGGGGACACGATCGAAACATAGATCGTAATCACCACCACCAAAACCGAGATAGACTGCCCTTCCTTCTCAATGGTAAGTACGGCTTCAGAAACTAGAGGAATTATAGAAACATTGAAGATCTTAGAGGTAACGAAAACCAAGACATGCACTCTCAACATGAGGTCGAAGCCTCCAGGTCTGGCACTAGAAGCGAGTCTAAAAATGAGATTGGGCGTATATTCATCCCGCCCCACCATAGGGCCATGCGGGTTCATCCCCTAGACTAGATGGAAAAGTCTCCTCTAGGCCTCCATGGTCCCCTTCACGACATGCCCCGACACCCAGAGAAACATCTCCCTAAGTTCGACCCTGAGAAGGGGAAATTGGCCAAATACCAAATCAATAATTATACTTGGCCTTACAAATGATGAGGGTGTAGTCCGATGACGTAGCATGCTGAATTTTTCCCCACACCTTAGAAAATAAGGCTGCTACTTGGTATCGTTCGTTGCTTGTCTCCTCCATTTCCTCCTGGGAGAAAAACCGCTACACCTTCCTCTAGAAGTTTTCAGAAGAAAAGACTCCTTCTATGCTCCTCACAGAGTTGAGTACTTTGAAGTGCCAGAAGAAGGAGAAGGTTAAAGACTTCAACCAATGCTTTGCTACCATATTGAACAAATTTCCCCCGAACATGGCCCTAGATGATTCCATCACCATCGATTATTACAGAAGGGCCCTTCCTCGAGACATTGCTGTATTCGTGAAACGTGAGGCTAGAGGCACCTTGGCAGCAAACTACACCACTGCCCTTGCCGTCAAGAAACATATGATTTCCATAAGAGCCATTGATCATGATAGCCGGGATCACCAAAAATCGGTCGGGAAATGAACGAAACCCAGAGCCCATAAATATGGAGACAAGGATAAAGACCCTTTTGATTTTGAGAGCATCAAAAAATCCCTAAATCTATTAATGAATGAGGTCTTCGATTTGAGGAGGAATAACAATGACTCTATCCTAGGTAGCAAAATGCAAAAGCATTTCTTTAAGAAAAACAACCTCACACCTAGTAGCCCTCCAAAAAACCCTAATACAAACTTCAACGTGGAATAGATTGGAAAAGATAATTTCTACTTTTTCCATCAAGCTTCCCACTCAGAAAGGAACTACCCTCAATTGTTTAATAGCATGACCATTGTGGTAAATCAGCTCCTAGAAGATCAGACACCGGGGAAGTTAGAAGATGAGGCTGACTCAGATGGCGAAGAAGTCTCTCCCCTGAAGGAAGATCTGGGATTGACAGTCCTTACCTTTGAAGTGATTCAGGGGGAGGGGCCTCCTCCCGTGACGGAGGTAAACCTAGCCGATGATCCCCAATCCAACCCCACCCCGAAATTATAGCCTAAGGAGCAAAGGCTCAACTTCCCATCACTTTTTCGAGGAGAATAGGAAGGATTTCTTGAGGAAAATTTTGCAACCAAATAGGGAAAACCAGGCCGCAACCCCCACCACTAAAAAATCTATCCCCACCATTTCCCAAGGCACCCCCAAGGCTAGACTGTAATCAAATTCACCAAGCACCTTCACGGAAAAACTCTCACACCCACAGTCTGGATATAACATCATTGAAGACATGAAGAAGACGTGAGCCAACATATCCCTCTACGAGCTCGCTCAGATAGCCAACCAACGTGACCTGATTCTCAAATATTTTGCTAGCCCATCTCTAACGAAAAAGCCCACCTCAAGGGCCAAAACTGTAAGCGCCACACCCTCCCAGGCCTTGGTGAGCCTCCAGTCCATTGTAAATGCCTTCAATAGAAACTCGTGAGGATCCATGCCCCCATTCCTTTTGTCTTTCGAGATCTTCAATTTCAATGTCCACAATTGCCTCTTCTATTATGGTGCACCCAATAATGTCATGCCCCTATCTATATGAAAAAAAAATTGAACATCCGTCCTGAAAAGACTGATGCCATGATCGTCTAGCTTGATAGATCCCAGGTCCCTACCATGGGTTAATCAAATAAAGTTTTGATATGTCTCTCCTTGGACTCTAGGGTGCATCAGTGCATTGACATCGTCGTCATGGATATCCCAGATTCCTACGATCTGTTATTAAGCCGAGATTGGTCAAGAAAACTACAAGGATATTTTTCTATTGACTCGTCCCACTTGTGGCTCCCATAAAAGGGTAGGAGTAATTAGATCTGAGTTGAGATTTAACCTTACATGAAACATACAGTGACTACCCTCAAAGCAACCAATGAACCCATCAGCTTTGCACAAGAACATTTGGGCATGTGCTTCTTAGAGGCTGCTTTCGATTGCTATCAAACCTTTTAGTCTCCAATCACCCCGGACACCCAGTTTGAACTTCTCCCGTCTGATTCTTTCCACCCTGCCGCAATTTGGGGTTCATCGGATGTATTCATCCTGAGTACCCCGTCTGTACACAAAAGTGATCTTGGAAAATATGAAGACAAGATCTGGACCCTATACTACGATGGTTCTAAGATCCACAATGGGGCTGGTGCAGGCTGTATCTTGATAGATCCCCAAAATAATAATGTCTTGATCTCTTGCCGGTTGGAATTCCAGTGCACCAATAATATAGCCGAATACAAAGTAGTGATCTTGGATCTCAAAAAATAAATCAACCTCAAAGTTAGTTGCTTGAAGGTAATCGGCAACTCTAAAATCATTACCCGGCAGGTAAGAAACATTATTCAGTGCCTATCTCCCCATTTGAAAGGATATCAGCAAGAGGTATGGCATTTGATTTCTGCCTTTGATGCTTTTGGTATTAAGTAAGTACTTAGAATGCATAATGCAGCAACAGATACGTTAGCAAAGGCTGCTGCTAGGTTCACCCCATTAAGAGATGGGTTTTCCATTGAAATTGTTTATAAACCTACAGTGTCGAATAATGTAACTAATTTGCATGTTTTTAACGATTATCAACAGGTATTGGATTTCATGCTAAATGCAGACGTCCTCAAAGACGCTGTGATTGAGGAAGAAGATCATGATCTAGCCTTACAAAAGGAAAAGGAGGAACACAAGGGGAATCCCATACCCAAAGGGGTCATGTCCCTAGAGAAGTTATTTTACCTACAGAACCGGTTTCGAGGGCCTCCCAACACAAAGGTGCAAAGTTCCACCCTATTGAACCAGCAAGTGAACCTCGAGACAGAGGCAGACCTGAAGTTCATTAATATCGGTAATGACTTCACCCCCCACGAGCGTAAATCCTTTATCTAACTATTCAAAAAGTACCAAGATGTTTTCGACTATGCGTATAATGAGCTACAGACTTATGACACGCTAATAATCCAGCACATAATACCAATGAAAGGGTTAAGCCTTTCCAACAAAATCTGTGGAAGGTGCATCCAACTCTGGAGCTGATGATCCAAAAGGAATTGAAGAAACTCCTAGACGCCTGTATCATCTTCAAATTCTAACATTCAACGTGGGTGTCAAATTTAGTCCTAGTTCGAAAGAAATCTGGTGAAATTCGCTTATGTGTGGACTTCCGAAATTTGAACCGATCATCAGACAATGATAACTAACCAATGCCTCCCATGGAGCAGATTATTCAAATGATATCTGGGTCATAAATGTTCTCATTATTGGATGGTTTCTCAAGGTACAACCAACTATAGGTGGTTGAACCCAATCATCTGAAAACAACATTCAGGACCAAATTGGGTACATTCGCATTCAGACGTATACCCTATGACCTAATTAATGATGGTGCGACCTTCCAAAGGGCCATGGAGATCACCTTTCAGGGGCTAATGGGACAAAGTGTGGTGGTCTACCTTGACGATTTCACCATGTTCTCCAAGCGAAAATGTGACCACTTGAACCACCTAAAACAAATATTCAAAAGGTGCCGAAAATATAGAATCTCACTTAACCCCAAGAAGAGAATCCTCGCAGTCTCTGAATGGAGTATGTTGGGCCACACAATAACTCAGGAAAACATATTAGTAGACCCAAAACGCACAAAATCCATTGCCCAAATTCCTTCCCCAAGCAGCAAAAAATGCATGCAGTCGTTTCTCGAAAAAATCAACTTCCTACAAAAGCTCATATCAGACTTCGCACAAATCGTGAAACCTCTGCAAGGCATGATCAAGAGGAATGCGAAATTTAAAGGAAATCCTCCAGAGAAAGATGTTCGACAATATTAAGCAGGCCATTACAGAAGCACCTACCCTTCATAGCCTAAATTTTAACAAAGGCTTTATCTTGTATACCTTTTCCTTAGACTCATCTCTCATAGTTTTCCTCACCTAGAAAGATGGCATCAATGATGAGTGGCCCATATCGTTCATGAGTATAGCATTGCAAGGTGTCGAGCTAAACTATCCGGATATTGAAGAGAAGGCCTACACATTATATAAGGTGGTCAAACATTTTAGGCCATACATTTTGAAGAACCATGTCACGGTGTTCGTACCTCACCCAACAGTACACTCACTATTCGTGTAGCAAGATTTGGGTGAGAGACGAGGCAACTGGATGGTAATTCTTCATGAGTATGACTTGGAATTCAAGCCTGCACACACTATAAAAGGTAAAGGGCTACGCCGGATGGCTGTTGAAGCCGGATACCCATGGGGAAATGATGAGGAATGTTGGGATTATGAAATGGATATGTACCAAGATGACAACACACCTCAGTAAAACACCCCGTCATGGTACATTGATCTCCTACAATATCTTGGTTGTGATGTCATGGACCCCACCTTAACAGCCCATTAGAAACGAGCAATAAGACTAAAGGTTGCATCCTACCAAGTGGTACAAGGGTAAGTTGTTCCACAAGCATCACAACGGTGTCTTTCTACGCTTCCTAGAGCATAATGAGGCCCAACAGGTACTGAAGAAACTACATGATGACCCAACCAGTGGGCACTATGCAGGAGATGCCACAGCTCACAAGATTATGTGAGTCAGTTTTTATTGGCCACTCTCTTTAAGGATGTGCACGCCTATGTTCATAAGTTCCTTTCATGTCATAAATTTTCCAGTAGAGAATCTCAATCTTTCGCCCCATTACAGTCCATCGTGGTGGAAGAACCATTCCAGAAGTGGGGACTAGACGTGATCGAGGAAATTTTGCTGCACTCCTCCAAGCAGCACTGATATATCCTCACAGCCAAGGACTATTTCACAAGGTGGGTTGAAGCAATACCGTTATGCCAAATCAACAATCAAGAGGTAATAGATTTCATCATTCAATACATCATAACCAGGTTTGGCAATCCAACCTCCCTTGTTTTTTATAATGCTACTTGTTTTTATCATTTAAATTATATGAATTTTCTCTGGAAAATGGTATAGTGCTCAAACATTCTGCCAACTACTACTCCCAAAAGAATGGGTTAGCCGATTCAACCAACAAAAACCTTATCTGGATCATCAAAAAGACCTTTCTATCCCAACACCATAACTGGCACAATGCCCTCTAGGCTGATTAGGTCAGACCTAAACCTTCCCTGGGAACTGCCCCTTTTTTCTTGGTCTATGGGATAGAAGAAATTATTCCCCCTAACCTTTCTCTCCCAGCCCTTCAGTTGTCACAAGAAACACATGGTACCCCATGCCCTTCCTTGCAAGCCCACATAGACACTTTGTTGAAACTGGAGGAGGAAAGGCTGAAAGCTCAGGAAAAATTTGTCATCCACCAGAGCTGGATAAAATGATGTTTCGATAAGAAGTCCACCAGAAATAGGGTCTTCAAAGTTGGAAACATCGTCCTCAAATGGGACAAGGCTCACGAAGATAAGGGAAAACACACCAAATTTCAAACCCTGTTGACGGGTCAATTCCAAATCAAACAAAAGGTAGGTTGCCACACATACAGACTACAAAACTTAGAATAGAGTATCAAGATCCTCTTGGTAAATGGGCATGACCTCAAGCACTACTTCACCTGATAGCCCCGAGGTTGTCACCATGCTCTGTACCATAGTTTCGTTTCCCTTACTTTATTGCTCCTGTTTTTATTTTATTTTGTGTTGTTTCAATAAATGACTTGCCTTGAGCAAGCTCTTGGAACTTCATTCCCCAAGTGCCTCAAGTTAAAGGATAAATGTAGCAGATACTCGATTGGAAGGCTGTACCGAAATATATTCATGTTGAGAATCAGCCCTGAAACACAAAATGGCCAAGTTTTTCTGCAATAGACACCCTATGGGGAAACACGACCAACTCTTAGGACTCAAGTGCAAGTAGCTCACCCGATGGGCTAGCTCAGAAGTTGTTGTTAAAAAAAAAGAAGTTTCGGTGAAATAGGTCACTGGATGGAAGGGTAAAAGGGCCAACCTCAGACGACAAAAGGATATTCGGGAAAACCCAAAGCTCCCCAAACATAGACCAGGATCAGCCTTTCCTCAAGCTATCATAGACACCCCTCCCTGGCTTTCTGGGGGGCCCTCAACTCTGGTTTACCCATATCCCTTGGATTTTTCCCCTTCTTTCATCTTGTTCCCCGCAGGTCGTGATCTCTTAGTTTCCCTTAAAAATCCCTAATGCGACCCTACGACCTCGTGAACTTACGACTTCATGACATCGCAACTTGGTTGTTGAGTCGCAAAGTTGTGATGTCGCAAATTATCGACTAACAGTGTGATCACGATTTTGTGACATAGTCATAGGTCGCGAAGTCACAGAGTCGCAAATTTGGGATATTTCACACAGGTGCGACCTTGCTGCTAATTCGCCGAGTCACAAACCTCCCTGATCCTAGATATAGCGACTAGTAGGGGTCGCAACGACCTAGCCTGAGCAGCCAAATCATTTATAGGTCTAGTTAGTCCTATTATATTTTTATATCATGACATTTTTCTTATCATGGGATTGTTTTCTGAACATGCGAGGGGATATTTAAGCCGAGCTCGAGTGTGTTTCCATATCTTCGGCCTCAAGCAATATGGGGCCTCCAGCAGTTTGAAGGAGACAAAAAAGCCCAGAGATAGAGCTATCAGGAGAAGACACACCTCCTTCGCCACCGCATATCTATGAAGACACTGCCTGTGCCTTTGGAAAAGGAGATAAGATGACCTGGTATCAAGTTTACCAGGAATTCACAAAGTCATAATTCTCAGAGGATCTCGCATACCGAAAAGTATATATTCAAGTCAAAAGGTCTAAGATTCACTGCATAAGCACTCATCCACCAATCTTCCCATGCACAGAAGTAGTCGAATGGATCCTCTAGAAGGTTGATTCCAAGTTCTGGGTCATCTGTGATCAATCAGGGAAGATTTTTGCCAACCTCACTAGGAAAGACATAGAAGTATACTATGCCTCATCATGGGTAACTGTTTCACTAAAATTTTCTGTATCATTAATCAAAGTCTATTTAGGTAGTTCCTTAATGTTTTTCTTTATTTTTTGTCTCCTAATGTAAATTTTAAGATGTAATATACCCAATTCCTTAATGATTAATTAGATATATGGGGTATTTAGACTCAACCTCCAAGGTTAATTTATGGTTATTAGGTTTAAAAAAAAAAAATCCAAGTAACTATGTTAAAAATCATTACATAGATCACCATTATTGTCTTCTACTCATCAATATCATTCAAAACATATTAAATTCATTCAAATTCGAGCTATGGAAAAAAAATTACAAACACTAGAAGATATACCCTTATATGCCATGAAAAATTCCACACCATTTCCATGTGGAAAAAACATGGTAGTTTGTTTCCCATTTGTCACCATTTTACAAAAACATACCTCATGAACTCACCAAATGTTGCTGGGAAAAATGACCATGTCAACATTTGATAAATCACTTGGTCAGTTCCCTAATCAGGCTCTTTTTCATTTGGGATGGTTATTTCAACTAGTATGTGTTCATGGTTGCCACCTAAAGGTTTTACTCCAAATATGTACATACTTTATAATATGATTTACTAATCTTAAGTGAAATCTAAACTAATATGGAAACAACATAAATAAATATAATTTATCTCGAATAAGAGAAGGAATAGTCCCACTCTCAACCAAGAGAAAGATGAAAAGAGAATGGTCTGGGATTGAATCATAGATTATAATGAGACAGAAAACTAAAAATTTAGTTCGTATGATTGGCAACAGTTGAGGAAAATATGCATATTTTTTTATCTGATAAATAGTTATCAGAGCCTCACAAACACATACTTGGATTAAAATACTAATGAATGAACTCAACATTAGACATGCGATTGTATCATAGAAATAGTTCTTGTAATGCAAAAACAATTATAAAAAATACATGTATGTAATCAAGCTATTAAAATGTTATCAATGATAATATAAAGACTTGCATGAATTCATGATTCAACTCATATTTCAATCAAATCCACCATGAAAGGTATATTTCCATTAGTTTAAGGAAGAATATAATTAGATGGAATTAAAAATAGTGCAAAACAATGCATAATACACTTATCTAGAACAAAGGTTGAATCAAAACTGAACAATGTTTTTCTAATAAGCCATCATGTAGTCATCAAACTTGTAAAATCATTCAAAAAATTTAAGATATGGTCATGATATCTCAATATACATAATATTTAGATAAGGTTCATGGTAGCATGAAATTTTCTAATCTACAATTATTGTCTTCGGATATGGTCTAGCAAGAAGCCAATTTTATCCAAGATACCTCTCTATGGCAGTTCAAAGTCCTTCTCTATTCATAAATTGGAAACCCCCTTTCATTTTATACATCTTCTCTTTATAATCCTCTCATTCAATCTTCCAAATGGAATTTTGTTTTCTCCTCCCTATTTGAAGCTTATTTCTTCCATTTAGGGGTTGGGAGATCCATTTTTCCAACTCTATATTTCTCTTTAACCAATCATGAAACTCTAACTAGTGATTTCCGTCCAAAATATCTACAAAATATTTACAAAAGTCTTATTAAAAATGTATCAAAAGTAAAATGAAAACTCGAGTCTAAGAACATTTGAAACTAATCACTCTAAAAAAAACGTAATTTAATTCAAAATTAATTTCTAAATTTAAACCCAAATTACTTCTTTTTATGTCATGTTTTTATAACTAATGATTTTATAACAAATATAAGACATTTTTATAAGATTCCAACAAACAAATGTTTTGGTATCCAAATTTATTTCTAAAAATTAACATGGCAATGTCAATTTGTTAAAATTCGTGCCTTTTTTCTGCTCAATATTGTGGCCATTTAATCCATATATTTGACAAAAATAGATGTTCCTAAATTTATCTCCTAATGATCCTTCTTGATAATGATTTTTTTCCCTGGATTTCAAGATAGGGCTTCCCGAACTCAAGAATCAACAACTGTTCATCGAATTCATGGAGAAATTTTGAATGTCGATTTAAAAGACAAAATGGTAATACGACATGCACGAGGATAATGAGTTTGGAGGTATTTATATTATATTAAATATACACCATGATTTGTAAGAATAAAGTGGATGCCACGATAGAGGAATGTGTGATATAAATTTTGACCTAGTGCGATGTATTAAATTAAAAAAACTTAATATAATAAGTTAATCTCCAAATGTATGTACGAGGTTTGAACCTAGTCAAACTCATTGAAAAACTAAAATAAATGAAACCTAGGAGCCGTGTGGAATCCTACATGGAGGATTATGTGGAGTAAGAGTGAAATAAGACAAGTGTGGAGTGTAGGTGCAATAAAATATAAATTAAAAAAAATGGAACCTTTCATGCTAATTGCCTCCTTACCTTTGCGTCGAGAAATCATTTCATGCAGTCTTAATGGTGGGTCGGAAAAGTTCTAATCAGCATCAAGCAGTTTTGTCAATTGTGGCCAGACTAAAATGTAGACCGGTGAGGACTAATAGAACCCGATGGGCACGAATGGGGAAATTATCATCACTTGATGGATAAAATTCACATTTTCTCTTTCCGTCAACAACACCAAGACATGGAAATGGACCAAAACAAACTTAGAAAAAATCAAGTGGTGGGACCTACCTACTAATGTGGAATCCCTATAGGTGCCACATGGTAATGATGTTTCAAAGAATGCTCGTGTCAACTACATGGAGGTGCCATGTGGCAAACAAAAAAGTGTGCTTGGATCCAGATGTGTTTAGGATGCAGTGACATGCTAACTCAACATTTCCACCTCTACAAGGCACGTAGGGTGCCATATGTCATGTAACCTCATCAAACTAGTAAAAAAGCAAAAACTTCAAATGGCTATAACTTTTTATTTGGAAGTCGAAATGAGGACAAAATTATATCGTTAGAAATGTATTAATGAGACTAAAATCATGATCGTTTTAAAAATGGAAAATTATGAAAACAAAAAATAACTCAAAATATGAAACCAAATAAAAATCAACAAAATATATCTAGAATTTATGTGGGGCCTCTTTATTTTTGTGAAAAAATAAGGGGAGTTGTTGAGGTCTCAACAATTGGAAACACACCGGGATGAAGTAGTTATCTATGACTAGTACTATATGGGGTTTAAACTTATTAAAAAGTAAATGATAATTTTCACAAAATTTTCAAACATTCAACGAGTTTCTATGGGTCCCATGTAGGATGAATCAAATAATATGAACTCTTTAAGGTTTGATTACTCGGTATCTACTCAATTGTTAATCAATGTATCCAAAAATTAGGAAATTTATTTTTCATTTTCTCATGCAATTGAATAAAAAATCTAGAGTTGTGGAGTTTTATGATTAGTAAAAATCCATTATGTGCATAGTTTATCTCATTTTCTCAACATTAGTTTTATTTTTGTGAGCTTCCAAAGCCTCGACAAAGATGTCTCAGTACGCTATAACCATCGCCTCACTATTAGCGAGCCTCCACAACTCAAACATATTTACTTGTAATTTCCATAATTTGAGGTTCCTTCAGCTTTATTGTATTTATTTCCACCATTTAGATTTGATTGATTGTGAACTGGATTGTACAAATAGGTGAAGAGAGTGGGACAGCATGAGAGATTATTTTATTTATTTCAAATTAAATAGATGCAATTTTTTATAGATTTGAATCAACAAGCATTCTCTTAATACACCATCGTACAAGATTTAAATGTGATGGGGTAAGGGGTGGGATTCAAAGATAAATATTAAGATAGATTATTTCCTCTATAAGATAGAACGATAATATTTCAAACATGCCTACTGTTCCTCCATAGTCATTAACCAATGCATGGGAAATGAAACTTAATAATGATTTTCTTAAATAAATAAAACCCATTCATAAGAAACGATTATAGATTCCCTAGGCCAATAATTTGTTTTTCCTTGAGTATATTCCCATAGAAAACATTTAAAACATCATGAAATCAAAATTCAAATGAGATATTATTAACACCTAATGTTTGGGATTAGGTAAATCCATGTAAATAATGTAAATAAGAAAATAAAGGGATTTGGAAGACGAAGAGACATTCGGAGATGAAACCCAGTAGTCTCCCTCTCCATGTATATATTCATGTTCCATGTTAATGCAAAACCATAATTCTCTCTGAGGAGCTACCTTTTGGCCTGACATGATTTCGAAGCACTAGTCCCAACCTCTATTTTTGGTTTCCCTTGTGCCCTTCTAACTCCTTTCTACCTTTGTTCTGGATTTTTTTGCATGCAGGCACCTCTGTCATATTCCTGCAAAAAATCGTTCATTTTTTTTAATGCATTGGCTGAGACTGCATTGCTTCATTGAGGATTTTTTTTTCTACCTAGTACATAGAAGGTTGAGTCGGTGTGAAGATTAAAGTGAGGTGTTGTGTCGAATGGTGTGCTTCCTGGAAGTGTTGCATTGAATGGTGCGATTGCAGTTCAAGTTCAATGTCATTTGGTGTGTGGTAAGTCTATTTTAAGAGCTGGAGAAGTTGTTGATATATTTTAAGAGCATGTATGTTGGCGTTATATATTGTAGTTAAGTCTATTTAAAGAACATATATGCTAGATTCAAGTCTGTGTTAAGAGTGTGACTCTGTCTGTGTTAATGTGCGGATCTGTGTATTGCATCAAACCCATGTTTTTTATCACCCATGATGAGTGCTAAAGTCTGAGAATCATCTATTTCTCACCACCTCTCAACAACCTGATCAATGGTTTGTATGGATTACGGGGGGTCTCGTATATTTGGAAGTTAATGGGTGGGGTGCCTCTACACCCCAATTTTCCGCTCTCCTTGTTATGACACCACACTGAAAACTACCTTTCATGGCCCCGTAAACAACCATACTTCCATAAAATATATCCTCCCCTCTCCTTTATATATCGTATGTCACCCTGCGCATATCATATATCATATAACTTTGATCTCCTCTACTATAACATATAATGTATCCACATTTATATTACATATCTCTCTCAACTATAATATATACTCTGGCTATAATATATAACTCCGACAGTTATATAACACCTCCCCCCATATAACCCTTCTCCCATACAACACCTCCCCCATATTTTGACTCAAAAACATCAGTTATCCCCTCCACCACATAACCCCTCCCTCAAGTAATAACTCTGAAATAACTCATCATTATTTTTCCAAAGTTAAACTCCCGACTATAGAGAGTTTGCAACCATAACTGATTTTTTTTTATAATATATTTCTAGTAGAGTGCATTTTTGTTTTACGAAGTACACAAATTTTATTCCTTAAATTTCATTCGCTGATATCAATTGTTGGAGTAGTTCTCTATAGAAAAGAGAACTATCCTGAATGGTCACAGAAGATAAAACACACTGTCATTTTCAATGAGTTATGGAGAGGATTTTATGAAGGAGAAGGAGATAATGCACATGTAAAGCCCACCTCGGACAAGGAGCTTTCGATTTGGGAAAAAAATAATATCAAGGCATATGTCTTGATTGCATCATCTGTAAATGAAGAGGTTAGCCTCCATATTTCTCCATTTTCAAATTCTTTTTAAGCCTTAAAGAAGTTGAAGTAACCATATGACTCATGCTTTGAACATGAAGTTGTTTAATTGATGATTAAGTTGCTCAATATTGAGTTGACAAGTGATGACACTCTTGCCTTAACATTAAAGTAAGATCCATTAGGCATGATATAAAAAAAACTGGTGTTGAAATAGAAAATCTTCTCATAGATATGTCAAGGCACTATATCCCACCTATTCACATTATCTTGAGTCGTTGCAAGCAAGTGTAAACCTTAAATATATTACCATTGAATCCCTTGAGAAGATGTTTTTGAGAGAAAGAATGCTTTGGGAAGAACAAAAATCCTCAGTCTTCTTAAGAATTTGTGTGTCTTTTAAATAGAGAGAAGAATCATGAACAAGATTCTTCTATTGGAGTAATAATCTCACCTTTATGGAATCCGTAATTCCCACCCTGGGGATCCTAGTTACCGGTTTGGAAATTTACCAACACCTACAGGTTTTGGTGTAAAGGAAAACCTTTACATGGTAATAGAGCTTGGACCCAGGTTTGATTCCCTTGAGCTACATTTCAGGGGGGTATTGATTCCCCCGAGATGCGTTTGAGGGGGGGTGTTGGAGTAATCATGACACCTCTATGGAATCCATAATTCCCACCCTGGGGATCCTAGTTATTGGTTTGGAAGTTTACTAACACCTGCGGGTTTTTGTGTGACGACAAATATCTACATATTATAGAGGAAGAGTTGGTCGAAGAGGTAGAGGAAGAAGGAATTTTATAGGTAGGGGATTAGACAGTTCCAAGGAGAAAAGTTTGATCTTCATTGCATACAATGAAATAGAAATGGACATGATTATTCCACTTGCAAGTTTCCATGGGACCAAGTTGAGCAGGAAATAAATGAAGGGGAAGGTAAAGCACCTGAGTCCACTTATTATGTTGTGGCACATTGCAACATTGGAGTAACTGAAGAATTATTCAATGCCTCACTTGCTTAATGGAAAGATGATTCCTTGCCTCATTCAGGAGAAAATTTCCATATGAATTTTAGGAGAGTTATTTTTGAAGAATTCATTGAAAACGTTGATGGAGCAGTATACTTTTCAGATAAGTAAAAACTCAAGGCATCGGGGCTTGGCACCATCAAGCTCAATCTACCTAGTCTTCCAAACATTCTTCTACATGAGGTTCTATATCTTCCAAAGCTGAGGTAAATTTTCTATCTTTAGTCAAAATCCGTCAGCAAGGGAACTCCATTCATATATTTGATGGTAAGGTTGAGGTCATAAAATCATCAAATCCATCACTTTTCATGACGAGGATAGAAGAAGAAAGACTTTTGAAGCTACAAGGAACCTTTTCTCGTGCATAAAACTTCTCATACAATTCTCACTATGATGAAGGTACATTTCCATCAAGTCTTTTATGGCACATTATATTTGGACACTTGAACTATGAGAAACTTTGTTTGTTGAAGAATAATGGTGTTACTGGTTTTCCTACAACTCCTAGGAAACTTAAGAAATATATTTTCATGATTTTCATTCTAGAGAACATAGAAAACTTGACCTCGTTCATTCATATTTATGTGGTCCAATGCATATTCCTTTTGCAAATGGTAATAAATATATGATGACATTTATTGATGACTACATCGTAATGTGTTGGGTTTATTTATTGAAGAACAAATCTGATGCTTTTGAAACATTTAAGAACTTTCATGTATGGATTTTAAATGATGCATAATATCATATTAGCTCTATTTGCATTGATAATGGAAAATAGTACACTTCAAATGAATTTGAAACTATCTTCGCTAGCATGGGATCATGCATAATAAATTGTTCCTTATAATCCCCAACAGAACAAAGTAGCTGAGAGAATGAACAAGACAATATTAAATATGGTATGTTCCATGATGTTTTTCAAGAATTTTAAGCTGATGTTTTGGGCTGTTGCAGTTATATGTGTTGTCTATATTAAGAATAGGTGTCCATCTAATGTTATAAAAAATAATTCTCCCTGTGAAATTTGGTATGGTCACATTCCTTCACTGAGGCATCTCAGGGTTTTTGGTTCCACCTGTTATGCCTTGATACCTAAGGAATAAAGAAATAATCTTGGTCCAAAGCAGTAATAAATGTATCTTATTGTGGTATTCAAACACCTCCAAATAATATTGTCTCTATGATGAAGTGAAAAATAATTTTATAATATATAGAGATGTGATCTTTCTTTAATTTTCCAAGACTTACAATGTTGTTGAGTGGTAGATTTATCGCATGGATATATTCAGAAATGAAAATTATTTTAAAGAGTCTGATAATGAGATTCCACATCTTGAACGGGGGATTCCAATACTGGATCAATTTTTGGAATATTATTGTGAAGTAATCTCTCCCCCACATGAAGCTCTAGCCACTGATGACACTTTGAGTGATGTGGTTGACAAAATTGGGAGACTAAATCTTGATTCAACCCCAACTCAGTCAATTGAGCAACCTAGTCCATCTCAAAAAGGTCCTTCAAAATGGCTGATAAAGACGCTTGAAATTATTTTTCGTGATGAGATTGGAAAGACGGGAACAAGAAGCACAAATAGACAAAATGGAGGTGATTTATGCCATTATGTTTCAATTGTTGATACGGATGTTTATTATGATTCTTAAATTAAATTCTCTATAGATTTTGAACCAAATTCCTTCAAATAAGACACTTCTCATGATGAATGGAAAGAAGTGATGTAAAAATAATATGATGCCTTGATAAAGAATGGAACCTCAAAGTTGGTTGATCCTCAATTGGGAACCAAAACAATAGGATGCAAGTGGGTGTATAAGAACATGTATAAATTTTATGCCTCAATTTACAAGCATAAATCTAGGCTTGTGGCAAAAGGTTTTTCAAAGAAGGAAGGGGTCGATTATGAGGAGACTTCCCCCCCCCCCCACCCCCCCACCCCCCCCACAACAAATTGGGCTACCGTCTAGACAATCTTTGCCTTGGCAGCACATAATGGTTGGAAAGTCCATAAAATGGATGTAAAAAATAATTTATTGAATGGAGATACGAAAGAGAATGTTTTTATGTACCAACCGGAAGGATTTGCTGTGAAGCGTCAGGCACATAAAGTATTCAAGCTTGTAAAATCATTGTATATCCTCAAGCAAGCTCCATGAACCTGGTACAATAAGTTAACTAAGCATCTTCTGAAACATAACTTCAAACATTATGATCTTGACAATTCCACATTGTTTTTCAAGAAAGTTGGAAAAACATCTGTATATATTGTGGTGTATGTAGATGATATTTTGATGACAGGGAAAAATGAGAGTTATATTTCCTCCATAAAGAAGGAATTGAGGAAATGTTTTCAAATTCAAAACTTGGGCTATTTTCACTACTATCATGGTATTGAAGTAAATCAACATCCGAAGTTTATATTCCTCTCTCAGAAGAAGTACATTAGAGATCTGTTGAACAAGCTTGGCATGGATGAGTGCAATCCTTTAACTACTCCAATGGAACTGAACTTAAATCTCACATCCACTGAAGGAAATGAATTTGAGGATGTAACAAAGTATAAACAACTTGTAGGAAGTCTCAACTACTTGATTACTATCAAACCATATATTTACTTTGTTGTTGGAACCCTTCTCTCAAGGTTTATGAAAAAGCTTGTGAGGGTCATTGGTTTGCTACTAAAAGAGTTCTAAAGTACTTGAATGGAACTAAAGACTTTGGACTTAAGTATAGACATGTGGGCGACTTCATCTTGAATGGATACTGACTCAGACTTTGATGTTGATAAATAAACTGAGGTATCTACTTCAAGTTATGTTATGAGTCATGGATAACGAGATATCTCTTGGAGGTCAAGTAGACAATTAGTTCCATCATATTCAACAAATGAGGCAGAATAAGATAAAATATCACACTGCAAACTCTATTCAAATTATATATTCCCATACAAAAATATTACACACATATAAATACATGAAATAGTCTCAAGATAGGAAATCTATCTTGGACGTAAAGTAATGTGGTTGAGAGATTCTCTCAACCACACACTAAACTAGAAAAAATATAGTTCTAGCTACTTCCTATTATGTAGGAACAAACTCCTCAAATAGGGAATTACAACCATAGACATGTAGGAATTAAATATTTCTAACTACCCCCCTTAATGACTACTTGTCATGATGTTAATTCACAAAGTCTGGTTGTGGTCAAACATAACAAAGAATATGTCGACGTCCATATAAAGGAGCAACCATCCACCGAAATGCATGGGTACCAACCGCTGCAACCGCTAGTCCTGTAGGATGTCCTTCACATACAAGATTTTGTCAACCATTATCACTGCATATATGTACCTACAAATCCACCACCATTGGGCGAATTGCATGTGTAGAACCTCCAAAAAAAAGAGAGATCAACGCCTTTCTAAGCCAAATATTCATGTCCAAATAACAATCCCTAATAGTTGCGCTGATTGCGCCTTTCGACGCAAATTTCAGAGAGAAAAGTGCGTCGATCCTCTTGTGCTTAGACACACCAATATCGGAGACCGTGAGCCAGGTGTTGCTGTAGTCCACCCGCTCTTACGAGCACAAAGCTCCCATGTACACGTAGCCACAAAGGTGATTTAGCCACAAAGGCGATCCAGACACTAAGGCTCTATATGTGGTTTCTGGCTTACCACAAGCCAGCCACAAAGGCGATATATGTGGTTTCTGGCTTACCAAATACCAGCCACAAAGGCGATATATGTGGTTTCTGGCTCACCACAAACCATCACTTTAAAGTGACAAAAGATGGTTTCAGGCTGACCATAAACCATTACAAAGTGGTTTTAATATCACCACGAACTTTCAAATGCCTTTACAAGGCTTACATTCCATAATTCAACATTTTGGAGTTTCTGGGTACATATAATGACCATTACAACAACCATCTAGACTTGCTTATAACATGATAGGTAGTATATTCCACAAACCACACTAACTCAAACAAACATCTACTTTGTTGTCCACCATAAACGTTATTGCTGCTTCATTACCTCCTCTTTCATTGCTCACATCTTGGGCATCTTTGACATTATCAATTAAAACTTGGAACTTCATGTTTCACCTGCAATTTGTTAGAGTGGAAAATTCTAACAAAATAACTTTACCTAGATTGAGTTAGCTAGGCTCAATAAGGCTCAATAACTTTACACATGATTCCAAGGAACTAAGTAAAAAACATAAAGTCTGCACATTAATTTCTTTGTCTCTACCTGAAGATGATTACTACACCAAACACAAGAAGCTAAAAGCCTCCCAGCAATTCCACATGCTTTCGCACATCTTCTGATACCTACAGAAGACCCAAAAATCCTCCATACCAATGCTCATTTATACTCTTAGCTTAGCAACTCCAGGACACACATAGTAGCACATCGGCACTTGCATAAATCAACACTAGCAACCTCCATACACAAACTCCATTGGTCCACAGTATTGGGAATCCAATCCTCTTCAGCTGCAACTTGACACAAAATTCACAAGCAACTATGAATTTGTTTTTAATATGCCCAAGCCTTCACTATTCAATTCAATCACTTTATACTTAGCTAATTACATAGATCTGCCTTGCTTTCTCACACAACCATCATGGGTCCCGAGAATGGCAAGAAGCTGCTTCATTTTCTGCTCTGAGTCATTGTAATAAAGACTGTTTGTTTGGCTCAGACCAATCTACACCCATCATTGTTTTGATCCACTTCACGAATAATCTCATCAACATAAAAAATTTACCCACAAATAATGCATATAAAAAATCTACCCACGGCCTAGTTAAAAGAAACTGGTAGAAACTACATTGAAATATTCACGCTCAAAGCCGCAATTTTGCAAGCTGAGACCGGGATCGAATCGTCTGCAGTTTGCAATGGCTATGTTCCATCAAAAGCCTTCCCTTCATGGCTCCACGCAACAATTCCCTCTGTTAAGTGACAGGCTTAAGAGTTCGTTCCTCCCACATATTTTCACCACAAAGCCCCACTCTTTGTAACTTCCCATTGATGCTCTCACTGCGTGCATCCATGGCCCACCTATCAGTGGAGAGTAGGAGGTCTTCGGATGCAGCAGTGGCAAGGTCCTCCAAATTTCCTCAATCATCAACTGGAAGGTCCTCAATCACACACTGGTACTGATGAACTAGATGGATAATGGATAACCTCCATCACAGCCTTCCCCGCACCGGAATCCACAACATGCCACCAGGTCATTTTTGGAGAGAGTAACGTTCACTTCATAGTGAATGCAAAACCTATCAGAAAGTCCTTCCACTGCACCAAATTCCTAGCAAGAACCATAGTGCCCCTGATCTAGGATGGTTCGAATAGAAGTACACTGTGGCCAAGCTTTTCGTGCATTGAATTCCTTCGGCAAGTCCAAACCTTTCGGATAATTCCATATTGGCTCTATGCGGGAAAGTATACAACCAAATTCTGCAAAAGCCTCTACCAAACCTATTGCCAAAATGGATCCCTCAAACTAAGGTTTGAACCCGTCGCCTGTCGCAGATCAACACTACGTCACGACCTCCTTGGTCAGCTCGACCGTCGCTTCGACAACAGGGACCTCTGCTGCAGCTTCCGTGAGCACTATCCAAACAACAAGACTTCTCTCAAACCATATCTCATTTCCTATTTTCAGGCAAAAATAACAAAACCTTAAATCAATTGGTGTTATGGAAAAACTCCGAGAGCCAAGGAACCGTTTCCTTCTCTGATTAGCTTCACTGCTTTCTTCTGGATCAATGACGGAACCTTTGAATTTGAATTCTCTCGAGCTCGAAATCGAGTCTAGAGGCTCGTTGTCGTCGTACACTACCAGTTCTTAAGTATGGCTTTGATGATAAAATTTAATGCTTGAGGTCGAATTGACTAGGGCACCAGGCACTAGATTCAATCTTCTCAGATGTTCTGCCGTGGCTCTCAAAACAGGCTCTTCGGCTATATCAATATTGTCCAATCTTCGATCCCGTAGGTTTCAATTTGCAGGAGTCTCCTATGGCACCTGCAACTCTTTGCTCCTCCTTACATAGGTAGGATCCACCAGCGATCAAGTGCAACCTCCAGATCTCCTTGAATGCAATCAGCCAGATCAGACTTCAAACCACTCAACACACTGTGCAAAAAGCACATAGCCTCACCAATCGCTACAGCCTCAAAAACGAGCTTGATGGACAAACAAACAACTAAAACTATACAATTACAATCATTTATTTTTCTATGCCCAGGAAGGGCCAAAGGCCCTTACAGGCTCTGATACTAAGATAAAATGTCACACTACAAACTCTATTCAAATTCTATATTCCCATAAAAAAATATTACACACATATAAATATATGAAATATTCTCAAGATAGGAAATCTATCTTGGACGTACAATAATGTGGTTGAGATATTCTCTTAACCACACACTAAAATAGAAAAAATATAGTTCTAGCTACTTCCTATTATGTAGGAACAAACTCCTCAAATAGGGAATTACAACCATAGACAAGTAGGAATTAAATATTTCTAACTGAATATGTGGCAACAAAGGAATTTGTGTGGCTCAAGATAGTTCTGGAATATTTGTAGGAGAAACAAGTACATTTAACACCTCTCATGATTGGCAACACATTTGCAATAAATTTTTCCAAGAACCAAAAATTCCAAGATCGAACGAAGCACATTAATACAAAATGGCATCTGATTCAACATCATGTTGAGGCCAATACAATCCATATATTCCATTATTCCACAAATGAGCAGATCACATACATCGTCATCAAAGAAGAGAAAAGTTTGAAAGATTCAGATTGATGCTTGGACTCACCAACATCGCTTCAGATTAAGGGGGAAAATATTGAAACCTAATCTTTTGGATTATGTAAATCCATGTAAATAATGTAAATAGGAAAATAAATGCAATTGGAAGACGAAGAGACATTGGGTGATGAAACCCAATATTTTTCCTCTCCATGTATATATTCATGTTCCATGTTAATGCAAAAACACAATTCACTTTTAGGATTTACCTCCTGGCCTAACAAATATGAAGAAAATCAAAGAATATATACATAACTCAAAGGATTATGAAAATCAAATCTATAAGAGATCATATCTATGATGAATGAAAAAAACCTTATTAAAATAATAAAAAGAAAGTGAAAATGAATGAATAGATACAAAATCCAACCTTGAACAAAATAATATTCCATGAAGACAAAATGTGAAGGAATATCTCAACATAAAATAAAGGTATATTACTAGAGCCAAATTAATATGTGTTTTAATTTATGTAGAGATGATTATAGGTTTTTCTTGTATTTCAATTATTAGTTAGGCTATTATTCTAGGAAATTAATCATAAACATACTCCTAAATTAATTGTACAATTATGATTACAAATTCATATATGGGTGTTTTTTCATAAAATTTAACCTTTTAAATATTCTTCCTAAACATTTACTAAATAAGTCTTAATAATTAGTAATTAAAAAATGAGAATAAAAAAATTTATTTAACAAAACTGAATATGAGAAACATGATAAAGAAAAGCGTGAAGAAAATTTATAGTGTCTTCCCTAATGATAATTCTTTTCTAGGTGAAAATGTGAAATTGGGAAACACCTTTTTGTATGTGGAGAGAATTTTGGATATGTTCAGAAAACTCTCAGTTGTGAAAAGAATTCAAAATATTATCTCGATTGAGATTTTTTTCATTTCTCATCCAAGAGTTTTAAATTATTTGAGTCGAGAAATTTAAATTCTTTCAGCTGAGAGTTTAGTAGAGTTAATCTCGGGTTTGTGAACTCTCGACCAAGAGTTTAATAGGTTCTTGACTGAGACAAAATTTTGGATGAAAATAATTTCTCTGGCACAAACTCTAAGCTGAAAGTTTAGATTCTATTATAAGACTCTTGGACGAGAGTTAAGATTCCATGTAAAACTATCGGCCAAGAGTTTAGGTTATGTTTAAAACTCTTATCCCAAAGGTTGAAAGGTATGAATTGGAAAAATCATGGTGTTGGAAGCCATTTTTTCCCTCGCTTCTGAAATCCAAACCCAATGGATGAAGCTGCGAAGGAATAGCATTAGGATAAAACAAATAGCCTCGGATATGTGGTTTCTAGCCTAATTTCTTGCCACTAAGGTCATTACTAGAGGATTCCTATTATACTTCTAAAGACAGAGGCATACCCAATATCATAAACATATTTTCCCCCAATTCTATCTATAAGGGAACACATCTTCTTTCTCACTTATGTGTGTGAATTGAGAATTTCACCTATAATGACTAAATTTATTGCTGCTATCGGGGAGGAATATAGACAGTTTTGTTTTTAAGGGAGGCCATAGTTCATTCGCAGACACTTCTCCAACATCGAGCCAAGAGAGCAGGGATCAGGGAAGAAGTCAAAGTCTTCTTTGGTTTATATTCTGGGAATATTGTTAAACTATATGAGCAGGCCACTAACCCTATGTTAGACGAAATCCTAAATGGGACACGTGCGAGATTGTTGGAGTAAACTTGAGACTGGAGATTAGTGTGAACCTGAGGAAAACTTATGTATCCCATTGAAGTATATAGAGAATCACATCAATTAAACCTAAGGAAAACTCAGTTATTCCATTGAACTTTGAAAATATAAAATAACTTGAATCCTAATGTGATAATTAATTTAGTTATCTTTTAAACATCTTCATAAAAACTCTGCAACTCACAAGAAAACATGAAACTAATCCTAATCTGATAATTAATTTAGTTATTTTTTAAACATATTTATAATAATTATGCAACTCAAAATATAATGTGTACTTCATAAAACAACCAAGGACTTCATGTATTATAGTAAATTAGCAACTAGATATTATAACCTCTCATCATAGAGTAAATCTAGTGAACCAATGATTTGAGAAGATTTTTTTTTATTCAGTTCTTTGTTTAGTATTTTCTTACACTTTTTATGATAGTTCTAATTGAATTCTCCTCCAAGTTTTTAATATACCTGAATCCACTCAATTACCAATTTAAAATTTCCATAAAAATTTAAACTTTTGTGAAACTTATCAACTTTTCTCGATAAATTTATCAAAATAGTAGATACCTTTTCGACTCCAATGTTTGATATTGCACTTAACTCACTTTAAAAACAAATGTTTTTAGAATATTGGATAATCAAAATCCTTGTCCATCCATTATGATTTGTGAGTAAGGAACTTCAAAGATATTTTTATGGAACTTGTTGGGATTTTATACTTTGCTTTTCGTAATAGAAATAGGTTACACAGCCTAAGACTCCCTTAACTTGAAACAAGTATTATTTCCATGTGACCCAAAAAAACTTATAGGATAAATTATATCTATTTGATCATTCCAAACATTATTATTTTTATTCTAATATTCTAGAGCTTTTTTGATGGTTTCTTCTCCTTCATAGTTTCCTTTATGTCCATATTTGAGGCAATCCATATTTCCTCGGTGAAATTACATTTTAAGAAATGATGCAAGACACTTGAAAGCTTTATTTGTATACTTTCAACATGCTTGAGCCTAGTTAGGAACTCTTGTGGAGGTTTTATTATGGAAGAATTTTTTTCTTTGAAGCAAAACCAAAACATATTTTTTCTTGTAAGGAATTTAGAGCGCTTTAGAAATAAAAAAACCTCAAATATGTCCCTAGGAATATGCTTTATGAAGGGAATTTAAGGTACAATTACCTTTCCCACTAAATAAAAGAGAATTTTTATCACCCAATCATGAACCACCACCCTACAATAAATATATTACTTATAAAAATGAACTACTACATTAAGTTGGGTTCATAATTAGACCACATCCGCACAAAAGAAAGCCTCCTCAAGTTCATCAGAGAAAACTCAAACCTTGAGGGTTGAATCCTTGACCCAAAACTTGGAAGACAGTTTGGTGGAAGACATGAAGGAAACCAATGTCAATATGTCTAAGTAGGACATATGTAGCATCCCAAAAAAAATAGAGTTGCATTTTAAGGCCTTTAAATATTCACATGACACATAACAAAAAATTGCAGCAGACAATGAAAAATAAAATTGAACAAGTAGCATGAAAAATGTAACTATAATTATTGCCAACTTAGGGTCCCATTCCAAATTGTCTTCAAATCCTAGAGTATGTCAAACCATAGATATAATTTTTGTTTATATTTTGAAGGATAAAAGTTTTCTATTACATATGGATTGGTCACATAAGTTGCAACGATACTTAACCACTGATTCAAGGATAATTCATGTTGAGGTTTCAATAGTTTCATGGTGCATTATTTCTTGTTCGTTAATAGAGTTTGGAGTACTTTCTAAAGGTTTGAGGGATGTATTATACAAAAACTAACCTACCAAATTATGGCATGTAGAGCCATAGTCACTAGACTTGGAGATGTCCTTGAACATCATGACTCATCTTATTTTCTTTTATGATGATGCATCAACAATAGTATGTTAATGTAAGCATGACATGTCAACATATTCGTGTGGAATCCATGGTCTTAATAGAATTGAAAATGTCCTTGAATACCATGACTCACCTTAATATATTTTATGATGATGCATCGAAAATAACTGCCATCAAATTGGTTAATTGGCTCAAGATTGTTTAAATAAAATAGTTTGCAATGACTAATTATTTTTATTTTCCCATCATTTTAGTTATTCACTAGAAGAGATACATCTTAACCATTATCTTGCAATTTCCTGAGTGGGACCAAACATTTAAGATGCAAACCTTGTTTATATTGGAAAATTTTAAAAATGCTTTGCACCTCGAAAGATTTTATCCCTCTCGATGCAATTCCAACAAATATTTCTTAAATTTTGGACAAAATTTACCGACAAATATATCTAAAAAATGGCCAGTCTAAAATAATGAAACTACTTGAAATAATAGAACTATAAGAATTTATTTTCTTCAATTGTATCATGTAATATTTACATTATTTTTTAAACATATATTTATATATGTGAGGTTAGAAATGAAATATTTTATTGATGGATGTCACTGTCCACATTAAATTTTTTTTCTATTATCAATATACTTTTAAATACACATCAATATTACTTAACCTTGCGTATTGAAAGATCTTAGTTGTAACCCACCTTTTTTTTTTATTACTTTTTAAACATGTACTCTAAATAATATTCCCTACTACCCTACAATGTGGCTAGGATATGCATCATGGATATATTACCATATAATTGTTTATATATCATAGAAACAACCATGTGAAGCACCAAAAAGGTCAAGTCATTATACATCAACTGAATCTTCCAAATTATGAAGGAATTGGTCATCGAACTCCATCATTGATTTGTGAGATGCACCATAATAATAAACTCAATCGAATCCACATTGACTCTACCCATAAACATATTTTTCTAAAACGAAGGCTTCAATAACATAACGTAACATTCCCAATTCCAAGCTAGGTCATGTCATGATAATTTTTTTGTCATGATAAATTATTTCTTTGATACCAACCCTCTTCTAGCACTTTTTTTCTTTGATATTAAATAATACAAATATTTAAATCCATTTAGCTTTCATTATTGGTGAATTTTAATCTTCAAGATTAATATTAATAACTACTCTCTTGGATATGGGAACAATGGAATAAAACAACCTCTCCAATGAACCCTTTTCATGAGGAGTTTGGGAGGTTGAAATAGACATATTAGATGACATTTTGAGGAATTTGTTGGATGTAATATACATACAAATTTGATTTCTAGTAAACATGTTCAACGTTGCACTATAGCTTCAATGTTTAACATCTAAATAATATTTTTTGACATAATTTTAATGTGAAAAAAAAATCATTGTTGATAGATGCACAAGTCTCGCTTGAGGTTGGCAGTAATGGTTTGAGTACTTTTCCTTCGAGAAGAAAACAAATGTCTCATAGATTTGGTTTAGGTAAAATATAAATATAAATCTCGAAGTTTGATGTTTAATGCATGGAAATTTATAGCATGCATCTCATACTTGTGATTGAAAATTTCATTCAAAATGTATAACCCTTTCATATAGATTTGTTGATAGGGTTTCAAGAATGAGTATATGGATTTTGATGGGTCTACTTTTCATGGTAGAGGTACATGTTTGATTTCTAGTTAAAATGTTCAATTATAAATAGTATATAAATTTAACATTGAACATGTCGATACTTTTTTATTTCATACACATTTAATGTGAAAAAATATCATCATCCATAAGTGAATGATCTCAATATGAGGTTGGCCATGTTTATTCTCAATGAGTCATCTATGAGAATTTAGGTGAGGAGCATCCTTAAATCTTGTTAGAGATATGTTAAATGTTAACATTTGTCCCATATCTCATACTTATTCATGATTGAAAATTTGATGTTTTGTACAAGGCATAATAGGTATGAGTTTTTTTTCCTTAGAAGGGGACAATCATCCTATGAATGATGGCTCAGAGAATGAGAGAGTTCATAGACCAAGTAATTTTAAATGTAGACATTTTTTGAACATGCATTATCCAAGTGAAATTAACTCATATTTAAATAGTATGTGAACATTTATCATGTTACAGGGTTTGATCTTGCTCCTGTGGGACATTGTCACAGAGGGCGAGGTCATAGGGCTCAATAGTATTCCTACAATAAAAACTATGAACCTATTTACTCCCATCATCGAGATATTTTTGAGGAGGTTCCTTGGGAAGAAAAATCTCTAATCTTACTCTTGATGACCTCAACGTGCATTCAATGAGATTGTAGAATGAGCTAGAAAATAGTAATCTCTCTAGCTTTGCTAGAGATTGTCTCCAAATAATTTTGCATAGTTTGGAGAATCTCATAGCGGCATATCATGGGGTTGGATGGATGATTGCGGTTTTTTACGACATGATGCATAGGATGAGAGCGTCAATTATGGGTAAACACTCCATTAATGAAGTGAAAGAAATAGTCATTAAAGAAATGACCTTCTCATTGTTTGACTTGGGACTTGAAGATAAAAGTTTTTTGAAGGTTACAATATTTAATGACCCTAATGTTGCACCATTTATTTATCAGAAGTTCCTATATGCATATGGTAAGTTCCCCAACAATGATGAAGTGACGCAATATTTTGTGAGGATGTTGTGTACCAATTTTTGAGAGCACATGGATCCCAATTATATATATACATGATCCATATTATATGGAGATGGAAAAGGTTGTACATATGAATGACATGATGCTATGCAAGTTGTTTCATTTGGGCGCCAGAACCTTACTTAGAACCTTGTTCAGCTAGATTTTTTGCATTTCTAGATGAGTTATACCCTACATCCAACATATGAGCTTAGGAAAGGGAGAATATTGGGGAGGTTTTTCAGGTTGTTTTGTGACCAATCTCAGTTAGCTTGGGAAATAGGAAACACTCGAAGAGTGAGGATAAAACTACATCATTTGTAAATTTTCTGGATGAGGTTCTAATATAGATTGATCGACCAGATCTTCAGAGATATTCAACATCTTCTAGAGATCTTGTGGAATGATCCTTAGCTCGTGATAGTCAAAGCCCTATCGAGGCATGTTCGAGGAAGCTATGATTAATGAACTATAAAATCATACTTACAAGATTCACTATAATGCATGTTACATATAAATTTATTATGTTGAGTTTTATATGCATTTTTTTCCACAAAAATCACTTATATATTTATTCAAACTTATGCATCTTTCATAGTTTTTGAATGATGAAATACTTATATCAATGGAAAATTTTCCACTTAATGAGCTCATTGGTGTAAAAAAACCCTAGTTATTACCATGTATATATATAATTTTTGCTTCAAATTGTGAATGGATTAAAGTCACCTAAATTTTATGGTGTCGCTCATACATTTTATGTTCACCTTTTAGGTTAGTGAAAGAAATCAAAGAATCGATGAAGAAACTGGACCCCAAGGAAATGGTACAGTATATCCACACGTTGGTATTTCCATACCCTATTAGCCTATTGTCCATCTAGTTTTTTGTACAAACTTATCTTATTAAATTTATTTTAAGCTCTAATTTGTTGGGTATGTGTTATATTCTTTCCACGACTACCCTGCGCACTGTATGTTACCGAACTTGCAATGAAGGTCACAAAGGGAGAGCCCCAATGAGGTCAAGGCAGCTCCCAGCCCGAAATTTTTTTTTGGTGTGCGGTCCCACTCATAAGCGGACCCACCCATGTTTTGTGCATGAGTTTGCACATGGTTTTTTTGGGTATGATGGTTTTCGACCCCTGGTATTTTGTAGATCCGGTCAAGGGAACTATGGTTATGTTCTAATCCAGGGTTAATGGATTGGGGTTTATGTATGCTTCGGCGTGTATATATATGTGTTGTAACACTAAAAGGAATATAATGAAAAATCAAGCTGGTCGTCCCAATTTGGGATCCAGGGGAAAATCTCTGTGTTTATCTGTTTTATGTTTTATGCTCTCGCTATTGTTTATTTTCTGTTATAAGATTCGTGTGTAGATAATTTCTGTTTAGGGTTAAAACCTACATTTGGTATCGGATCTGTTTCGGCTTCAAGGGGACGCCTTTGTTGTTGAGGGTTTTTTGCTCGGGCCTGTGGTAGACCCTGTTCAGTGGGAGATCTGCGGGATCGATTCTTGCGGTGAAAGAAGATGGCGAGCGGCGGAAAGATAGAGATCGAGAAATTTAATGGTCAGAGTTTTGAGTTGTGGAAGCTCAAGATGGAGGATCTGCTGGTGGATAAAGATCAGTGGATCGCGGTAGATCCGGGTACTAAACCAACGGCAATGTCAGATGAAGACTGGAAGAAACTGGATCGGAAGGCTAAGAGCACAATACGGTTGTGTGTGTCAGATTCAGTATTGTTGAATGTATCTGGGGAAGCTACGGCGAAAAATTTGTGGGAAAAACTTGGGACTTTGTACCAATCTAAGTCTCTGGTGAATAAGTTGTTCCTGCGGAAAAAGCTGTATAACCTGAGGATGAAGGATGGAGACTCGGTGACAGAGCATCTGAACGCCTTCAATACTGTGGTAAGTCAGCTGTCATCTGTTGATATTAAAATCTGAGATGAAGATAAGTGCATCAGTTTGTTGTGCTCTCTACCAGACTCGTGGGACAGTCTGGTTATTGCAATAGGTAGCAATACAACTACCTTGAATTTTGATGACATTGTCTGAGCCTTGCTGTCGGAGGAAATGAGACGGAGAAATATGGAGGGTCAGAATGGAGATGCCTTATCTGTACGAGGAAGGTCCCAGAACAGAAACAAGAATAAGGTTTCGAGTGGGAGATCAATCTCTTGAATTTTTGTAGAGGTATCTTTGAGAGGCAAAAGAAGGAACACCACAAAAGAATTTGTAGATCTAAAGCTCCTGAGAAAGGAAATGGATCTGATGATGCTCCTTCTATAGAGGCAAAAACCACCTCGGATGAAGGTGGGGATGTGTATTTGGCTTCTTCTTCAAATACACATGTAGATCATGAGTTATGGTTGATTGACTCAGGGGCATCCTTTCACTTCACTCCCCATAGGGAGTGGTTCTGCGAGTATGAGAAATATGATGGTGATGTCTTCCTACGGGATGATAGGAAGTCTAGAATCGTCGGACGTGGAAAGGTCAAGCTGAAGCTGCAAGGTGGAAGGATTAGAACACTTCCTGGTGTTCTGCATATTCCTACATTGGCCAGAAATCTGATTTTTGTAAGCAAGATGGATGATGCAGGTGTTAAAACAGTGCTCGAGAAAGATGCCTGCAAGATGGTTCAGGGAGCACTGGTATTAATGCGGGGAGTTCGGACTGGAACTCTGTACAACCTACATGGTAGCACTGTTATTGATGGGTGTAACAGTTATGTGGTTCCTGAAAGTGGAGCGGAAAGCCTAGCTGTCTCTGGAGAAAAGACCATGTTATGGAATCAAAGGCTTGGACATATTGGAGAGAAGGGCCTTCAGATATTGCATAGAAATGGTATGGTAGAAGGTGTGTCTAATTTCTCTCTGGATTTCGATTTCAATGAACATTGTGTCTATGGGAAGAAGAATCGGGTGAGTTTTCCTTCTGGTGCTAAGAGGGCGAACAAGATATTAGAACTTGTGCATAGTGATGTGTTTGGACCTGTGTCAGTTCCATCACTGGGAAAGTCTATGTACTATGTTTCATTCATAGATGACTTCACAAGGAATACATGGATATATTTCTTGAGGAAGAAATCTGAAGATTTTGACAAATTTAAATAATTTAAGGCTCTGGTGGAAAACCAGATAGAGAAGAAGATAAAGGCTCTGAGGACAGATAATGGTGGGGAGTTGTGTAAGAAGGAATTTGAAGAGTTCTGTAGGAAGTGTGGTATAGAACGACAGAAGACTACTCCATACACACCTCAGGAAAATAGAGTTGCAGAAAGAATGAACATACCACTGATGGAAGAGGCAAGAAGCACGCTCAGTGGTACCAGGTTAGGACAAGAATTCTGGGCAGAGGCAGTGGAGACTGCATGCTATCTGGTTAACAGATCACCTTCATCAGTGTTGGAGGATAAGACTACACATGAGGTATGTACTGGTAAGAAACCCTCTCTTTCACATCTAAGGGTATTTGGATGTGATGCATATGTACATGTTCCAAAGGAGAAAAGGACCAAGTTGGATAATAAATCTGAAAGGTGCATCTTTATTGGATATAAGGATGGTTTAAAAGGTTACAAGCTTTGGAACCCGGAAACAAGGAAGGTTGTGTACAGCCGAGATGTGGTGTTTAGAGAGGTGAAAGATGTTGTTAAACATGAAATCATACCAAAGGAACATGAGAAGATAGAGTTTGAGCTAAAGGAGGATGAATCAGACTCTACAACAGAAGAAGACTCAGAAGATGAAGAGCCACAAACTCCAGCTTTGAGAAGATCAGTTCGGGAAAGAAGGCAACCAGAAAGGTATAGTCCATATGCTTTCTGTTCAGGTTTTGCCTTAACTATAACTGATGATGAACCTAGAACTGTCAGGGAGGCAGTAGATTCAGAGGATGGAAAACTCTGGAAGGAGGCCATGGTTGATGAAATGGCATCCTTGCACAAAAATGAGGCATGGGATCTGGTGGAGTTGCTGGCTAGAAGGAAGCCCATCGGGAGAAAATGGGTGTTTAAGAAGAAGATGAATGTAGAAGGCAAGGTGGAGAAATACAAAGCTCGGTTGGTAGCAAAAGGTTATTCCCAGGTGCTGGGAATTGATTTTGGTGATATTTTTTCTCCTGTTGCCAAAGTTACTTCTATTAGATTACTTTTATTTGTTGTTGTTGTATTTGATTTTGAGATAGAACGGATGGATGTGAAGACAACATTTCTTCACGGGGATCTAGAAGAGGAGATCTACATGAAGTAATGTGAAGGCTTTATGGTGAAGGGTAAGAAAGAACTGGTATGTAGGTTGAAGAAGTCTCTGTATGGGTTAAAACAGTCACCAAGGATGTGGTATCAGAAATTTGATACCTATATACGGGGACTTGGCTTCACCAGATGCAAGGAGGATCACTATGTTTATTTTAAATTAATTGGTGACCGTGTTATGTATTTGGTCTTGTACGTGGATGATATGTTGTTAATTGGAAATGACAAAGAAATTATCCAAGATTTGAAGACCCAACTGTTCTCCAAATTCGACATGAAGGATCTTGGTGCTGCAAACTATGTTTTGGGCATGGAAATTAAGAGAGATCGGGCAAAGAGGAAGCTCTGGTTAAACCAGAGGAAGTATGTCGAGACTATATTGCAGAGGTTCAATATGCAGGATAGTAAACCGGTGAATGTTCCTATTCCTGTAGGTGTAAAGCTGTCTATTGAACAGTGTCCCAAGACACAAGAAGAAGAGGAGTATATGTCCCGTGTTCCATATGCAAGTGCAGTGGGTAGCCTGATGTATGCAATGGTCTGTACTAGACCAGACATTGCACATGCAGTGGGAGTATTGAGCAGGTTTATGTCAAACCCGGGGAAGGAGCATTGGACAACAGTGAAGCGGGTTTTCAGATATTTACGTGGCACTAGTGATTATGGCTTGTGCTACCAGGGAAGACCAGGATTGGAAAGAATGTTGGACATTCATGGTTTTGTTGATGTAGACTGGGCTAGAGATCTGGACCAAAGAATATCTACAAGTGGGTATGTGTTTAGCCTATTTGGAGGCGCAGTCAGTTGGATGAGTAAAAGACAATCTGTAGTGGCTCTTTCAACTATAGAGGTAGAATACATAGCATCCACTCATGCAAGCAAGGAAGAAATTTGGTTTCAGAGATTGTGTTCAAGTATGGGATTGGTACAACAAGCTATAAGGATAGACTGTGATAGCCAAAGATCAATTTTCTTGGCTAAGAACCCTGCTTACCATTCAAAGACAAAGCACATTAATGTTCAATATCACTTTGTTAGAGATATGGTTGAGGCTAAAAGGGTGTTGCTGGTAAAGGTGGACACTTTGAAGAATGTTACAGATGCATTGACGAAGTCTGTGAGCACTCAGAAGTTCTCTTGGTGTAGAGAAACAATGGGTGTTGAAGAATTGGCCCAATGACTAAGCTCTCCTGTGACCCCCTATGGAAAGAAAACAACAAGTGGGAGAATGTTGGGTATGTGTTATATTCTTTCCACGACTAGCCCCACGCACTGTATGTTGCGCCGGGCCCAGCAGGGGGGTCACAAGGGGGGAGGCAACCCCCACTGTTGGGGTCCGGGGCAGCGCCCCGGTGAATTTTTTTTTTTTGGTGTGCGGACCCACTCATAGGCGGACCCACCCATGTTTTGTGCATGAGTTTGCACATGGTTTTGGGGTACGATGGTTTTCGGCCCCTGGTATTTTGTAGATCCGGTCAAGGGAGCTACAGTTATGTTCTAATCCAGGGTTAATGGATTGGGGTTTATGTATGCTTTGGCATGTATATATATGTGTTGTAACACTAAAAGGAATATAATGAAAAATCAAGATGGTCATCCCAATTTGGGATCCAGGGGAAAATCTCTGTGTTTATTTGTTTTATGTTTTATGCTCTCGCTATTGTTTATTTTCTATTATAAGATTCATGTGTAGATAATTTCTGTTCAGGGTTAAAACCTACATAATTAATGGTATGTTATTTTAGATATCCCATATACGGCATGTTTCATATTTATTAATTTCTTATTTTTAATTAAAGTATGTTCTTGTAGTTTAATCATAGTTCTCTCAATGTATGTGCACAAGGAGTTCATGCTATAAGTATTTTTAATTTTTATTTGAAGGATAAAAAGTATAGTTTCCCATGTTACATTAGGTGATCCATTGATCTATCTAGATATGATAGATGCATGGTTGCGAGACAATTATTTTGTGACATTCATTTAATGTTGTATTACTAGCATTTAAAAATCATGTTTATGTTTAATACTCTTTTGGGGAGTTATATACCCTAGTATCATTTAGAACATTGTGGATGGTGATTTCTTTTGGTACTTGAATCTAAAATTTCACTACATCCTTCTTCATATCATGCAGAATCATTTGAAAAAATTGTGCAATCCCATATATCTATTGGAAGAAAAGGTGACACTCTCTAAGAGATAAATTAGAAATTATTACAAAATGCATGAATTGGCATTAGAATTATATGGAAGGGATGCGTGGTGTAGATTAACATCATTGCCATCCTTTTCCTACTTGGCTCTTAAATTTATCAATTTTACGTGGACTGGATTCTTTTGTCTTCTTTTTCTTGGGGGGAAGTTTTATATCTTCACAAACATATCTTATCTTGTGTAAAAAATAAAAGGATTACAAGATAGATCCAAAAATAAGATAAAATTTCTATTTTTCCATATTCCCCATGATACTATGTGTGGTAAGACTTTGCTCTCACTTAGTGGTTTATCTATCATCCACTATTTTGGAATTCTATTAGAGATTGTTAATTTATGCTCCAAAATTGTTTTAACCTATCTAATGATATTTAATGGACATATGGATGGCTTAATTTGATTGGATGCTTGACATTTGATGGAGTGATAACATAAGACTTAACTAGGAGGTTATTATTCTATGTTTTATAAACCCTTTGGTGCACATAATGGGGCAGTTGGTTTTAATTAGGAGAGGTACCTACCTAGGAGGATTATGTAACTTGAGCATATGTCGATTGTAGATTCTAGAATATTTCAAAAATCAAATAGGCATGAAAAAATTCAAATGATTCGCTTTGCTCTTTCCTATTCGATTTATAAAATATTCTCGAATATGAAATCGACATAGGGTGTTTAGAGATGTCATTGAGTGTTATATTCACATCCTTATTTTTTGAGTGGAGGAGTCCTGAGTTTGGTGTGATAACTTGCTTGGAAGAAGACTTGTGTATAGTACTCTTGATTTTCCATGGATTTATTGGTGTTTGTGTTGAAGGCCTAGGGTTTGATGATGCAAACTGTAGGATGAGAATAGAGGCTAGTGGTAGAGTTATCTTGTAAGCCTTGAAATTGTGTCTATATGGGATTAGTGTCTTCAAAGGATTCAAATCCAATTACATTTTTTCCATCATAAGGACCTCCCATTCACTCTGAAATAGACTAATGTTGGATGCATTCCTTTAGTTTCTCATTTTTGTTATGTCTCTCGTTGGTTACCTAACCAAACTCAACTTTCTTGGCTAGATAAAATTTTGCAGACCGACTACAAGTCTAAGTATGGTGGTCAACAAGGAATAAAATTCTCTTCCATTGGTTCCTTGGAATGTCTCAATTATAGCCAAGGAAAAAGGGTGTCTTTGATGAATCAATGTTGTAACACATTGTAATATCCTTCCAGCCAAGTGGGTCATCATATGTTTTTTTGTTGGAATTGACAACTGAATATATTGGTTGATTCAAAGGGCCTTGTGGGTTGTATATAATCTCTTCTCCCCATCCATTTTAGGTTCTGAAATTCCCTTATTTTTAGAAGTATTTTGTAATCTTAGACAGCTGATGTAGTTTTTTATGTTGACATTAGAAAGGAAATAGAGCAAGTAGGATTTTGTGAGGAAAACTATTTGGAGTTGGCAGATATAGGGGTCTAGTGTTGCTAATATGCCTCATTTTAATGCTCATAAATTGAAAAACAAAAACATCTTATTTTCAAGATATTTGTGAGACTTTTCCTCCTATGGATGGAAGGATTGAAACCCTCTCACAAGACTATATACTACTTTCACTTTCCATCTTTCTATCACAAAATTAAGGAGTCATATTTCAGAGTCCAAGCTATTCAAGATACAAATTGAGATGATTGGGAATTTTTAGAGATATTGGGGTTGGAGTTCAAGTTTTTCACTTATTCATTATGAATCCATGCATTTATATTTAGTTCCTCATTAGATGCATCCATTATCTTTAGTTCTTAATGCATACTAGATTCCCATTGATCTTGATCAGATATGGGTGTGTGACCTGTATAAATTTCTTATAAGCTACAAATATTTGTTTGGTTATTGATCTATCAAGGTATTCCATCCAAATCCCTGTTATCACTGGAAAATCAAACAAGCAAAATGACATTATGAAATGTCAACCAGAAGGATTTACAGGGCTGAGAAACATTAGAGAATCTGGAAAATTTAAAAATATCTAAGGTCAAGAGGAAAAACATCAAATTGTGCATAGAAGACACATGAAAAAATTGCTCCGCGCTCATTTTTCTTCAATAGGCACGCTGGTCTGTGTGACTTTCAATCAAAAATCCACGCAGTCCTCGGAGTGGTGAAAGTCACCATCCAGAACCACTAAACACACTTCAGTAGAGGTTTCTCCACTTGAGGCCACCCAAGGACAGTTGCCTAGAGCCACCTTGAGACCTCAATTGAGCACATAAAGGAATCAAGTGAGCACACAAATGAATCAACACCTACTCTTGGGTCACTATCAACAAGTGTACCAGGAGAGGGAAGAAGGATTTGAATTTTCTTATAAATTTCCACCATGAGAAGAAAAAAATGAGAATGCATTGTTATGTTGGCCAAATTTCCCATGAGAAAATTAGCAGTGTGTGATCCGGAGCAACAATCAAGTTAGAGGATTCAGTTTTTGGCCACCCAACAACTCAAATCCCTTACGAGAAGAGAGAGGCCTTACAGAAACAACTCAAGGGTAAATCCCTCCTTCCATTGGGTATTAGAGCTCCATATCTCTAAGGATCCTTTCGAAAGTGTGTAAATTTTGACCTTTTCTTTACTAATAGTGGTCAATAAGAGAGAATTATTCCACCGTTTGTATTATTGTCTCCTTTGACTCATTTGAGCTTTTGTTTTCGTTTTATCATATTTGTGTTTCTTCTTCTTATTTGCAGCATACTATGTTCCATAATTTAGTGTGTTTTATATGTTAACATGTTTCCACTAACCAACTAACCATTTTTTCTGCCTGTGACCATATCTTGTAGGTTGCAACCATTCCTACCAAGCACCGGTGTTTTATTACACTCATGCACTAAAAACACCATCATAATCCCGATTGGCTAAAGGTGGGTTTTCCAATGGGCTATAGCCTATAACTAGTTTTTCATTGCTAAAATACTATGAAGCATATTTTCTGGGAGCACCCATCTTCTAAAATTTGTTGGAGTCATGTGGCGAATAAATACTATTTTTCTTTTCAAGAGAGTTTGCATCTTCCTGTTGCAGTGTTTGGAGATGGTTGTTTCCTTGTCCATATTTCTTTCATTGAGATATGGTATTTTTTACATATTTTAGTTTTATCGAGCCTCTGGTATGTTAGGTGTACCTCTGATTTTGAGGAGGAGCATAGTTCTCCATCTTCTTTTTATTCTTTGTGATGGGATGATATTTTCCTCCTGCGTATAGCTGAGGGGGCTTTGATAATTAAAGATGATAAATCTCTAGATCCCACAACATATTTTGATTTTCTTTTCACTTTAGCTGCATTATGAAAAAGGTCATGATATCCACTCTATATGGCCTTCCACTTTTTGTTCTGCTATCAGTAAATACTTGAGTCTATAAGTTTCGATGTATTTTTTCAAAGAAAATAAAAGGAAAAAGTATCCCACCATTTAGAATTTTTTTTCCTGCATATAAAACTATATTTCATTTGAAAACCATTGGAAAATGCTAAAAATATTTTCATAAATAAATGTTTGTGTTTTTTGTATTACACTTGCTCAAAAACTAAAATATCAATTATTTCAATGCATCCACTTTTGCAATATTGGGTTCTATGCCTCCATTAGTGGGTGAAAGTCTTCCAATAACCTCCTATCATTTCACAGTGTAGGATTGTTTATCTATCCTATAAAGGAAATAATCTCAAAGCCACATTTTCTTATGTAGGCATGGAACTACTTTCCATACCTCAATTTTTTAAGACTCGTGCATGCCTTGGTAACACTAACTAATGTGAACTGGTAATTTTATGCTTTCAAATTGAATTTCTTCAAAAAATTGAAGACCTTCATTATCAAGCCCATTTTTTCCACACCCAACAATTATTATTTTCCACAAGGAAAAATTCATGTCAGACATTTTATTGAACCATTTATAGTCACCTTCCATGTTTCCACACTCAACATACATTGTAACATGGAAATTATTTAAAAGTGTTGATCAATTTATTCAAAAATCCTTGGGGCATATACACTTTGGCCATAAGTTTCATATAAACTATAATTTGTGTTCTAGTGTTTCCTGGGTGTCTGCAATTCACCCATATACCACCTTTATCATTTTTACAAAGATTTTTTTTCCCTTTTATTGATAAACCGTAGTCAACTCTCTTACATGCTTGCTGCACTGTGGTCGTGTTCCCTTCATCCACCATCTAAATCTTATATAGTAGTCTACAAATAAAAATATATATTGAATTAGGCCACTTCTTATTTTTACAAATAAGTTCCAAGATTTTGTAGACATGATACAATCCTCTGTTGGAGTATAGGATATATGTAGTTAGAACAAAACAATATTTTCCTTGTTGGGAGTGGAAGATGTCATTGGTAATAATTGATAGGTGAATTTGTGAGGTAAATATGCATGCGAATTAGCTCATGGAAATCAATATATTTTTTGGAGTTGTCTTCCATGTATCTTATGTCTCTTTGCAAACTTGTTGGTATCCAGAGATGAAATCAATTTTGGTAAGTATTTTCCTCCCTTGAGTTAGTAATGAAAGGTTTCAATTCCCTAGATATATATAATTGTTCTTTATTAGCTTTTTGTTCATATATTTATAATATGGACAAAGTTTCCACTATTTCAATTAATTTTGGGAGATGATCCATGTGGTAAATCTGTAGGATGAAGTGCCATATTTGATGTTTATTTTTTTCATTAATTTCTTTATCTGGTGGAAAATTTTAGTCTTATTGTGGGTGTGGTCTTCTATCCTGAATGCATTACTAAGGAAAAATTTGGAACCAAGTCCATATAATGTCATAGGCTATGGAAGGAAGGGATTAATTAAAATGAATTAATGATATATGAACACCTAAGTTTTGGTAGGAAGAAGTTCCCCTTTGTTTTCCTCATTAGTTTAGCGGACCACATAGGCTAACATATATTTGTTCTAGTTGACTTGTTTTATTGTTAGTCTAACAAAGAACATAAGGTGTAAGAATATTTTGGGAAAAATAATACCAAATATTTGTCGGTTATTGGTTATTAGGCTCTAGTGTTATAGTGTGTTTGTTTGCCACTAGTTTGAGGTTTCTCATCCATATCCATTTCTTTGACCAATATCATTGAAATCTAGAAATATTACATTGACCCTTGAAGTATGATTTGGGATTGCAAAAATAAGAAATTACTTGTCCCAATTAACATATGCATCAAAATTTTATATTAAGAACTTTTTGTCAACTAGAAGGGTTGTTTTGTAATGGGTAAGACTTTTTTTATGCTATGTTGTGCAAGCGTTCACGGTCGTGGGTGTTGTATGACTTGTTGTAAATTATATGGTTGTGTTGTAGGAATTTTGATAATTATTTTCGTATTCTTGGTTGATATCGGCATATCTAATTGTATTCTAATTTGAAATATCTCCCAAATTCAAGGGAGAAATATCCTCATGAAAGGTTGTGCTAAAATTACCCCTTAGTCATAGTTATTTCTTTCCAACCCTTATGGATAAATCAATTGTTTTTATTTTTCTTTTTATCATTTTCATAGGAAAATATTGAGTTGTCATTGACATATCTAATTCTAATGAATTTCATACAAACAATATAAAGTGCAATGCTAGACAATTTACAATTTGAATTCCATAAAATAAGATTTATTTGTTGATATTTCACAAGTGGGTGATAAAAAAGTAGTTATATCAACTCATAGCAAGGATTCCCCTATGTTTCTTGTTGGGTTTAATGATAACGAGTACAAATATTATTTGAAAATCCTTTCAAAATTTGCACTGCTAACTACTTGGCTCCTTTGACTAAGTGTCACAATTGTACTCTTGTTGAGGGTTGCAAAATTTTTAACTCTCTAGGTGTATATACTTGAGAAAAACCCATTTTGTTTGGGAAGAACTTCTATTTTAAAATAAAAGAAAAAAAAAGTAGTTTTTTGCGGGTAATCCATTTCAAGTTTGGAATTATTGAAAGTCTTAAGACAATTGTGCATTCCATCACACGTACCTAAGGATATCTGCCAATTTTAACCATATTCCTCTTAACAGCTTCCTTATAAGATGGGGTGCTCTTGGAATGCATGTGGAGGAGGTCCTTTGTGACTATTTTCCCCATATATCCATAAACTCCATTTCCCAAATAGTATAAGAACTCAAGAGGGTGTGGAGTGCTCATGTTTTGTTGTTGTTTGATTATGTCAAGGGATTGAATGCTCCTTTAAATAATGCTAGAATTTCCTTCAACACAACCTTCTTCAAGTTTTTGTCTCTATACCTCACTTGATAGTTTCTTGAAAGGACCAAATAAGTTTCATACTTATGATTTCTAGAGTAAATCCTTCTGTAAAGAGCATCCTAAATATCAGCTACAAAAACCGGTCTAAACATGATGCATTTATAGCTCTATAATGACACCCTTACTGTCAATACTTTTGAGAACAAGTCTAAATTGTCTTTAATGATGCTACATTGAAGCACCAAATCATAAATAGTTGAAATTTCCCTAGTCTAAAGGGTTTGAAACAGGGCACTAATGATAGGCTGGTAATCTCATATCTCAATCAAGATGATAAATATGCATAAAGGAACTTGAGCTTAATTCAAACAAGAAGCCTCCAATCATGGATGATTCCTGAAAATTGAGTATGTTTACACTTTCACATTTTGCATTTCCCATTCCCTTGTTAGGGATATATAAATTTCAAGTGTTGCAAATAATTTTGGATAACATGCGAAGCAAAAATCCATCAAATTTAGGATAAGTGGACTCAATATCTTTGACCTCTAGAACTCCATAATATAAATCATCAGAAATTTTAACCATCAAATTTTGTATTTGAAGTATATAGAGTGTCACCAACTTCTAATTAATGTCCAAAGGGGATACATTCGTTTTATCTCCATGACCTATATAATTTTTAATAGAGACAGGGAATACATTTAGAGGTTGCAATTGTTGTTAATGAAATATTTATAAATATCATATGTTGGATCTAAAAATAGGACTTAATCCCCTTTAATCTACAACAACAAATTTTTCTACTTCAAATGCCTTATATTGACCACAATAGATAACAATAATTTTTGCAGGGTCTGCATCCCCAAAACCCTAAGTTACCTTGAGTCACGTAAGGCTTGAACTTGTATTTAAGAAACTTCATTGTCAATATGTTATTTGTTAAAATGTAACCCATTTATTTGTTCTCAATCCAAATAAAGTACGAATCCACCTAGATAAAGTGATAATGGTATCCAAACTGAATGAGGAAATATTTTCACTTATTAGCATTCGATCTAGCTCAATTATTACTACAACAACAAAAAAAAATTGGTTACTCTTGTTACTTAAGGCCTCTGAATTACTTGGAAGAATCATGGAAGCGATGAATCAATTTTATCCATACTAAGGTAAATGCACAATGGCAAAGGGTTGTTGACAGAGTTGCTAAAGTAAAAATCATTAGTTTCAAATGTATATGTGTTTTTCTCTCTTATAGTATTTTCCTCCAAGTATAAAATAAGATTACGGTATGTATTTTTTTCATTGTTATGTGGTTTGGTTCGTCAAGGCCTGATTCCTCAATAAGCTTACAATCTGAGGAAGATTTTTAATATATGGTATTTATACCATGACGTGACATGGTGTCATTGGGTTAAGAATCAAGGTAGAGTCTATGCTTTAAAAATTCTCACATAACTAGAAAATTAGAGAATTTGAAGTCTAAAATAGTAGTGGAAATAATAAAATAATATTATATTACATCATCAAATTTTAGAGGGAAAAAATAAAAGCTACTTTTTCAACTCATATTTTCAACTTATATCCCCATGATTTTACTCAAATTTCGAGCGGAAGCACTCGTTCGATGTGGAATTTAATTATTCATCCTAGGAGTATCCATGTTGAATACTTTTGATGGACCCTGGTACATCAAAAATGATAAATACATGAAAAAACATGATTGCAATCACATTTTTCATGTATTTATTAATTTTCGTGTGGGAGGGTCCATTGAAAGTATGAAATACGGGTACTTATTGGATGAATAATTTAATTATGCATCCAATGAGTGCTCCTGCTCGAACTTTGAGTAACAATGTAGGGAGATAAGCTGAAAATACGAGTTGAAAAAATAATCATGTTTTTTCATGTATTTCTCATTTTTCATGTAGTAGGGCCCATAGAAATTATGTAACATGGGTTCCTTGGATTAATAATTGAATTTTTCATCCAACGAGTGCTCCCACATGAAATTTGAGTAAAACTATAGGGAGATAAGCTGGAAATATGAGTTGAAAAAGTAGTATTTTGTTTTTTAGTATTTTTACTTTTTTACTCCAAAAATGGTGAATTTCCCCTCATGGTTTAAATCATCATATTGAATCCTATTGGTTCTTATAAAGTTTATTTTGTTGTAAATTTTTTTTTAGGCCCATTTTAGACCTTAAAATTTCTCTAATGATTTTGTTTGCCATTCCAAATCTTGAACAAAAAGTTGCAAATAACAAAAGTTTCTCTAGTTTTAGTACAATTCTCATGAAGTTGTCTTGTGGATCCATTAGTTTCTACATTTCTATTATATTCCTCCCAGAATTAAACCTATAATTAACCAAATTCTATAGATATCATGTTGATTTTGGAGGATAGTGTATGTTGCGAAATTGTTTTTAGATAAATATGCACAAATAAATCATATTTCAACTATGCATTGATAATATAGTGCAAATTCCTTTCTGTGGGTATAAAATCCTTCAAATGGTTTATTTTAATAGTTTATATATGTTTCTCTAAGTGGCTAAAACAAATGTGGGCAGAGTCTTGAGGCCAAATTGAAGCAAAGCTCACTGGCATTATCCTCTAGTCATTTACATTTTCCAACAATAATCTTAAAAAAAAAAATTTATGTCTATGTATTCAAGCACATAGAGGATAGGTTAAATCCTTTACCACCAAGTTCAAAAGAGGGATTGATTATTTTATTGACATAAAAGAATTTAAAAGAACAACAAATTTGTTATTGTTTAGATAATAGTAATTGCACATTCATAAACAATAGGCCTGTCAGTAATTGGATTGGAAAGAAGAGTGGATTTGTTGGCCATTAGTCTGTCCATCAAAAACAAATAAATGATTAACTCAACCATATTTTCACATAGCTCTTTCTTGTCTATTGGTGAAGCTAGAGAACATATAAAATCAATTAATTTTATTTCCATAAAGGATGCATGCTGACAAGATGGACAAGTCATAGGCCTATTGTTTACATATTACATAAATGTGAAGATTAAGCATGATAAATTGAAAGATTAATAGACACTACTAAAATAAAAGGAAATATGAGAATTGAAGGGTTATAAACTTAGATGTTGGGGTGAAGAGAAAGGATGAGCTAAATTTGAGCAAGTCTATACAAGGTGGGGAGTTGGTGTTCCTAACAATCCACTGATGGAATTTTATGTTGGGATGAAAGTATTTTTCTTTCATTGTAAACATGTTAATATGGTTTCTTTTTATGTTAGTTATACATAATTATTATCCCATACAAAAGAACTACCATTATTTGATAATGGGTTAAAAAAACTACCCATGAAAGATTATTTCAACTGTGACATCCCCACCCAAAGTCCTCATATAATATTAATTGTAAATGTAATGTAAGTATTTTGCAAGAATTTAAATCAAGAAAGGGGACCGAGTCAAGGGACGTGCATTCTAGGGCTGTGGAGGACACTTCTTACTTGGGACATTATGACTTTGTGTGTAGAGAAGAAACTTTAAATTAAGGACAACCATTAAAGGTTGGATGGTGCATGAAATGATGAAGGAGATATTGAAATTAAATTAGATGCAAGAGGAAGTAGGCAGACCCATGTTTCTTAAGAATAGATCACAAGAAAAAGGAAAATAATTGTATGGATGGATTTCAAATTGTAGGCCAGCAAGGATGGAATAATAATTGTGGTCAAGGAATATGACTAGAAAATATAGATACAAGAGGAGGATATATGGAGACAAACGTAGAGGGGTATTGAGGGGCATATTTAGGAAGATATTCTAATAGGTAACGTTGAAGAGAAGAGAATAGAATGGGATTATATCTCAATCACTATAGGATGTGGGCTGAGTTAGTCTATAGAGCCCTGTAATAGCTTGGGGTCCCTAGAGGCTGTGGGTTGAGATAGGATCATTGAAGCCTCGTAACGTGTTTGGTCCTTGGAGGTTGTGGGTTGATACAAACTTCTATGGAGCCTTGTAACAACTTGTATCCCTATATTTTGTGGGTTGGGATGGAATCTGAGGTGCCCTGTAACAACCTAGGTTCCCTACAGGATGTGAGTTGAGATAGAAAACTATTAATCCATGTAAAAAATTGGGAAGAGACCATCCTAAATCATAAACAAAGGAATACCATAATGAATAATTTTTGTTACCGCTCGTATGGTACAGTGGATTGTGGACTCCCTAAAAGGGGGTGAATCACTGTGTGGGTGCTTCAGAGTGAGTTTGGGTGCCTCTGAACTCTTTGTGTCAGCCAATAAAGTAGTTTTTAGTTGGTGGGATTGAGGAAGGAAGTCCTCTGGAGTCCCTGATTCAAGGGAAGTTGATATGGTAGTCCCATAAGTAAGCAACCCTTCAGACTCTAAAATCAGGCTCAGGGGTGATAGTTGCAAGTAGGGTGGCTGCAACTGTCACCAGTTGGGTGGATATTCCTTGTCCAAGACTTAATTTCCATGCAAGTTCAAATATAAGTATCTATTTATGTCATTTATCTTATAATGATTCATGTTGTTGTGTTGTAGATAATTGTTCTTGATTCAATGACTACATTATGTTGATAATGCTTGCATATGTGGTACATTTGCATGGGGATATGTTATTGACACATATATATGTGCGGAATATATAGATGCATGTGAGTGAAATCCGAAAGAAAAAAAGCGTGTAATGATTGATAATGGTAGACACATAATATATGATGGATAAGAGGCATAACAAACTGCATGATAAAAAATAATAAGCCACAATGTTGTGTTGAACCTAGACCTACATACATGTTTAATAGTGTGAAAAGAAACACATAAATAACTTATTAAGGAAGAGAGAAAACTCATTACATGTCATGACCAAGCATGGACTAGAACTTGAAAAAAGTGGGTTATGAGACCCTTTTTATTAACATGAATATTACATGGAAGATCCTCTGCATAGTAGGGATCATATTCACTTACATGTCATTTGTTTTCCAATTTTCAAGTTGCTCTATTGCATGGCAAGAAATGCATTAATGACAATGGGAGTTTTCCCCTGAGACTAATCGAGCCACTAGATTTTCCTAAATTCCCTTCAACCTAGCATTCTCAACATCTAAATACCTATGTCTGGCATCTTAGGGTGGCCACGAAGGCACCCGAAGGCTCTCAATGGTGCCATGGAGTTGCTTGCAAGATAAAAATAGGATCTAGTACCAATGGTGTGTGACAAGAGAGGTAGTAACCTCTCAGGAATCTGTACCAATCCAGTGGTAGGTAAGCCATGGAGAAGTGTCTACATCTCCTTCGGTGGCATTCCCTCTCTGTGGGAAGGGAAGACTCGTGGGCCAAGAACTTGTTGGAGAATCTGTCATCTAAGCTTAGGAGGGATAATGACATAGATCGACCTAAGAAACCAAGGGCATCGTCATGAACCTATGAAGTACATCTGGGAGTCTACCAAATTCCTAAGATAGAGCCATAGTCAGTAAGACAGACTCGAATAATATTGCGCAATGACAAATATTGTATCCGAGGAGGTTTCAAAGTTCATCATCTAAGATACTATGTGATGCTGAGTCAAGGTCCCTTGACTGAGTCATGGAGGGAATGAGGAGGAAGGCCTTGTTTTAGTGCAAATGAGTCAGGTGTTGAACTTATAGGAATGTTGGGCTAACCCTATCATTTGGACAGTCCAACCCATAGTCAAGGGAGGATTCTGATTGGTGGAACCAAATTCCCCCCTCACATGATTGGTTGGAATTATAGGACAAAAAATTCGTAGACTCTAAATCCCAGAGGATAATATAAGTTAGATTCAGGGAATTAAAGGTAAAGGGTGCCAAGATTCTACCAAGAGACGGCGACAAAAAATTCTTTTGTCACACGAACTTGTTAGGTGAGGAAGCTGTTTGGTCTCAATCTAGTCTCCTAAACTGAGCTCATTTAATTGTCAACCAGGATTTGTAAACTGCTGAAGTGAAGTGTACTGTATGTACCTAGGTGCTTGTTTCCTGATGCGTTGTGTGTAGTATTTTGTGATGTTTTTGGCCTTTGTGATGATTTATGATGTTTTTGGTCTTTTGTGATGATTTATGATGTTTTTGGTCTTTTGGTGGTTTTATGTTTGCAGGAAAAATGCCTAGAAAGCTAGTGGAAAGAAGCTGGTGATTAAAAACAGAGTTAAACCTAATTGATGGATAACAAATGGAAAATGCAATTGGGAATACTTAAGCAAAATTAAATCTAAAATATGACTAAATAAAAGCAAAGCTTGATAATGACTTTTAAACAAATGATTCAAAACACAAACTAAACTTGAGAAATGATCACTAAACATGCAAATCCTCTAAATAAACAGTGAAACAACTAACTTACAATGGTGCAATATTTTGTCCTTGATTAGAGATTTGAAACATATTTAGAGGAAAAACATTGTTATCATCATAAGATCTTCTATTCTAGAACTAGTTCCTATCTCTATTTTGCAATTTAATTGAATGTCACAAAACCTTTACTCAAGAGTTGTTGATTTCTTTCCAAAGTAGTCTTTTGAGGAAGAGCTCTGTTTATAAAATGATGAGGAAATTGCAGAGGTACTTCAGGTCTTAAAATGATGTTGTCTTCTGTTCATATGGTTATAGATCAATTATGGATTTTAGAACAAGAAGAGGTTTGTGAATAATGAAGGTTGTCTTGTTAATCCTAACAACTGAAGTAATTTATTGTGCAATGGATGACAATTTGAATATGAAGTGCAAGTGCAATGAGTTAATCTAAGAATGAACCTAAGATGCCACTAATCTAGAACAATGTTGAACTATAAGTCATCATCAAACTCGAAACAAAGTAATTGAACATGAGTTAAATGCAATGAAACTCCGGAGCATTCTAACTATACTAACATGCATTATTCTATGAAGTTACACAATCTGTTTGTTCATCATTAGTGATATTTTGGAAGAGTTCCTTCTTTTGGAAGGGGTAGAACAATTCTGACTGTGTAATTGAGTGCAATTTTAAGCAAATGGAATGAAAGCAAATGAAAAACTAAGTTATCACATCCATACCCTACTCGTCATTATGATGTCTTGGGCAAGCGTTTAAGAGCAAGAACAGAGATGATACTTAGTACAAACACACAACTAAATCATTCATTATCACTGTCATGTCTTGAACTTCTTAAGAATTTCTTGGAAGAGTTTCTTCTTGTGGAAGAGTGATTAGAACAAGTGTAACTGTGATAGTGAACAACAAAAACTACAACTAAATCCTACAGTACCATAGCTATTCATCATTCATCATTATAATCTTTTGGAAGAGTGTCTTCTTGTGGAAGAGTTAGAATGAATATAACTACAGTAGCTAGTTAAAACAACTATAAATTCAACTCCTAATCCTACAATACTATAGTCATTCAACATTCATCATTATAATCTATTGGAAGAGTGTCTTCTTGTGGAAGAGTTAGAATGAATACGACTACAGTAGCTAATTAAAACAACTACAAATTCAAATGCAAAACGTAAAGGCAGCTAGGAAACTTATCTAATTTACGCAAAATAAATCCGTGCAAGAGGCAGGGGCCCTCTACCACCTGACGGAATTCAACTCCAAATTAAATCACGCTTCAGAACAACACGGTCTGCTCCATTAAAGATGAAATAGTTTGAATATAACACTCTGCGTCTTCAGAAATGTAGCACAGAGTTTAAACAAAATCTAGCAGCAAATCTAACATAAAATCTCTAACATAGCTCTCGGTCTCCCAAGCGTTTATAAAGCAAATGCACATAACAATAATTGCAATAATTCAGGAACACTGTCTTTCCTTATTGGAATCACATTAGGACTCTTTGAAGTGGCTGCGTGAAGAGGAAAAGACATCTGGACTGAGACAGTCCTAATAGAAGTCTTCCTTCCTAAATGTGTTCCCCACGTTCAAAACCATACCCAGAATTCGTTTCTTCCTCCATGTTGAGCAACGAACCATGTAGACATGACGTGGATCATGCCCATATGTGGTTTTTCTCAAGAGGCCACCTGGAACATACTCAAACATGAAGGCAGCTGCAGAATCGCCGGTTAGCTACGGAATGTCTGCATTCTGCAGCTAGTTCCGGTCAAAATGCTTTATAGTGGCAAAAATCACAAAATTTAACAAGTTAGTCATGTAAATCATTCTAGAAGTAATTTTAACTATATTCATTGATCAATTGGGTCTAAGATAGCAATGGACAAGGGAAAATGAGGTAAAATTAAGTGAAGGAAAGCACAATTTTGAGGCTCAACATACCCCCACTGCTGTCTCTTTGCATGTCCTCATGCAAATTATCCTATGAACTCAGAGGCTTCTGCAAGGACATCTAATCCTCTCCTTCTCCTTTGTCTGGAAGCTAGAGATATTCTAGGTTTTCTAATAACAAGTTTGAACCTTAGGTTGGTGAGTGCCCTGATTAGATTTTTGTTCCTTGTCTTCAACTTCTCATTGGTCCTCTCCACTTTGTCTATATGCAGGGATAAGTTTGAGTTCATATCAGTTTTGAGCTTGACTTGATCTTTGAGAATTTAATTCTCATTTTTGATGTGTCTATTCAGTAATTCCAACTCATACCTATCCCTTCTTAATATATCTATTTCAGACAATAGAGGACTGGGGGTTCTCTCTCTGCTTTCTGAAGCTCTTCTCTCCAAAGTTTCCACATAGTCATAAATTTCCTGATGAGCAGGGTCAATTTCAGGGGTTCCTTCATAAAAATCCTCTTCGACATCCTCTTCAATGGATGTTTCTTCATCTTCTATATTGATTACCCCTGTTTGTTTGATTAGTGTTTTCTTCAGTTTTCCCTTTAATCTGTGGCTCCTCCTAGGCTGAGAGGATCCCTCTCCTTTCTCTGTGGCAGATTCCTTGATTACCTTCTCTTCCTTAAGTTGCCTCTTGATTCAATTCAACTTCTCTAAAATGATTTCCTCACTGCTCTCTTGGATTGTTTTGTCAATTTCAACTTTTGAAGCCCTCCATTTCCTACTTCTCTTTGTAGGCTGTGGTTCAGGTGATGGTTCTTTTTCTTCTTCAAAATGATTTCTTATTAAGAAATCGTCCCATGTATCATTTGTTTTAGCTAGATGATGCTCAATCAAAATTTTGACCAAACCATGATGATATAGGGTTGTCTCTAAAAATTGAACTCTTCTCTGAACACAGGAAGCCATCTTCTTCAGAATTTGAAGCAAGAAATATGGTAGGTTTAAGTCTTCGCCCAGGAAATGCATCATTAGTCTAATGTGGTAGACATAAAATGTTCCATATCTACCCTCACATGTAATAAATTTTTGCAGAAGAAGTAGTATGTTTCTCCATTTGTTTTTCAATGCAGAACTGGGAATTCCTTTCTTAAATACACTGACATCCATACCTGGTGATTTTAGAATTTGTTTCTAGGAGTCATTGTGGAATTCTCTATTTTTAAACCATCTCTCTCCAGTTCTGAGCAACCCTGTAGCCTCTGCAATGAAAACTTCAGTGACAGTAAATTTTACATCACCCACCTCAACTTCGGTTCCTTGAAATGATCTTGCAAATGTTTTAGTGACTTCCTTGTGGAAGCCATTAAATTTCTCCAAAAAATTGAAGCCATCCTATTTGTTGTAACATTTCTTTGCATTGTGGGTAGCCTTCTAAATATTTTTAACCCACTGGTTCAGTCCTTACAATGAAACCCATGATTTCTTCTTCAATATTCAAATTAACACTCTTCTATCCACAAAAACAATGACTTTCACCTTCGGATTGAAATGGCTTTAAGTTCTGAATGGAAATGGCTTCAACTTTGGAATGACATACCTCTGATTAATAGTGGTAACAGCTTCAAAACCTCAGGCTGATATGCCTTTATTGACAATTGAACTTTGGACTGATATGTCTCTGTTTGACAGTGACAACTGGCTTCAACTTCTTCACTGCAATACCTCTGGCTCTTGGTAGCAAATGGTTTCGAATTCAACACTGCAACACCTCTGTCTCTGGTAGCAAAAGGTTTAAATTTCAATCACTGCAACACCTCTGTCTCTGGTAGCAAAAGACTTCAAACTCCACACTGCTACACTTCTGTGTTTATAGTAAAAATGCTCAAACTTTGCCCACAGTGATACTTTGTATACCCACGGAATCAAATGGCTTCAAATTCTCACACTGCTATTCTTCCAAATTTACCCTTTTTCTCTGCTCTGAGTTTACAATGCTCAACGCTATTCAAACTGATATCCTTTGGCTCTGCTCTCGGTGATAAGAATATCTCTGTCTACGGAATGGAATGTCGGCTACAGAATGAAGTTATGGCAGTGGTCACGGAATGAAGTAGTGGAGTGAGGTGGAGGGAATGTATTAATGATTGAGGAGACGGCGGAGATTTTTACGACGGCAGAGGAAATCATCATTGAATGATTTGGTTAAGAGACGTGGAGAATTCAAATACCTCGGCCATTTTTTAACCGCTTAAATGATATCGGATATGAAATTTGAAATGGAAGATTTTAATCCAAAGTCTATGGAGGGTTTATTGGTGTTGATCAATAAAAACAATTAAAACAACCTTTTCGAACAATCCATAACTAAACTATGCTAAACTTTAATGAAATTCCATTATAATTTAAACTTGTTACCTCTGCCTTTCATTTGATTTTTGTAGCCTTTGTCTTCTTGTTCACCTTTGGAGGAGTCTTCATAATTTTCTTGATGCTTTTGATTCATGGATACACTGGGTCACTTTTTTGCAATTCTGATGTCTGCTGGTTGATGCCTTCAGGGTTTATAGCTGCGGAAAGACTGTCTGGCTGCAGAAAGGATGATCAGCTGCAGAATGTCCACTGAGCTGCAGAATGTTCCTGTAGAGCACTTTAATCATGAAATGGAATGTTTTTGGAATATGGGTGAAATGTTAAATGGTATGAATGAAGATGGATGATGGATTATGATATGTATGAAGTGGATGATGAAATGGAATGGATTCGGTTTATGAAATGAAGTGAAAGAACATAAGAACTGTATTGCAATTCATGACATATTTTATTCACTTTCAGCAAGACATCAAATTTTATATTTTGACATGAAAATGAGATGGATGGAGGATGAAATGAGATGAATGAAATGTGGAATGGAGTGAAATATGAATGGTGGAATGAAATGGAGTATGGATGAATAAGTGGATGGAGTGAAATGAAATGAAATGAATCATAAGCACTATGGAACTGAACTTATGATTTTTGTAACAGCTGCTTGTAAAAACAAGTATGGGAAAAGTTAGAGTGTCAGAGAGACTCTGATTTTCACCCTATCTTTTCTGTATAAACATTCCAATCAATGATTGGTTTTCATGTTTATACCTTTATTTTTATTTTTTTTATTTATTTATTTTTTTTTTCAAAGAAATGCTTCAGAAAATTTAATCAAGTTGATGAAGAAGAGAGACTCTTCTTCATTAACTTCACATCATTGTCTTCTTGGAACTTCTTGACAAACTCTTCTCTTGAGAGTGGCTTGTGGTATAGCTTAAGTCTATGACCATTCACAAGAAAAGTGACCTCTTCGTCATCTATAGTTCTAATTTTTACTACCCCATTATCAAAAATTCGAACAATTTCATATGGCCCAAGCCAATGTGTCTGAAATTTCCCTTGAAAATCCTTGAATTTTGAATCAAACAAGAGAGCCCAGTCACCCTCTTTGAATTTCTTCTCCTTGATGTACTTGTCATGCCATCTAGCCCTTTGCTGTTGGACTAGACTTGTTTTCTGAACTGCATCTTGTCCGATCTCATCCAATTCATTAATTTGCTCCAGTCTATGCTTTTGTGCCTCCGTTAGATCAAGTCCTAGCTGAACTGCCATCTTGAATGTTTGAATTTGGAACTCTATGGGAAACAAAACTTGCTTTCCATAAACAAGCTCATAAGGAGTATGGCTTGTTGTGTTTCTCCATGTAGTTCTATAGGCCCACAAGGCTTTAGGAAGCCTATCTACCCAATCTCTTCTATGTAAATGAACAGTCTTTGTTAGGATTCCTTCAATGACCTTATTAGTGGATTCCACTTGACCATTTGCTTGTGGATGATAAGGAGTAGATGTTCTATGTCTGATTTTGTACTTCTCCATCATTTACTCCACTAGCCTTGATGTAAATTGAGCTCCTTGATCTGTAACAATTTCCCTTGGGACACCAAAACGAGTAAAAATATCCTCAAAAAGAAAAGTAACTACAGATGATTCATTAGCAACAAGTAATGGTTTAGCTTCTACCCACTTAGTAACATAATCAATGCAAACTAATATGTATTTCTTTTGTCTTGATGGAGGACTAATAGGTCCTACAAAATCCAAGGCCCATTTTTCAAAAGGTTCAATGTGTACCCGAGGTTGTAATGGCATCTCACCTGAAGGAGAAGGTTTCCCTACCCTTTGGCAACTGTCACACCTTTTGACATACTCCCTTGCATCTTTAAACAAAGATGGCCAATAATATCCTAAATTAAGGATCTTATAGGCTGTCCTTTTATCCGCAAAGTGTCCGCCACAAGGTTCATCATGACATGCCTTGAGAATTTCAGGCATCTCATCTTCACGAACACACCTTCTAATGATCAAATCTGGACCTGTCTTGTACAACTCATTAACGACCCATGAATATCTTGCACTATCATTAATGATTTTTCTTTTATCCCTTGCATTCATAATTGAAGGAAATTTTCCTGAAACTAAATAATTGGCAATATCAGCAAACCATGGAGTTTAAGTAGAGATTGCAAAAAGATATTCATCAGGAAATTGATCTTCAACCGGAGTGTCATCTTTGATATTTTGAATTCTAGATAGGAAATCAGCCACAGTGTTTTGTTTTCCAGGCCTATCTAGAATAGTAATGTTGAATTCTTGCAATAGTAACAACCATCTTATAACTCTGCCATTAGTGATTGATTTGTTCATTAAGTATCTAATGGCAGAATGATCAGTGTGAACAAAAGTTTCATACCCTGTTATATAGTATCTAAACTTGTTTATGGCATGAACAACAGCTAAAAACTCTTTTTCAGTTACAGTATAGTTTAACTCTGCAGGAGTCAAATTTTTACTGGTATAATAGATGGCATACGGAATTAAATCTTTCTGTCCCAATACTGCTCCTAGAGCTATATTGGAAGCATCTGTCGAGATATGAAAAGGTAACTTCCAGTTAGGTCCCCTTAATATAGGTGCTTCAGAAATTTTGGTTTTTAGGGTTTCAAAAGCTAACTGGCAATCAGAAGTCCACTTAAATTCACAATCGTTGGTAAGTAATTTGAAGAGTGGAGATGCTATTTTGGTGAAGTTTTCTATAAATCTCCGATAATACCCTGTAAATCCTAGAAAACTTCTAACATCTCTTTGACAACTTGGAATGGATAGGTTAGAAATAACTTCAACTTTCGCCTCATCAACTCTAATCCCATCCCCCGAAATGTGGTGTCCTAAAACAATACCTTCAGTAAACATCATAAAACATTTTTCATGACTAAGAGAAAGGTTTGCTTCTTGACATCTTTTTAAGACTTTTTCCAGGTTTTCCAAAGCCTCTTCAAATGTGTCCCCATAAACTGTGAAATCATCCATGTACACCTCTACACAGTCATGTATTAGATCAGAAAAAATTCCTAATACTGCCCTTTGGAATGTTGCAGGTGCATTGCATAACCCAAATGGCAATACTTGGTAGGCATAGGTACCCCAAGGACAAGTAAATGTGGTTTTATCTTGGTCTTCAAGTGCTACTTGGATTTGATTGTAACCACTAAACCCATCTAGGAATGAAAAGTACTTTTTGCCAGCTAATTTATCTAATACTTGATCTATGAAAGGTAAGGGAAAATGGTCTTTAAGAGTAGCTTTATTCAGTTCTCGGTAGTCAACACACACCCTCCATTTTCCATTTTTCTTAGGCACAATCACCAAAGGAGAAACCCACTGACTATCTGAAATAGGATAGATGAAATTAACATTTAACAATTTTTGTAATTCTTCCTCGACAATTTCCCTAAGATTTGGATTCATCCGTCTTTGAGGCTGTCTGATTGGTTTGCAATTTGCCTCTATATAGATGTGATGAGTACAAGTCTTGGGACTTATCCCTTTCATGTCATTGTATTCCCATGCATATGCAGAAGAATGTCTCTGTAATACTTTGACTAACTCTTCTTGTTGAGATTTTTCTAGGTTCTTGTTTATGTTCAAAGTTTTGCCTGGAAAAATTTCACTTGTAGAGCTGCTAAATTTGTCCATAGAATGAAGAGACATCTGCCTAGATGACAAAAACTCAATATTGGATCCCTCTTGAAATGATTCATGTTTGTGTTCTGGAGAGAATTCAAAGTTTTCTAGAGTATTCAGAATTTGATTATCTTCACTAATTTCTGAAATTGTGAAGAGTGGTTGTAAATCTTCTTCATCCTCTATCCATTGAGTGTCATCTAGATCTGTAATTGTCCTAGCTGGAGGATATAAGGTGAATCTCTTAGTTGAACTACCATCAGAAATATACATATCACCAGACCTACAACTAATAAAAGCATCAGCTGTAGCCAACCAAGGTCTTCCTAGTATAACAGGATGGCCTCCTAGATTATTCTTGGGAGTTAGGATCATGAAATCCACAGGGTACTCCCAAGAGTCTAGGGACATTGGAATGTCTTCTATTACCCCATCTGGTCTGATCACAGATCTATCTGCTAATTGTAATAGTGTGGGAGTAAAGAGAAGATTAGGAAGTTTCAGTTTGTCCATGATTTGTCTACTCATGATATTTATTGCTGATCCTAAGTCAATGAGTGTGTTTTGAATTTCAATTCCATTGATGTGAATTTTGACAACTGGATTTCCTGGGTCAAGATACTTTGGAATAGCAATCTTTCCCATCATAATGTCTGCTATTTGTCCGACCAGTTGAATTTTCTTGGTTTCTCTTATTATTTTTCTTGTTGTCTTCATACTCAACTCCTTTATTGTTTTGGCTAAAATTGGGATTTCCTTGATGGCTTGCAATAATGGAATTTTAATGCAAACATTTCTCAATTCATCTAAGAAATCATAATTAGGCACCATTATTTGTTTTTCTACACCTCTATCAATTTGTAATCTTTCCGAGAAGGGAGGTATAGAAGTAGATGTGGATGGTTGCTCTAATACTGGAGTTGGATTTATTGGATCTTTTTGCTTCAGTTTTTCAATGTTTTGATCTTGAAAGGATGTATCTTCTTCAAGACTTTTATTAACCCGTAGGGAGTCTTCCTCAGAATTATCTTGTTCTTGTATGATCACAGAAGGTTTCCTCTTCTCAAATATCCTTCCATACCTAAGTTGAACATCACTAAGGTCTAGAGGAGTAATTAAATAAGTTGGAAATTGTTGAACTTCTATCATGTATGTATTCTGAGGGTTCTTATTATTGGGGTTTGGTATGGGTTGAGCTGGCAATTGATTGGATTTTTGAGGGAATGGTAATGGAAGTGGTTGATTTTGATGTGGTTGGTTCTGATGATGTTGTTGAGGATTTTGTTGAAAATTTTGTTGAAGATTTTGAGGGAAATTTTGTTGAGGATTTTGAGGATAAAAATGTGGATATGGTGGATATGATGGTGGCTACTGATAGTATGGAGAGTATATTCCATAGGGACTTTGTGTTCCTTGTGCCTAAGATTGAGATTGATTTTGAAATTGGGGCCAAGGTTGCTGCCAAGAATTCCAAGGTGGAGGTTGATTATACATTTGATGATGGAATCCTTGTGTCTGAGGTCCCTGCCAAGGTCTTCTAGATACAAAATTAAGAGACTCTGTGGAATCTGTAGGAGTTTCTTCCTGAAAAACAGCCTTGAGACTAGGAAGAGAAGGAAAATTCTTGGTCTCATGTTTCTCAGAACAAATGACACAGGTTTCTATAACTTTTACATCCAAAAGACACTCTCTTAAGGCATGTTTCTTTCTACATCTGAGACAAAAGATTGCCAAAGCATCAGATTCAGCCTTCTGCTTGTTTTGTATCTTAAGGGTGTCTATTTGTTCACTAAAACTCCCTAAGATGTCAGACTTAAAATCATCAAGCATGTGTCCTATTTCTGATCTACTTACTGTCCCAGAAGCAGATTTACTTGCCCTTGCAAGAGCGGGATCTCTTGGACCTTTGACAGTTTTAGATTTCCCTCTGGAAAGGTTGATACATAACTCAGATATTTCAGGTAATGTAAGTTGTGATATATCCCCTTTTCCCATCATGTTAAGAATATCCAACCATTCATCCCTAATTGTTTTTAACAAAAGAGCTTTTAAGGTGTCTTGATCTAGATTTTCCATTTTTGCCTTTTTGATGTTGTAATTAAATCTTTCCAACAAATCTTCTAAGTTTTCATCTTCTTTTTGTAACATCTTGAACACTTCTTCCTTATGATTAACCGGCATACAATAATCCAAGTATCTCTCTAGAAATGCTTGTTTCATATCTTTCCATGTTCTAATAGAACTACTGATTAGACTCATAAACCACTTCAATGCTGCTCCCTTCAAAGTTGAAGGAAATAATTTCAGTTTTTGAGCATCTTGTAAGTAGTCATAAGTCCTACACAACACTTCAAATTCGAATAAGAAAGTTTCAGGATCTTCAGTTTTAAGTCCATAGAAGTTTGGAAGGACAGAGGGTGAAATGTTTTTCATGGTTGCATTGGTTTCTTCATCAAGTATAGGGAACCCAAAAGAGCTTCCTATTCTACCTCTTCCTCCATCTGCACCTCTACCTCCTTCTCCTCTTCCTCCGTCTCCTCTACCTCTACCTCTACCTCCAAATAATGTGTGTTCTCCATTAAAAACTCCTCCCCCTCCTTCTTCTGCCATGGTTGACTCTCCTGTGGAAGTGGAAAGGTTTGTGTTCCTAACAGGAGTTTTTAGATCTTCTTCTATGGCAGGTTCAGTGGATGAAGTAGAAAGTTTCTCTAATGGAATATTTGACCTTAGATCTTCTAGAAGTCCAGGATCAAGGGAGGATGGAAGATGGGTTTGAGTTGAAGGTGTACTAGTTCTGAATCTAGATGAAACAAGTGGTGTTCTAGAAATCAAACTTCTGCCTCTGCTGCTTATAAATCTTCCCCTTGAATCTCTCTCCCTACGCATAAAATTGTTTTGGGATGCTAAGAAACAAAGGTTACCTAGTTTTCACTTCCCCGGCAACGGCGCCAAAATGTTTGGTCTCAATCTAGTCTCCTAAACTGAGCTCATTTAATTGTCAACCAAGATTTGTAAACTGCTGAAGTGAAGTGTACTGTATGTACCTAGGTGCTTGTTTCCTGATGCGTTGTGTGTAGTATTTTGTGATGTTTTTGGTCTTTTGTGATGATTTATGATGTTTTTGGTCTTTTGTGATGATTTATGATGTTTTTGGTCTTTTGGTGGTTTTATGTTTGCAGGAAAAATGCCTAGAAAGCTAGTGGAAAGAAGCTGGTGATTAAAAATAGAGTTAAACCTAATTGATGGATAACAAATGGCAAATGCAATTGGGAATACTTAAGAAAAATTAAATCTAAACTATGACTAAATAAAAGCAAAGCTTGATAATGACTTTTAAACAAATGATTCAAAACACAAACTAAACTTGAGAAATGATCACTAAATATGCAAATCCTCTAAATAAACAGTGAAACAACTAACTTACAATGATGCAATATTTTGTCCTTGATTAGAGATTTGAAACATATTTAGAGGAAAAACATTGTTATCATCATAAGATCTTCTATTCTAGAACTAGTTCCTATCTCTATTCTGCAATTTAATTGAATGTCACAAAACTTTTACTCAAGAGTTATTGATTTCTTTCTAAAGTAGTCTTTTGAGGAAGAGCTTTGTTTATAAAATGATGAGGAAATTGCAGAGTTACTCCAGGCCTTAAGATGATGTTGTCTTCTGTTCATATGGTTATATATCAATTATATATTTCAGAACAAGAAGAGGTTTGTGAATAATGAAGGCTGTCTTGTTAATCCTAACAACTGAAGTAATCTATTGTGCAATGGATGAGAATTTGAATATGAAATGCAGGTGCAATGAGTTAATCTAAGGATGAACTTAAGATGCCACTAATCTAGAACAATTCTGAACTATAAGTCATCATCAAACTTGAAACAAAGTAACTGAACATGAGTTAAATGCAATGAAACTCCAGAGCATTCTAACTATGCTAACATGCATTATTCTATGAAGTTACACAATCTGTTTTTTCATCATTAGTGATATTTTGGAAGAGTTCCTTCTTTTGGAAGAGGTAGAACAATTCTGACTGTGTAATTGAGTGCAATTGTAAGCAAATAGACTGAGAGCAAATGAAAAACTAAGATATCATATCCATACCCTACTCGTCATTATGATGTCTTGGGCAAGCGTTTAAGAGCAAGAACAGAGATGATACTTAGTACAAACACACAACTAAAACATTCATTATCACGGTCATGTCTTGAACTTCTTAAGAATTTCTTGGAAGAGTTTCTTCTTGTGGAAGAGTGATTAGAACAAGTGTAACTGTGATAGTGAACAGAAAAAACTACAACTAAATCCTACAGTACTATAGCTATTCATCATTCATCATTATAATCTTTTGGAAGAGTGTCTTCTTGTGGAAGAGTTAGAATGAATATAACTACAATAGCTAATTAAAAACAACTATGAATTCAACTTCTAATCCTACAATACTATAGTCATTTTCCCATTCATCATTATAGTCTTTTGGAAGAGTGTCTTCTTGTGGAAGAGTTAGAATGAGTACGACTACAGTAGCTAATTAGAACAACTATTAATTCAAATGCAAAACGTAAAGGCAGCTAGGAAACTTATCTAATTTACGCAAAATAAATCCGTGCAAGAGGCAGGGGCCCTCTACCACCTAACGGAATTCAACTCCAAATTAAATCACGCTTCAGAACAACACGGTCTGCTCCATTAAAGATGAAATAGTTTGAACATAACACTCTGCGTCTTCAGAAATGTAGCACAGAGTTTAAAAAAAATCTAGCATCAAATCTAACATAAAATCTCTAACATAGCTCTCGGTCTCCCAAGCGTTTATAAAGCAAATGCACATAACAATAATTGCAACAATTTAGGAACACTGTCTTTCCTTATCGGAATCACGTTAGGACTCTTTGAAGTGGCTGCGTGAAGAGGAAAAGACATCTGGACTGAGACAGTCCTAATAGAAGTCTTCCTTCCTAAATGTGTTCCCCATGTTCAAAACCATACCCAGAATTCGTTTCTTCCTCCATGATGAGCAACGAACCATGTAGACATGACGTGGATCATGCCCATATGCGGTTTTTCTCAAGAGGCCACCTAGAACATACTCAAACATGAAGGCAGCTGCAGAATCGCCGGTTAGCTACGGAATGTCTGCATTCTGCAGCTAGTTCCGGTCAAAATGCTTTATAGTGGAAAAAATCACAAAATTTAACAAGTCAGTCATGTAAATCATTCTAGAAGTAATTTTAACTATATTCATTGATCAATTGGGTCTAAGATAGCAATGGACAAGGGAAAATGAGGTAAAATGAAGTGAAGGAAAGCACAATTTTGAGGCTCAACAGAAGCTGCCATAGGTAGCCAACCCGGAAGCCCATAAGGTCATAACCTTAGAGTGTTGTGAGTGTTATCAACCTATTTTTCCACCCCTAGATCATAGACCCTTAACCCTCATGATTAGGTGAATTTTTCCTAACATAAGGACCCTTTTTGATCTAGTTTGACACTTAGTTGTATGCAGGTAGCCTTTTGCATGTTTCCAAGACCCTATAGCTGCTACCAGTAGCCCTTTATGTGTCTGCAACCAAGGGAATGTTCTAAAGTGACTTCGTCCCTAGGAGATAAGTTTGAAATCTCATCTATTCGAGCTGACCTAGATTCATCAATTAGAAGCTTATGTAACTTCTCAACATCCTAAGCGTACATATTCATCCTCCTGGGAATTCTCTTCTACCTATTTATATTGGACCATTTGAGAGGGTCCGTGTTTGGCTCAATTTAGTGTCCTAAATTGCTAACATAAATTGTCAACCAGGGCTAGTAAACTGCTGAAGTGTGGTGCACTATATATGCCTAGGTAACTGTCTCTCACTATGTTGTGTTTAGTGTTTTGATGATGTTTTTGGTTTTATGGTTTTTATGTTGAAAAAGAGCTAAGAAGTTTACACTAAAACAGAGTGAAACTATTCTAAACTAGGTGTGCACTAAAGGACAAAAAATGCAAAGCTTGATAAGGACGCATAGCAAAGAAATGAATCACAACATGAACTCAGTAACCCATATCATGAACTCATCCAATTCATTCATTTAGAGATATGTTGGAATAGCTTGAGAAAAGGATAAGTTTATAGTGCAATTAAGGTTTTCCTAAGTCAACAATCAACTTACAATGTTACAACATCTCATCCATGGTTGAAGGTTTATTGGAACATAATTTGAAAAGAACATTTGTAGCACAATAAGATTTCTACTCTAAACTAACTTCTAATTCTATTCTGCAACTCAATTTAGCACCACTAGGCCTCATTCAAAAGTTATAGATTTATTTTTAGAATAGTCTTTGAGAAAAGGCTTGTTTGTGAAATTGTAAAAAGGTTGCAAAATACTCAAGGCCTTAAAAAGTTATTGATAGTTCGTGTCCATATGATGATGTATTAATAGGAATTTAGAACAAGAATATTTTGTAAATAATGAAGACCGTGGTATCTAAATTTAACAACTAATACAATTTAAAATGCAATGGATAACAACTAAACTAGAGTGCTATTATCTAACTTGAAATGAATTGGAACTGAACTATAATGATACTAATACAGTGAACAGAGCTAAACTAGAGTACCATTATCAAGCTTGAAATATAGTGACAGATTTAAACTAGAATGACATCTACCTCCGGAGTATTTCAACTGAACCAAAATGCAACTAATTCTATGAAATACTACAGCCCTGTCTTGTTCAAGATGAGTGATATTTTGGAATAGTTTGTACAAACAAGTCTGGCTGTATCATTCAGTGCAAATGGGAATAAAAACGTAACAATACGCAGATAAACTAAAACACCACAGCTAAGTCTTATCCAGAGTTAGTGATATTTTGGAAGAGATTAGTGAGAATAGGACTAGCTGTAACAACTTATTGTAATCGAACACGAAAACGTAAAGTTCTAAATTGCTACAATTATGCCTCATTACGGATTAGTGATATTTTGGAATACGTCATGAGAACAAAGCCAAACTGCAGTATCCAATGTAAGCAAAGTTCAGAAAACTATTTAAATTGAGAATGAAACAAAGCTACGGCTACTTATCTAAACCAAATGCATAACGCTTCACAGGCAGTAGGGGCCCTCTACCACCGGATCAGCACACGGATCTACTCAAAATTAACTCATCTCGTGCAATAAAATGATGCTTCTCTTCATTAAAGGAGTAATTCTTCACAAACAAAGTTCTGAGATCTAGCAACAAGAAGATAAAATCTAACTCCGTTTCTCGGTCTCCCGAGTCACACTTATAATGAAATTACATAACTACTTTTGAGAAAAACAAGGATAAGTGTCTTTCCCACTTCTAATCAAATTAAAACTCTTATTGAAGGTCTCGTACTTTGTTGCATACATCTGTAGAGTCTGTGTCCCGGTAGAAGTCTACCTCTTGGTTTTGGTTTCCCACGTGCATAACCACTTGGAGATTTTTACTCAGACTTCGTGGAGAGCAACGAATGATGTGGATGAGGTTTGGAATTCACCCATATGCGCTTTTCTTTGAGACAACACCTGTAACCCATTTAAACACTTAAATAGTTGCGGAATGCGTGATCGGCTATGGAACGTCTGTATTCTATAGCTATTTTGCAGAAAATTATTAAAACAACAAAATCCATGAAAGTACAATATGTTAATCAATTGCATGTAACCTTTAAGCAATCCTAATCATTCTTCATTGATTTTAGGCTTATGAAGTGATAAAAGAATGATGAAATGAAGTGAAGGTTTGTAAAAGAGAAGGCAATTCTAGGGCTCAACATACCCCCACTGCAAAACTATTGCATGTCCTCATGCAATTTCATCAAAACTTTATTCCATGTGCTCTGAAACCTCTGTTAGAACATCCAACTTTATCTTTCTGCTTCTTTTGGCCCTAATCTATTTTTTAGTCTCTATTAACTTTTTAGAAATTATTTCTTCATCTTCCTCTTGTAGTGGAGTGTCAAGTTTATCTTCAATAACCATGTCAATTTTTCTTCTTCTGCTCCATCAAAAGATTTGGCAAAAGATTTTGTAATCTCCTTATGGAAGCCATCAAATTTCTCTATAAAATTTAACCTCCCTGCTTGTTGTAGTAGCTCCTTGACTTATGGATATCCTTCCAAATACTTGACTCCAACTGGTTCTGTCCTGACAATTAGCCACATTCCTCCTCTGTGCAGTTTATCTTCCTTTCAGAATTACTTTTCTATGCTTGAAGCTAGATTGACTACAGAGTCTAATGCTTTATTTTTTAAACTGTATCTCTGTGTCTGAAGATGGATTAGTTGAAGAATGATGCTTCACCCTCAGAATTACCTTTCTGCACTTAGATATGGATTGGCTGCAAAGTGTAATGGAGGTGAATGGATGGAGGTAATTAAGCTATACGGGAAGATGAAGTGGCTATGGATCTGATGGAGAATTTATGATGAACTTGTGGTGAAATAAGTGAATGATACAATCTTAAGGAGATGTGGAATAGTAGGTTGGAATGTTGGATAAGGGATATGGCCAAGATATGTTAATCGATTTGAAGGATAGGTTGTTTTAGGAAACATATGATTATACACATTGTATCTATTTCATGTTTTAACTTTTTGCTATTAAAATAATTTTCACAATTTACCTCAGAATTTTTGACCTTGTTAATTTCCATGCTTGATGTTGTTCCTTTGGTCCTCTTTTAGCATATTGGTCTTCAAAACAGAATCCTTCAATTTCTTGTAATCATCATCTCTTTGTAGGTTGTATAATTGTGTCAAAACTGCTGAATAAGATGTGGCCACAACATGCAATCTGTAAAAAGAAATGAAGTATGACTATGGAAGATGGATGTGAAATGTAATGGAGTGAAAGTGGAATAGGACTTGTGAAATGAAATGAAAATGACGTGAGATGGAGTGAAAGTGGAGTGAGATGGAGTGGAATTGTAGAATGAAATGAATTTTGAATTTTCTCTCAAATGGTACATCAGACTTCCCTGAAATTTTGTGAGGTTGTTACCAATATTATTATGCATCTTCTGACGAAAACTCTCTGCCATTGGTTGCACGGATCTCCCAAAAAATGAGAAATGGCTGTAGGTGAAAGTGGCTAATTTCTTGAAGAATACACACTGAAATGTTCTAAAATTTTCTGTGTTTATTCACCCTTCCTCAATGATTTTCCATAAACATTTCAGGACCAACGAATGCACGGTTTGAAAGTTATGATAAAATCAATTTCTGCCCTGTTTCACCCTTCATTCTGCCCAATGTTGCAACAAAAAAATACGCCACGAACTCATTTCAAGGCCGAATTGAGTGATTCAAAAGCAAAACTGTGTATTTTTACCTTCTCTACTGCCACATTATTCCATAATTTCATTTTGATGAAGAAAAGGCGCTGTTGTGCAAAAATACTGAAATCTGTCCTAATCTGTCCATAATGCTGAAAAATGAAAATCTGCCTAAAAAACCCATCTGAAATGCCCTTAAAATTTGATTTTTTCCAAATTCTATCCAAGGCTTACTCAATTTATCATATTCTGAGAAAACCCAGAAGCTCGGAATTTTTTATTTCTGCTCCAATCTCTTGCAATATTTGCGCCAAAACTGCCTCTGGAAAAAGTTGCAAAAAATGAAAACAGGCTACTACAACAATGGCTGCAGAAACTGCCACTTTCCGCAGCTGTTGTTGAATTTACAAGAAGATGAACATGCTGCTACAAGAAACTAATAAAATGTACTGCTACAAGTTGTTGTTGATTCCATAAAACCATTAGTGTTCATCAAAGCCAACATTCATGGTACAATTCTTACCATGCGAATAATTGTGTCGAAGTCGAGCATGGGAAGAAATCATTGGATTACCGATCAATAATGAAAATCATTAACCAATGCAAGACAACTCACCGATAATGTAAATGAGTGTCAAGGTACCTCAGTGCATCTTGACAGGGACGAATGAATGTGTCGAAGTCAAGTCGCCTGCAAGATTTGACAGTCAAGAGACATTTTTGTATTCCCATTGTTATCAACGAGGAGGCTTGCCATTGATGAATGCAAGCTCCAAGGCACTTCAAATAATCTCTAATCTTGATCCCAGATAAAGTGTTGAGGTCGATGGGACAAGATCTGTTGGAAGGTGGACCTTAAGGAATTTCACATCATCCAACTCAAGCATAGAACCAAGAATGATTTGAAGAACCATGAAATATTGAAACCATCATGAAATTGTAGAACTTATTGTGAACTTTGCTCGCCAGTTTCCTGGTTTTCAAGCAAAGCTCATGTCCAATTGCGCCAGCAAGCTTGTTTTCACAATAGGACTTTTTTTTTTCTCTACTCTTTTTTTTATTATTATTATGTCCTACTCTACTTGAAAAAGAAAATCTTGTTCAAGTATATGAATACTTCCAGTGGAACCATGTCTATAACAAGATGATAGATAAACTCATATGCAGGTTTGAAAGATATTCTTTGACATGTACCTATATATGAGATGCCAACTGTCTTGATTTAGATGATGTCAGAAGATATTGAATAATTGAGCATTGGGATCCGATGACTGACTTGAACCAAGATTCAATGTAATCTTGTCTTCCTTGTCTTTCCTCTATCATGAAATGCAAGTCTTCATAGATGTGATCTTCATTCATAGAATTTGGTGATAAGCATTCATGAGACTTTTCAATCTCTGGTTCCAAGATATTCTCTTTATCAATAGACATCCATGATTCTTGGACCTTATCTGAGTCTTCTTCTTCTGGTTATTGTTCTTTAATGATAGCTGGTGAATCATTTTGCAATACCTCAAAATTGTAAGTTGATTGAGGTGTTTTATTGTTGGCGATATGAAATGGTTGTGCAGGTAGTGGAGTGGGGAATCTTTGGGGTGCTTGTGTGGATGATAATGGGAAAGGTTGAATTGAGGTCAAATGAGGGTGATATTGATGTTGTGGTGGAGGCGAATGGTATGAATAACATTGATGATGGTATTGAGGATAGAGAGGGAAAGATTGAGGATATGGTGGATTTCCTTTATAGGGCCTTTGCCAACTTTGTTGCCAATATTGGTTTTGAGGTTGGGATTGAGATGGCCAAGGTTTCCAAGGTTGGTTTTGAGGTTGGGATTGAGATGCCCAAGGTTGCCAAGGCAAGGGTGTTTTCCAATTACCTTGAGATTGTTGTGCATAACCTTGAAACTGTGCATAAGGATATTGCATCATATTGGGTTGATGAGGATGCCATAGTCCTCTTGGAGCTACATAAGAAAGTTGCTCTTGTGCTTGATTTGCCCCATTATCCTTCTGGTAAATTGCCTTCAACCCTGGTAATGATGGGCAATCTTCAGTAGTATGTGATCCTGCACAAATTTTACACATTTTAATGTTATCAAGTGGACATTCATGCAAAGCATGTTTCTTTCTACATTTAGGGCAAAATATGAATGAAGCAACTTTTTTCTTGTTTTGCATTCTTAGCATGTCAGTTTTTTCATTTAAATTACCAAGAATGTTTAGCAAATTGTTAGGTTTAGTTTGACATACCAATCCTCATGCTGACTTACTTACTTTTTCCATAAATGGATCTTGAGGGGACCTTACACACTTTGCTTTTCCTCTTGATATGTTCTTGCATAGTTCACAAATTTCTTGAAATGACGATCGATAGACATCTCCTTTTCCCACAAGATTAAGAAGATCAATCCATTCATCCTTTATAGCATTTAGTAGGAGAGTTTTTAATGCATCTGATCCTAAATTATGCAATTTAGATCTTTTGATATTATAAGTAAATCTCTCCACTAAATCTTCTAGGCTTTCATCATCTTTTTGGTTCATCTTAAAGACTTCATTTCTAAGGTCATGGTGCATGCAATAACCTTTATATTTTTCCAAAAATACTCTTTTCATATCATCCCATGTCCCTATAGAATTTTTTCCTAAAGTCATGAACCATCTAAGAGCTCTATCCTTCAATGTTGCCGGAAACAAATTCAATTTTTGCATGTGCAATGAGTAGTCATAATATCTACAAATTATTTCAAATTCAAAAAGAAAGGTTTCCGGGTCTTCTGATCTCATACCTTTGAAGTTAGGAAGTACAGATGGATGGATGTTTTTCATTTGAACGTTGATATCAGTTTCTTGAATGGGAAATCCAAAAGGATCTTCATCATTGTCATCATCTCCATCCATTTCTTCAACCTCCTTTGTCACCTCTTCTTCTACCTGCAAAAATATGAATTCATGATGTGGATGTGTGGCTCTTACTGCACCACATGATATAGTGGGTGTGGTAGGTGATTGAAGTTTTTGTTTTTGTTTTTTTTTTTTTTTTTTTTTTGATGTAAGAAATAAGGTTACCTAGGTACACTTCCCCGGCAACGGCGCCAAAATGTTTGGCTCAATTTAGTGTCCTAAATTGCTAACATAAATTGTCAACCAGGGCTAGTAAACTGCTAAAGTGTGGTGCACTATATATGCCTAGGTAACTGTCTCTCACTACGTTGTGTTTAGTGTTTTTATGATGTTTTTGGTTTTATGGTTTTTATGTTGAAAAAGAGCTAAGAAGTTTACACTAAAACAGAGTGAAACTATTCTAAACTAGGTGTGCACTAAATGACAGAAAATGCAAAGCTTGATAAGGACTCATAGCAAAGAAACAAATCACAACATGAACTCAGTAACCCATATCATGAACTCATCCAATTCATTCATTTAGAGATATGTTGGAATAGCTTGAGAAAAGGATAAGTTTTTAGTGCAATTGAGGTTTTCCTAGGTCAACAATCAACTTACAATGTTACAACATCTCATCCATGGTTGAAGGTTTATTGGAACATAATTGGAAAAGAACATTTGTAGCACAATAAGATTTCTACTCTAAACTAACTTCTAATTCTATTATACAACTCAATTTAGCACCACTAGGCCTCATTCAAAAGTTATAGATTTCTTTTTAGAATAGTCTTTGAGAAAAGGCTTGTTTGTGAAATTGTAAAAAGGTTGCAAAATACTCAAGGCCTTAAACTGTTATTGATAGTTCCTGTCCATATGATGATGTATTAATAGCAATTCAGAACAAGAATATTTTGTAAATAATGAAGACCGTGGTATCTAAATTTAACAACTAATAGAATTTAAAATGCAATGGATAACAACTAAACTAGAATTCTAATACAGTGAACTAATACTAAACTAGAGTGCTATTATCTAACTTGAAATGAATTGGAACTGAACTAGAATGATACTAATACAGTGAACATAGTTAAACTAGAGTACCATTATCAAGCTTGAAATATAGTGACGGAATTAAACTAGAATGACATCTACCTCCGGAGTATTTCAACTGAACCAAAATGCAACTAATTCTATGAAATACTACAGCTCTGTCTTGTTCAAGATGAGTGATATTTTGGAATAGTTTGTAAAAACAAGTCTAGCTGTATCATTTAGTGAAAATGGGCATAAAAAAATAACAATACGCAGGTAAAATAAAACACCACAGCTAAGTCTTATCCAGAGTTAGTGATATTTTGGAAGAGATTAATGAGAATAGGACTAGCTGTAACAACTAATTGTAATTGAACACAAAAACGTAAAGTTCTAAATTGCTACAATTATGCCTCATTCCGAATTAGTGATATTTTGGAATACTTCATGAGAACAAAGCTAAACTGTAGTATCCAATGTAAGCAAAGTTCATAAAATTTTTAAATTGAGAATGAAACAAAGCTACGGCTACTTATCTAAACAAAATGCATAACGCTTCACGAGCAGTAGGGGCCCTCTACCACTGGATCAGCACGCGGATCTACTCAAAATTAACTCAGCTCGTGCAATAAAATGATGCTTCTCTTCATTAAAGGAGTAATTCTTCACAAACAAAGTTCTGAGATCTAGCAACAAGAAGATAAAATCTAACTCCGTTTCTTGGTCTCCCGAGTCACACTTATAATGAAATTACATAACTACTTTTGAGAAAAACAGGGATAAGTGTCTTTCCCACTTCTAATCAAATTAAAACTCTTATTGAAGGTCTCGTACTTTGCTGCATAGATCTGTAGAGTCCGTGTCCCGGTAGAATTCTACCTCTTGGTTTTGGTTTCCCACGTGCATAACGACTTGGAGATTTTTACTCAGACTTCGTGGAGAGCAACGAATGATGTGGATGAGGTCTGGAATTCACCCATATGCGCTTTTCTTTGAGACGACACCTGTAACCCATTTAAACACTAAAATAGATGCGAAATGCGTGATCGGCTACGGAACGTCTGTATTTTGTAGCTATTTTGTAAAAAATTATTAAAACAGCAAAAACCATAAAAATACAATATGTTAATCAATTGCATGTAACCTTTAAGCAATCCTAATCATTCTTCATTGATTTTAGGCTTATGAAGTGATAAAAGAATGATGAAATGAAGTGAAGGTTTGTAAAAGAGAAGGAAATTATAGGGCTCAACAGTCCGACTATTTTTGGAGAGCCTATATTTGAGAGGGATAAGATACTAATCCTATACTTCCATTTTATAGCTAGAGAGATCTTATGAGGTCTTGGTCATATGTGTGTGCTCTTCATTCTTATTTCTTGGATATAATGGGGAAACTCTACTGGATCATGGAGAAGAAATGTGGAAGCAATGATTAATGAAGATTTATGTTCTCTCCCTTACATGATTATTTTTTCACCATATATTGTAATAAATTTATATTGTTTGTTGATCTAACAATCTTCTAAGGAAGATCACTTGTAGTCTTTCATTTTTTTGGTTGTTTGTAGGTGTTTATATCGAGTGCATATGAATAATATCACTTGAGTGGAGCATGAAGATTCTGTTATGAACTCAAAATCCTTCCCCAATCTGCAAAAAGGAAAGGTACCTTGTCTCTTCCTCATAGTATAAAATTTCTTGCATGCTACCTCATGATCATAGAGGATTGGGATCTATTTTTTCCCATTACTCTTGTCTCTATTTGTCTGCTGATATAATCAGATGCTAGATCATGGAGCAACAACTTATTGCAATTTCTAATGCAACAAAGCTGGTGCTTTCAATGATAGCACACTCATTTTGCGTCTACTTTGCCTTAGATATTGATTGAATACTCTCTTATGTGATTTTATATGTTTTCTCAAAATTTTCTGACTATTTTGAACTGTTTCCATGGTTCATTACCTCTATATGTTTCTTGCATCTCAGCATGTCCATGATTATATTGCGAATTTTTTAGTTTTCCCCTTAGTGACTACCTTATAGGCTTGTGCTTATGCCCAGGGATCCTTAGCCACTGGCTGGCAAGTCTATTCCTACTACCAGCCATTCCTAACCAATTATGTGCTAGTGGTTAAGGCTTTTAACCCTTTAAAGACCCTTGATTTTAGTCTGAAACTCTTTTTTTTCCCTTCATATACTCTAGGATTCCTTTGGGCTTGCTAGATCCAGTCTAGATTTGTGTTGTTCAATGGATTTTTTTTGGATTGGTTAAGTGCCTCTTTAGAGGACTTCTTATCTTTCATTAGGCATTAATATTTGTGTTACTTTATGATCTATTTAAAATGTGTTTGGGTTATCATTTTTTGTAGTTGATCAGTTGTTGTATGTCTCTAATATGATATATTCTAATAAGTTTATTCAAGGTTTTCCGTCACTCATTATTTTTCGATTTTCTTCTTAAGTTTTTATTGGGTGCCTTTGATTGGGTTTTGAGTTTTTCCTCTTAACTTCATTATCAGACTTCATTGGCTATCTTGAACAATATTTTAGACATGATTTACATTTTTCCTTCATATTTTGTAGCTTTTTCTCATTTTGGTTCCTTCTTGTTGAGCAATCTCTTTAATATTTTTGTCATTTGTGTCACAAATGGTAGTGTTGTGACTATTTGTGCAAATTTCATCTGAACAAGTTCTTTTGAATGTGTTTTGTCATATTGTGTCACCTTCATTAGATATTGTTTAGGCCTTCTTGCCTCTAGGCTTTGGTTTAGTACTTTGAATAAAATTCGCCCTAGTTGAGCCATTGTACTGCAACCCTCGCTTGATTGGCATTGCCATTTTTTTTCTCCCATTTTGGCTTTCTGTTTGATTTATTTGAGTGTTTTTATTGGTCTTTTCTTCCTTATTTGTTTCAGTTTTGGAGTGCTTTGCGTTCTTACATAGGAGACTTTCTTTGGTCTCTTTTTCGGTTTTCCTTTTCAATTTATTTTTTTGGTCATTAATTCATAAATTCTTGGAATAATTTTCATTGAGGAAGATCTAGTGAAAAGTGCATCATAACAAGAATTGGTGTGTTAGATAAACTCTTACCCTCTCATAGACATCATTCATCGAATTGAAAACAAAAATTTCATATAGCCCCATTAGGGTGATTAACTAAGGGTATTACACACCATGTCAATTTGATGCCCCTTCCTACTTGTGTAAACAACAACGATTAAAATGAACGCGATAATAAAATTAACTAGATTCATCCTTTAATTTCACTGGTAGTACACCAACACTAGCTTAGACTAGGGTTGTGGAGACAGGAGTGTGAGTTAACTGCTCCAAGGCCAAAAAATAAAATTAGAAACTTGTGGTAGGGAGTAAAATCCATTTGCATTAGTGCAGTCTAGGAAGCCCTTCTCACAAAAGGTTTAAGCACGTGGTCACACTTTGGCTAGGTAGGGTGACATGACCCATTTTTCTTAGTTTTGGGTGGCGCAATATAGATAATTTTTTGCGTATACAAAAGGTTTTTTATCACTTGGGAACCACTTGGGAGGTAACTCTCAAGGGGTTTCGGTCTTGCATCATTTTTTGGGATAAGTTTCCTACCCTTGCATGTAGATTTTTCCTATGAATACCCCCCTTGGTCATGTTATTGTAGGTGGTGACCATAGTGGCCTTTCTTTCTAGGGCAGTTACACAGGTGCAGGGTTGTGATCATCTTCTCTATACCTAGGACATATATTAGTCATGCTCTCTCAGTCCTCTTATGTTGTGTTCCACATATTTTGAGTGCACTTGTGCTGAGTTCGTAGCTAAAACGGTTGGGACATAGGTTGCGAGTATAAATTTTCCACCACCAGCTTCTTTGTATTTTTTTTGTGTGTGCTATATTTTAGGACGTTTATAGTGTGTTTTTTTGTTCCGAGTCCATAGTTTTGGCCATAGCATTTTTGTAATAACATAATTGTACTTTAATTACTATCACCATGGCTGAATTTTTTCATTGAATGTCACGTCATCTTCAAGATTTACTTCCTGAATGAAGTGGACTCATTTCTCCTACACAGAGGGTGTCTGTCGGTGCTCAAGACTTAAACCATTTTATAGTATTGGAATTTTTTCCTGGTCACACGGATAGTGATCTGGTCTCTATTGAGACTTTTTAAGATGACTTTGACACTCTTGCCAATCCACCTTTAATTGATCTAATAGGTCCTACTTTATTCCGGTCAAACCTATTTAATTCCACACCAACCTATACTCATGCACTTTTGTATTATCTTTACCCTATGGTAGATTCTGAGCCATCATTACCGTCTACATCAACAGTCTCAGGTACCATGTCAGTGTTGCCACCTCTCAATGTGGCCATTCCTACTCCTTTTTCCAGGCCTCTCACTTATTCCTTGGGAGTTCCACCAGTCTCATCTATGGATCCTACTAATTTTCTAAATGTTTTGTTGCCCACACCATCTTATATGTCGACTATGGGACCTCAACCTAGTTAGTCGGTAGGTCTAGGAATTTATTCACTGAGCTTCACCTAACCAACCATTCTTTTTCCTCGGTTAGGCACAGTTAATTCAGGAAATATGTGGGGGGGATCGTTATTGGTTCCTAGTTAGCATGTGGAAAATTATCTTCTAGTATGTCAGAAGCTTGGAATAGTTTGCTCTTTGGAGGGGTGCCACCTACCAGTATTTTTACTAGAGCGGCTAATTTACCTGGGGGAAACCTTGCTACTAGTACCGTCACCCACACGGGTTATCTTCTTTATTTCAGTCCTACTCTGCATAGTGGTCCTTATTTTAAACCTGGGTACAACCCCATAAGTAGTCATGCTCTTGGGGGTCCATTTATCTCTGGAGGTTTCTACCCTGGGGGGCAACATCCATCTACTAGTTATGCTGGACCACAACAACCTTTTTTTGAGGGGAACCCTTTTCTACACTAGCAAGTGCATCCATCTAATTTGTATATGGGGGGACTGCAAGGTTGGTCAGGTTATTCTCCCACCTATTACACATTTAGTCAAATACATAATTTGCTTTTATCTTCTCTCAACTTATTGGATTTGGCCAAATTGACTAATGCCCCCATCTTTCATGATCCGTGCTAGCCACCCATGCTCACAAAGTTACTATCAGATATTCCCAATTTTGAAGGGAAGCCTGGGGATAATACATCCACTCACATTACCGCATCTAATTTATGGTGCTAATTTAATTCTTTGGTGGATGATTATGTTAAACTTATTTTTTTCCAACGAGCGTTAATTGGAGATGATGAAAAGTTGTATATCGAGTTAGATACTATATCCTATGGTGATTTTTCCTCCCTAAATCAAACTTTATTGACACATTTCCAGTTGCCTAATCAATATGATATTGACTCTAACCTTTTCTCCAACTTCAAACAATATGACGCCACGCTAAATTTTTATCACATTCATGAGTAGCG
>CM076578.1:1114654454-1114699454 GCA_034641835.2 Pinus albicaulis | reverse complement strand
CCTACTGATGTATATTTTGACATAGATCCATGATTGTGTTTCTTAGTGGCTATGATATTTTTATTGAGTCACATGGATCTATTGTGTATGTATATCATAGCCATGTTCTAGAACTTTATGTCATGGATCCATAGTGTATGTTTTGGTGTCCATTTTTAGAATTCTCTAATGACCGAGAATGTGTATGTCTTCCTTGTGAATGTTATCAACACAACTAAGACTTTAGCTCCAGCGTCTTCTGATCCACATCCTTGGCTTTGTTTCCCCACTATCATTTAGACCTCTGAGTTTTATCATAATGTATTTTAGCCATCAAATTCTCATTCTAACCTCATACATTAGGGGGAATATGTTATCATCCTATTTTTCTACCCCTGGATCACTTACCCTTATCGCTCATGATTAGATGCCATTTTCCTGACATGAGGAACCTTTTTGAGCATGTTTGACCCTTAATCGAATGAAGAGAGACTTTTTCCTACGTCCAACACCCTATAACTGTTAACAGGCCTTCTTACGTCTGCAACTAGGGACCTTTTTAGCCCTTTATGTGCCTATAGCCAAGGGAATGTTCTAAAGGGACTTGGTCCCTAAGAGATCAATTCGATATCTCATCTATTCAAGCTAGCCATGACTCATCAATTAGAAGCTTCTGTAACTTCTAGCCATCTTGAACATCCATATTTATCATCTAGGGACCTCTCTTATACCTATTTATACTAGACCGTTTGAGATGGCCATGCTAGTTTTGGAGGGCCTATCTTTGAGAGAGATGAGATCTCGATCCTATGTTGCCATTTTGCTACTAGAGATATATTGTGAGGTATTTTTCATATGTGTGTGATCTTCATGCTAATTTCTTAGATATAGTCGGGAAACTCTGCTAGATCATGGAGAGGAAACGTGGAAGTGAATGTATAAAGCATTTTATCATTTTATATGTGGTGAGCCCTGGTATTGCACCAAGAATTCTGTAACTCCTAGAGGCTACCCTACTTTACTTTATCAACCCAGGGTTCATAAAAACTTTGTGGTGACAGTGCTATATACATATCAAGTCCATTCTACTCATGTCAACCTCTTCTGAGCTCTATGAAATAGTTCTATTTCTAGGGTTGCTGGATGAAGTCCATCACACTTTTGAATTTAGACCTAGGGATACAAAATGATTCAAAGTCATTAATCTATCAGCAGGAAAAGAAATATTATACAACGCGAAATTACATCTAACTACTTTGCAATGAAATAAATCTACGCATTAAGCTATGATAAGAAATGGAAGCAAACTAAGCATCTTCCATGAAGTAAATTGTTGAATTGAAATTGCATAGAGGAAACTAACCTAGTCACACTTTGTTGGGCCAAATGGCTAAACACGCTATGTATACTCTATGTTTTATGTATCATTTTTTTAATCATGTAGCTAATCATGACATAACTATGCTTGTAAATGTATTGTTTTGAAACTAGGAGAACAAAGCGCTAAGGTGGCTTGTGAAGGGCTAGAACTCATGGGTGCATGGCTGAAGATGTCTGGGTGGTTTTGGCAGGTCTAGATGAGGTGGATGGTGGTTTCTGGGCTTAAGGAGGGGGCCATTAGCACTGTTATAAGTGCTGCTATAGGTTTCCTGTAGTGCTATGGGAAATTCTGGAATTTCCACAGGAAACAGTCTGAGGGAAATCCAAGGCCATAAATGGGTAAGAAAATCATAGGGAAGGTGGAGTGGAGGTTTTTTTGGATGAGTGGAAGGTGGAAGACCCCTTGGCCAAGCTCAGAACCTCTTAAGAAGCTTGTCTTGCACCTCCATGGTTTTCTCATGGTGTGGAGATGAAAAATTTGGAAAGATGGATGATGGCGATTTTGATGAAAAGAAGGCTAATGAAGGGTGAGAAATTAAGCTCAAGCTGTTGGTGAAGTCCTCCTTGGTTTTTCTACTTGAGTCTGCAAGAAAAATACCTGTTCATGCAAAAAATATTGACAAATTCATGATGAAACAAATGGAAAAGATGAGTTGAATTTGGAAAAAAAATATACTTTAACCTAAAAATAAAAATATAACTCATCATTCTAAACATGTTCTTGGAACTATAACAACATAACTATTCATTCCAAGAAATCATAAACTAAAAATAAAATTTAGCCTGTGGAGAAGGTCTACCCTCATGAAGCTCTAGTGAACGAGACGAAAGAAGAATGCTTGACACACACCTTTATGATTTTATAAACTATTCTACCAACATGTTAAGAAGCTTAATCCACAACAAAGAAAAATTGAAGAAAACTAAAAACATTGAATTGAAAAGTAAGCACAATAGGTAAAAACTCGTAAGAAAAAATAGCTACAATGACATAAAAGTAAATAATGAATACTCAAGAATGACTAAGGCCAATGGATTGGGCTCTAACCCACAATCCTATCCCTTTGAAAATAGATCGGTTAAGCGCAATCTTAATACTCATTTTATTGTAGAAAATAGTCTCATTACATCAACATGAAAGTATCAAAGGCGTACTACAAGAGCTAAGAGACTATTAGCTTCCTTCAAAGTTTGAACCCTAATGAGATATTTCTCATTTGTATTTAGCCTAGAGGTTAGCTACCAAAAACTCCCTAAAAATCAATTCATGTGTCCACTTTGACTGCAAATGAAGTGTCGCTTTGGTGCACTTGATCTTGAGTTTGCTTGTTTGCCTTTGATTTTGAGCTGTTGGAGGGAATCTAGAGGATACCTTAGCTGCTTTTAGGATTTAAGGAGGTGGAAAATCCCCCTATAATCTCTCTTTTTTGTCTACTTTGAGCTTTAATGGAAAAATATTCATAAAAAATGCAATATCTTCATGATTTTCTTGCATTTAACTCATGTTAGGCATTCGAAGTATGACAAGCTTTAATCACCATATAGACTAGCAACATAAGACCATAATATAATTAAATGTGAGAAAAAGAGAATTAATAAGGGAAAAAGGTGACAAGTAACCCCTCCAAATGAACCTAATGATGGAACTCATCATCACCCCCCTACCAAGTGGTTTATCATCCTCTGAGAAACTTAGTCCTCCTTCTTCATTTCTTTCAAAGCTTTAATGGACCCTCTGACTTCCCAAGGAAGAAGTCTAGGAGTCCCTTTAGTAGGATAAAATACATAATTATTTTCTTCGTCTTCCCATTATTTTTTCTTCTCATCTTGTTCCTTGCCATCACTAAGCCCCAACAACAAGGGTGGACTGAGCTTCAAACCAAGCCACTGAATCTTTCTGGCCTGCATGGCCCACTTGTATAGTGGTTCTCTTGCTAAGACACCTCTAATTATTTATGGTGTGTGCTACTCCATGTTTCTAAGGCTATGATGGAGGCTATTCCATCTCCTTTGACTAGCCATTATGCATTCATCTCCCAACAACCTAGAAATATCATCAAAGTGAGCCATGGATTGAGCTTGTGTGTTGAGGTACATTTTTGCAAGTGCGGGATCCTTTTCTATCTTAATATGGTTGTTGATGACTCCCCTAGGGCTGAATAGTTCTGCCCTAATATGTAAAGGTTCTCTGTTTTCTCTCCTCATAACCCTTCCTACTTCTTATGCTTTGTTCTCTTCATTAACCATCCATGATACCAATGCCATTAACTACATGTCTCCCATCCTAGGATTGGGGTCCCAAACATTCAAGTCTATCAAAACAAGGTTGTTCATGTAGAATTTTTCCATTTTTTCCTTATCTTCCATACCTGATTGGTTGCAAAATTCAATGAAATTTCTGCAATTTTGAAATGGTAAGGATCCATAGGAGGCTAGTGTTTTGATTTGAAATAGGAGCCACTGCTCCTTGAGGAATACTACATAAGAATCTGATGGTTATCTATGTTGAATGGAATCCATGAAAAAATACGCCATGCTAGGCATTTATTTCCCCTTTTGCTGAAGATGCTCATGAAATGCTACATTCTTTCCTTGGGCCTTCTGAATCTTCTCTTTCAACATAGATTCTCTTAGCCTAAAATAACATAAATCCTTCCCTAACTCAACCAATTTTCCCTCCATGAACCCTATGTCATGAACACCTTTAGATGTGGCAAGATTTATCCAATAATGAGTGTGTGCCCTCTCCTCTACCAACTGATCAAATAAAGGAACTGTGAAATTCTAAAGAATCAATCTGCCCCCTTCAATGTATGTGTAGTAGGAGCTGAGATTGGGTTGAGGGCTAGGGTTTTGAACTACTACTACATATTTAAGGACCAATTTTGGTAGGTGGGCTCCTCCTTGTCATATTTTTCTCCCTATCTTTCATCATGTCCTCCATCTTGTGCCTTTTCATCAACTTCTTTGACCTCTTTCTGATCCAGGAGGATCTATATCAGTACAAATCAATGGAGTTCCAAGTCAACTTCAGTAGTTCAATGTCCAGTTCAATATTCAGAATCATCAATTCTCCAGTGAAAAGGTCCTTCAGTATCATGGTTCAATGTCAGGTTCATGGTTTGTAAAGGTTTAAGGTTCATGGCATGATCATCATGTGTGTGACGAGAAGGTAAAATTTTGGGCTAAAATGATGATGTAATATCCTAAGTACTAAGAGCTAATCCTAAGGTCTAATCCTAGTAATAAGGATCTAAGAATTATGTTTAAATCCCTAAGTCTATCTCCTAAGTCATTAAAACCTATCTCTAAAACTAAGTGATAGCCTAAGTCCTAAACCATATGTCAAATCCTAAGGCATATGTCATTAAACCTTATAAAACCTAGTACTATGCATATAAACCTAATTCAAAAACCTACACCTAAAAATTCAATGGTGTAACACCTAAGTCCTATTCATAAGTTTTAAAACTAAACTTAAAGTCCTAGCGCAATCCATATTAAAACCTTACCATAAACCTTATAATAAAGGTTTGGATGATTGGGTTAAAAAACCATATTATAAAATCTATTACATAAACCTTATTCAAAGGTTTGGAAGATGGGGTTTTAAAAATAAGGTGTGAACGCTAGTTATAAGGTTCGAGATATATATATGATGGTTTAAAAAAAATTTAATATAAAACAAAACCACAACGTTACCCTAACCACATGGTATATACCACTTCGGAAGAAATAACGTGTGACTAGACTGAAACCACGTCGGAGTTTTCACATATGAACAGATATGGTTGACAACCATTTTGACTGCGAGTAATATGCCGCGTCATGTGATAGGTAACGCTGGAACCACTGGAGTCAAGAATTTTACCGCCAGATGGACCGTGACCACCGGTGTTATCCCTATCTGCCCACTCTGATCACATTTTGGTTGTCATCCTCCGCCCGGTTACCATAACCTTCAAACAAAATTTATATTATAATGTTTAAATATGGGTTTTTAACATTATTTTAGCGCCTAGGATTTGGGAAAAATATCCCTAAGGTTCATGAATGAAGGGATTTGAGACCCTTATCACCATTTTTCCTCAACCAACTCCTAAATGAGGAAAGTAGTGGTTCGATGCAAGCCTATTTAAGCCATGACATTGGCTCATGAATTCATCTTGGATTTTTGTGAAGGCATAGTGTATTTGGAGTGCAGTTTCAGAAGGTTAGAGGTGATTTTTTTTGCAGCATTGCTCAGCCGTCGGTGGTCGGAATTGAGCACAGAGATAGGTGTCAGAAAGGCGAGGAAGAGTAATTTCTATTTACAGGGTTCAGAAGTGCTTGCAAGCACAGTAATTCTATTACATTTTAGTGTAAATATTCTTCAAGATCAATCCTAATAAAAATGGACGCCCACTTAAAAGCGAACCCAGAGATGTAGTCCAAGAGGGACGAACTCTGTCATCAAATTGTTTGCCTCTTATTCTCTCTGATTCTTGCTGTTATTTAATTCATTTATGTTGCTATTTATTGTCATTTTTCATTAAAGCATACTTCTGTTAACAGTCAATTCTAAAGGACAAACTAATCAAACTGCTTAAGAACTTTAATCGATCACATACGGATCAATTTTGGTATCAAAGTAGGTTGTGCTTGTAGTTTGTCTGTCAGTGGATATTAACCAGGTTGGGATTGCAACATGGAAAAGTCGAGCTTGAGGAATTCAATCCAGAGATCAGAAGGTGGAAAGTTGATCATCAATCAACGATGATAGGGACTGAGACTGTTGAGACTCTTGAAGCTACTGAAAAGAAACCCATGGATCAAAATCAAATCCAGCAAATGTTTCTAAACATGCAGCAAATATTGGTAGAATTGCATGAAGACAAGAAGAAAAGGGATGCAGCCTCATCGTAAAAGGCATCAAAGAAGGACAAGGGTAAAGGCAAGGCAGATAAATCTCCTTCTCCTCCATCATCTCCATCATATTCTTCTTCCTCTTCCACTTCTAGTTCTAAATCAGAAAAAGAAAAGAAACCTAAGAGTCCATTATTGAAACTTGATGTTAAGTCCGAATTACCTATGTATGATGGTGAAATAAACCCTGAGAAACTAGATAATTGGGTAAAATAGTTAGAAGTCTATTTTCGTATTTAATATATTACTGATGATAAGACAAAGATTCAATTAGCTACTCTTAGAATGGGGGGTACTGCTTTCATCTGGTGGGAGATTAGGACACAGATAGATTTAAAGCATAAGGGAAAAGTTATCACCTCATGGACTAAGTTTATTAAAGCTCTAAAGAAACAATTCTATTCGTTGGGTCACACACATCAAGCTATAATTAATTGGTAGCGCTTGCGACAAGGTAAGGGACAAAGTGTTCAAGAGTTCACACAGGAATTTAGAAAGAAGGAATTAGCACTCAGTATTTATTTGGACACAAAAGAAACTTTGTTGAAGTATATTGGCAGTTTGCATTCATATTTGCAGCATGCATTGTTAATGTTCAATCCTAATGATTTTGACGAAGTTTCTGTTCAATCTATTCATGTCAAATTAGGTGGTAGACCATTCAATTTTACACCAAAGACATGTTGGAAATGTTGTTATTGATGGAAACAGAGGCAGAAAAGAAAGAGACAAACAAAGAAGGCAGTAGATACAGAGATAGGTAAAGAACAACAGCAGAAGACATCAGGTAAAATTTACAGCGAAGGCAGAGGTATAGGTCGAGTAACAGAGCTACAGCGAAGGCAGAGGCAGAGGTCGAGCAGTAGAGGTACAGCGAAAGCAGAGGCAGAAGTAGCAAAGGTAGAAGCAGAAAGGCAAAGGCAGAGGCAAAGGAAGAGCTGTTATCGCAGAAAGGCAGAGGCAAAGGCAGAGCCGTTATCATAGAAAGGAAGAAGCAGAGGTAGAGTCGTTATTTTGAGAATCACTACCCCAGCTGGTAGATACACTAAACATAAATTCCGACAACCGTTACCCAAGCCGGAGGATATATATATAAAATTCCGAGAATCGTGAACCAAGCGGCAAAGTATATATATATATATAAACCTCATTCCGGGAATCGTAACCCAGGCAGGAGGATACATAAACATAATTCCAGGAATCTTAACCCAAGCAGCAATGTATACATATATAGATCTTATTCGGAGAATCATTACCCAGTTGGAGGTTACACTAAAGGCGGAAGCGGAAGCATATATATATGCAGTGCTTTATATAAGTGGAGTGCTTTATGATTGAAAGAACCAAAGTACCATAAGGTGGGACCCTTTCCCAATCGCATCGGAGAAAAACTGTGCAGTGGAACATGTAAACAAAGAGTTGCGATTGCGATGAAAGTCTGAACTCGATGGATCAATGAACCATAATTGATATGTGTTTGAATTTTGGCCTAATCGCATCAGAGAATCGGAGCATCAAAGTATAAATATATCGGAACATGCAACTGCAAATTGCGATTGCGATTGAGTTTCGGACCCGATGGGCGTATAAACTGTGACTTGACAAGTTTGAGTTCCAGCCTAATCGCATCGGCAAAATATAGTGAACAGTGGTCAATCGCATCGGACAAAAGCAGAACATCGGAGCAATATATTAAAATATTATGATTGCAATGAAAGACCGGACCCGATGGGCTTTATAAACTATGATTCATGTATGGTTGAGTTCCGGTAAACATTGAATCATCGGAATCGGAGCATCGGAGCATTGGAATGTCGATACATTCAAATGGAAATTGCGATTACGATCAATCGCAATCGGAAGAAATCGAGGAGAAATATATCGCATCGAAAAGCGTGGAAAGTGGGCCCAAAAGGGAATTTCTTATGTATTAACATGATTCTTTATTGTTATAGTGGACATGGCAGTTTGTTTGTTAAAACTTTGTATAAGTATGCCGAGGGTTGAAATTACGTTTTATATATATATATATATATATATATATATATATAAAGTGCTAATAAAAAAAGCACAGTTACAAATGTATGGCATACAGCCGTTACCCTGCGACAGTGAATAAGGAAAAAAACAGAGCTGAAAGGGACAAATACACAGTCAGAGAAAAGACAAATGTGTAGCTAGCCAAGAGGATGAATGAGTGAGTTGGATTTTTCATTGTAATTGAATGTAAATTATTTTAATTTATATTGTTGTGATGCATTGGCAAGTCTCTGAAAGAGAACAAATTCCCACTGTAGTGTTAAATTGGTACCTACAGTTATATTTTTCTCAGTGAGCCGAAAAGAAATGAGAAGGTAGAAGACTAAGAGGGATGGCTATCCATTTCGAACTCCTTGAGGAATACAAACAGTCATCAGGGATTCTCTATAATTAATATCATCTTGATATGCATAGAGAGGTTAGAGAGAGTAAGAATAGAGAATGAAAAGTATAGAAGATTGAGGCAGAGAAGATAAGGAAGAGAGGAGCAGAAAGAGATGCTACAAAATAGAGCTGATATCTGAGGTAAATCAGCAAACACATCTTGTGATAAATTGAGGAAGTTGGAGCTTCCCTATCAAGTTGAAGCTTGATAGCTGTCAGTTGTAGCTGACTGAGGATGGAGCCTCCTGTAGGTTGGTGCCTGTAGAAAAATTGAAGGGAGTTGGAGCTTCCTTGCAAGTTGTAGCTTACATAATTGAGGTTGGAGCCTCCTGTAGGTTGGTGCCTATAGAAAAATAGTGGTGAGAGGGAGTTGGAGCTTGCCTTTGCATCATAAAATAATAAGATGTGGTTTTCTCCCTTTATGGGTTTCCACTTATATCTGCTGTCTCTATCTGTGTTGCCTGTGTGCTGAGATGATTTATCAAATCTGCTTAATGTTTACTGCTCTCATAATAAGTTGAATGTCACATTAATTTAATACTTGCTGCAACATATTAAGACTATTCATATACTAAGGTTGAATACAAAAGTAAGTTGTAAATAAGCTGATGAAAATTTAAAAAGCTCATGTATGTATTGAACTGATTCACCCCCCCCCCCTCTCAGTTCAACTAAGAATTCAACAATTGGTATCAGAGCCAAGTTCCTTTGTACCAGTTTAACAACTGAAAGGAGATTCTAGGTTCTCAAGATGGCTAGTAAAGAAGGATGCTCAACCAATAAAGCCCCTTTCTTTACAGGTGCAAATTATGCCTTCTGGAAAATCAAGATGAGGACATACATAATGTCTCTAGGAATAGAAGTTTGGGGTGTTGTGGAATTAGGATATGCCCCAAAGGAAACTGACTTAGAGAAAGAATCCAAACAAGATTTTGTAGCTAACGCAAAAGCCATGAATGCCATCTTGAATGGATTGTGTGAAGCAGATTTTATCAAAGTAATGCACAAAGACACTGCCAAAGAGATGTGGGATACTCTGGAGAACATCCATGAAGGATAAAAGAAAGTAAATACTGCCAAACTTCAAGTCTATAAAGCCCAGTTTGAGAACTTAAAAAATGAATGATGATGAAGACATTGACAGTTTCTTCCTAAAAGTTGCAAAAATTGTTAACAATATGAAATCTCTTGGAGAAACCATGCTAGAAAGTATAATTGTGCAAAATATTCTAAGATCTCTTCCATCCAGGTTTAATCCCAAGGTGTCTGCAATAGAAGAAACAGCTGATTGGGAGACCTTGAGCATGAACCAACTACTTGGAAATTTAACAGCATATGAGATGAGGCTCCCACAGAAGAAGCCAAGTACGAGGGAGGCAGCCTTTAAAACAGAAAAGAAGAAAGAAGAAGAGGAAGACATATGCTCTTGCTCAGATGGAGAAGAGGCAAATTTTGTCAAGAAATTGGATAGAGGCTCAGGTAAATACAAAGGTAAAATTCCTTTCAAATGCTTTAACTATGGAAGAGTGGGACACTATGCTGCTAAGTGTCCTCACAAGAAAGTAAGGAATCAGGATCAAGAAGGATGAAGAAGAGGCTAAATTTGTCAAGAAATTGGATAGAGGCTCAGGTAAATACAAAGGTAAACTTCCCTTCAAATGCTTTAACAGTGGAAGAATTGGACACTATGCTGCTAAGTGTCCTCACAAGAAAGTAAGGAATCATGCTCAAGAATCAGAGAAAAATGCATCAAAAAAATGGCAGAAAGTAAAGAAGTTCAGCAGAAAATCCTTCTATGCTCAACAAGACAGCAGTGCATCTGAAGACTCAGATGAACCTTCAAGTGAAGAAGGAACCTTTGAATTTGTATTGATGGCCATAGAAGAACTTGAAGGTCTCCTTCTAGAAGATGAAGAAGAAGAAGGTGAAGTTGACCTTGAGGGGGAGCTAAGAAGTTCTCTGGAAGAGATTGATAGACTCAAGCTGAAATGCAGAAAACAAAAGGACATTCTCCTCAAGTATGTACGAGAAGAACAGAATTCAGAAGTCCTTATGCAACGAAAGATAGAGCTTGAAGAAGCCAAGAAGATAGAGGACATGTTACTTAAGCAAATCAAGGAGAAAACTCAGGAATAAGAGAAGTTGGAAGAAGAAGTAGTATGTCTCAGGAAGAAATTAGAAAATGCTCAAAGGAAAGTGGCTATAAATTCTTCTCAAACAACAAGCTCTAGTAAGTTGAATGAAATTCTGGTTGCTCAAAGATCTCCTATGATAAAAACTGGAATAGGCTATGAAGGAGAATCAAGTAAAAGCAAATAAAAGGAAAACAGAGAGATCATTTTTGTAAAAGCAAAGAAGGATGATGATGTAGCTCAAATAATTCCTACAAAAGAAGAAACTTGTAAGGAGGGAGACAGAACCTAGAAAAATCCTCTAATAACAAAGAATGAAAGAAATACTCAAACAACAGAAAAAGATTCATATACCCCCGAGTATGTCAAATTTGGAAGCCATCAAAGGAGATTCTTCCCTCTTATGAAAAATGCCACCTGTTATGTCTGCCACAAGCTGGGACACATTGCTGCATATTGTCATGCAAGGAGGAGTGATTCAAACCAGCAAAAGATGCAAACAGTGAAGAGACTGTCTCAAGCAAACAAATGGAGAAGACAACCTTACAACAGGTATGCAAATAATTTCTATGGTTACAGTTTTTATTGTAAGGAATTTGGCCATAAAATTATTGAATGTAGAAAGTATGGACAAATATTGATGTTCAACACCTCAAGGAGGTTTATGAATCAAAGAAATTTTGTTCATACTCACAATTCTGCAAAAATTATTATCAAATGTTGTGTATGCAATCAAGTTGGACATATGCCTTCCAAATGTCCTCTGAAAGGATGTGATTCATCATCTCACAAAAGATACCAAACAAAAGGATGCTTCCATTGGAAAAAGAAGGTGAATAAGTGTGACCTGGCTCTAACTGCTCAAGATCTGAAAAGCCAATGGTATCTAGACAGTGGCTGCTCAAAACATATGACTGGAGACAGGAGAAAATTTATAACTTTTGATGAAAAGAAAATTGGTAATGTTACTTTTGGCAATGATAAATCAGTAAAAATCAAGGGAAAGGGCTCAGTCAGCTTAGATAATGGCAGAGGTAAGGCCCAAGGTGTACTATTTGTATATGGGCTGAAAGAAAATTTGTTGAGTGTCAGTCAAATGTGTGATAAAGGCTGCGAAGTTCTTTTCAGAGCACAAGACTGTGAAGTGAGATCAAGCACCACAGGTAAGACTCTGCTCAAAGGTGTTCGAAAAAAGAGCAATGTTTACATCGTGAAAGAGGAAGATGAAGCATGCCATCTTAGCAAACTTGAGGAGTCATGGTTATGGCATAGGATATTGGGACATCTCAGCTTCGATCATATCATCAGACTGAGCAAGAAGAAAGCGGTCAGAGACATGCCAGAAATAAAAAGGCCTTCTAATGCCATATACAGATCTTGTCAATTGGGTAAACAGACCCGCACATCCTTTAAGGAAAAAGATGAGTTATCAACAAGAAGACCACTCCAGCTTGTGCACATGGATCTGTGTGGACTTGCAAGAACTAAAACACCAAGTGGAGAATCCTACTTCATGCTGATAATAGATGATTTCTCCAGAATGACATGGGTTTCTTTTCTCAAGAATAAATCGGAAGCTCTGGACAAATTCAAAATATTCAAAGCATTAGCAGAAAATCAGATAGGATACAAGCTAAAATGCATCAGATCGGATAGAGGAGGTGAATTCACAGATTATGACTTTGCAGATCTATGCAATGAATATGGCATAAAAAAACAATTTACTATTGCAGGGACACCTCAGCAGAATGGAGTAGCAGAGAGACAAAACAGATCTGTTCAACAATTTCCAGAGCCATGATGCAAGAGAGTAATATTCCTCAAACCTTCTGGGCAAAAGAAGTACACACAGCGGTGCATATCCTTAATAAAGCTCACTTAAGGCCAAGCAGTGACAAGACTCCCTATGAACTATGGCATGGAAAGCCAGCTTCAATCAAACATTTTAGAATTTTTGGAAGTAAGTGTTATATAAAGAATAATGATGAAAATCTTGGGAAATTTGATGCAAGAGCAGATGAAGGGATTTTTCTAGGATATGCTTCCAAAAGTAAAGGGTACAAGTGCTACAACAAGACTCTTTGAAAAATAGTAGAAAGTATTGATGTGAGATTTGATGAAGAAATTCCAAACAATACAAGAGATACAGACTGCTGCAGTCCATCAGAAAACCATGAAGAAGAAAACCAAAATGATGATGAAACAAGCAAGACAATAGAAGATGTAGAGTTAAGCTCGAAATCCCCCTCAAGATACACTCGGAAGAATCATCCTGAAGATCAGATCATAGGAGACAAGAAAGTAGGGGTCCAGACAAGAAGGCAGCTAAATGAACAGACATAAGAGGTATACATAGCCATGTTATCACAAATAGAGCCAAAGATATTTGAAGAAGCCAGCAAGGACAAGTATTGGGTGAATGCTATGAATGAAGAATTAGACCAAATTGAGAAAAACAATACCTGGGAACTAGTTCCTAGACCCACTAAGAAAAATGTCATAGGCTCAAAATGGGTATTCAAAAATAAAATGAATGAGGAAGGACAGGTAATCAGGAATAAAGCCAGACTTGTCTGCAAAGGATATTCACAAATCGAAGGACTTGATTTCGATGAAACATTTTCCCCTGTAGCCAGAATGGAAGCCATCAGAATGTTTCTGGCCTTTGCATACTATCAAGACTTCAAGGTATATCAAATGGATGTAAAATCTGATTTTCTGAATGGAGATATAGAAGAAGAAGTCTACATGGAAGAACCGGAAGGTTTCTCTTTAACAGACAAAGAAGACTATGTGTGCAGACTGAAGAAGGCTCTATATGGACTGAAACAGGCTCCTCGTGCTTGGTACTCAAGATTGGATAAATATTTGCAAAAACAAGGCTTTAAGAGAGGTGGAGTAGACAACAATCTATACATAAAAGCCCATGAAAATGAACTCTTGATTGTTGTAGTATATGTTGATGACATTATGTTTGGAAGCAACAGAGATGAACTAGCAAAAGGGTTTGCTGAAAAGATGAAATCAGAGTTTGAGATGTCCATGATTGAAGAACTCAGTTTCTACTTAGGACTTCAAATTCAGCAAAAGAACACAGGCACATTCATCTCACGGGAAAAATACTTAAAAGAAATGTTGAAAAAGTTCAAAATGGAGGACTACAAACTTGTGTCAACTCCCATGATCACGGGGTGCAAGCTGTGTGCTGATGATGGATCTGCTGATATAGATCAAAAACTCTACAGATCCATGATAGGAAGGTCGTTGTATCTGACAGCATCAAGACCAGACATCATGCTAGCAGTAGGACTAGTGGCTAGATATCAAGCAGCACCTAAACAAAACCACCTTCTGGCAGTCAAAAGAATATTTAGATATCTACAAGGAACAGCACAGTATGGACTTTGGTATCCTAAAGGCAAAAGCTTCACTTTGACAGCATACACAGATGCAGATTGGGCCAGCTGTGTGGATGACAGGAAAAGCACAAGTGGAGGTGCTTTCTATCTAGGAGAAAGTCTGGTGGCATGGTTAAGAAAGAAACAAACATCTATCTCTCTGTCTACAGCAGAAGCAGAATATATAGCAGCAGCAGCATGTTGTACACAAGTCATGTGGATGAAGCAAACCCTCCAAGACATGAAGGTAAGAATTGATGAACCTATCTCAATCAAATGTGATAATACAAGTGCTATAAGTATATCTAAAAATCCTGTGCTTCACTCAAAAACTAAACATATCCCAATCAAGTATCATTTTCTCTGAGAACAAGTGGCTCAGAAGATAGTAAAACTGGAGTATGTACCAACAAAAGAACAGACAGCAGATATATTTACCAAACCTCTTGCTAGAGAACCATTTGAATATTTGAGAGATAGACTAGGGGTAGTATCTGTAGATGCTACTCTCTGATATGAAGAGAAAGCACAGTTTCAGGGGGAGAACATAAGCGAAAATATCATTCAAGGGGGAGATCAGCCAGCAAAGGAAGCATGAAATAGGTCCTCGGGATCAAAGGATTAAAGGACAGAATTTACACTAAGAGATGTGCAACCCCTTGCCATTGATGTCAAAGGGGGAGGAAAAGCAAGCAATAGGAGAAAGGATCCTAAAACTATCGAGTGTATTTGTCAGCTAATAGGATGAAAGTTGTGAGGAGAGATGTTAAATTTGATGAGGAGAAAGTCATGTGATTGTCCCTTGAGAGGGAGCTTGACTTGCATGTAGATGAGGAACTCTTAGTTCAAAAGGATGAACATTAAGATGTGGATTAGCCACAAGCAGAGGATCATGGAGTGGCAAAAATGACTCATGTAGAGCCATCCACCAGAAATGGTAGGAAGCGCACTAGAGAGGTTGAAAAATTTATGATAGATGTGACAGAGCATGTAGGTGCACCTACATCACAGCACAAGCAGAGAAGGTACCCATAAAGTTATATTGGATACATGGCTCTTATGAGCTAGTATATTGTGACAAAACCATCCTCTTTTTAGGAAGCAGTGCAGCTGTAATATCCCAAAAGGGAGAATGCGGTAATACTAAAACGCAATATAAGAACTGTAGCAATGTAAAAAAATAATATAAAGACACTATACAAATGTACAGAATAGCTGAGCCATTTTATTATGTATGAGGTGGATAAACAATACAAAAGTGCTCAAAATATGAGACACTCAAGCCAAAGAGATGGCCTAGAATGACCCTGAAATGACCCCACAAGAGGAATTGTGTAACTGTTGGGTTGCTTGAAGGAAAAATATGATGTACCTATTGCAAATGTCAGGACTACAACTGCCGGAAAAATGTAGAAGTGTATATTTGGCAGTTCTGGAGCTGAGATTATGTTGATATTTCAGATTTGGGCTCTATGATCAATACCCAAGATAACCCAGAAAGGATTTCCAGATCTGACAACCTTGGCAAATAACCCTCTTAAGCCCTACAATTATATGACTGCTGGGTATGCAGATCTACTGCATGAGCTGAAGATATGATGCCTGCAATAAGGCACAACCAAATCAATGCATAGAGGGTTGATCCCTCCTTCATATCCTTAAGCTAGAAGCTCAAGATATGTCTCCTCCAACCTCCTCCAATAGGTGCAGCTGCTGAATGCACAACAACTGGAGAAAACTGTGCTGACAGAAAGGGAGGCTCTATAGGCTGATTCTAGATGCTGCAAATAAGCTCCTGAATGATGGAAATAATGTGCCCAAAATTAGGATATGGTCCCTCACAGGATTTCCAGCTGAAATACTAGAAAATTCCTTCCTCCAATAGATCTACAGGACTGGACCATGCAATCCTTGAGGGGACTGCTGCTGCATGGAGGTAAAATCTAATGGTCTGAATGCTGGATATAGATCTGTTGCTCTTGAAAGGCTGAACTTGAAGAACAAGGTGAAAGGATGAATCCTCCACCGGTTTCCTAGCTGAAATTCTAGAAACAACCTCCACCTCTCAAACCCTCAAGCAAGAATGTGTTATTCCTGAGACTGAATGTGCATATTGTTACCCATCAGTAAAATTTTTTGCAGCAGATGATAGATAAATTTGTTGTGTGAGCCTTCAAGAGATTATTTTCATAGAAAAATACTCATTCTTGAAGCCTTTCAGTGTTCCCTAACTTCATAGTAATCTTCACTGATGTTTCCTGCAAAAGAACATTCCATACAAGCCTGGCTAGTCCCAAGAAGTTGTTTTGAAATCCTGTTATCCCACCATCATTATTCATCATTTCCCCTTCATAAGCATTCTCCATGTTCACCCCTTCATTTAATTTTTTTTCATTCACTCCTTAAAGGGTCACTAATATTCATCTTATACCCTCGTTTTTCTAAAAAATTCCTTGTTAAACCATAAAAATCCATTTTTGTTGGTTTAAAAAATAGCCTTTTACCCTATCGGAACAGCGAAAAACCTCAAAAACCCCTTTTCGGCCTTTGAATCCGACCATTTCATATAGCCAAGCTTAAGCCCTCACGGGCCTAAGTCCTTAGCCTTTTTCTCCATATAACCGGGACCGCGACCGTAATCTATCAGTCTTAAGCCCCTTCCGCGCTATCGGACATCACTCCACCCCCTTTTTCCTTTGTTTCTTCATTTTTTTCCCCCGCGCGATGGTTTCACTCTCGAGAAAATCTCTGCTGTTGATCTCGCAGATCCAACGACCATCGTCGGATCGCCCCATCGCAAATTTCTCTTCCCTTGGTCCTACGTCCCTTTCCCCTTTTTCTTTCGAAGGCCGACCCCCCGACTCCATCTCAGCCGTCCATTTCCTCCAAGATCTGACGGCTATCGTGCATCACAATTTCATGCCGATGATCTCCCCCTCCCGATTTAATCTCGACCATCGATCTCGATCCCGATCGGACGGTCTGCGCTACCCTCCATCACATCGACACTTCCCCATCGCATCGGGCTTCTCCTTTTTTCTTCTCACATTTCCTTTCTTCACTGTCGATCTTGATCCCGATCCGACGGTCCTCCGCCCATCGCTCTGACCCTTCCCATCGGCCATTGGCCATCGCAACTTCCAAGTTTTGCCTCCCCACACCTTCTCTTCCGCCGATTGCCGATCCTCTGAGTTGATCTTCGCCGTACATCTCACAGATCTGATGGCCCACATATATTTTCCTCCGTACTCCCAAATACCCCCGCTATACATATTTTCTTCAGTTTTCCATATAACCTTGCTGGTCCCACTTGACCACGTTGGGGCTTTCCATCGTGTTTCCTTCAAATCTCCACCGTTGATCTAGTTCCCCCCTCAGATCCAATGGTCCCCGGTGATCTTCGTGCCCGTTTCTCATTAAGGGAATTTTGAGGTCTAAAATGGGCCTCCTAAAGAAAATGTACAATCAAAATTCACTTTATGAGAACCAATTACATTTTAGGGGATGACATCATCCCTAATGGTTGAAGTGGCATTTCTTGAGTTAAATCTAATTACTTGTCACATTCTCAATGGTGGATAAAAACTCTTGCTTAACCATGGTAGTGCTCTAAGTACTATTAAAGTCATAAAGTACTCATAATAAATGTTATTTCATACTTTTTGAATAAAATATTATTATTGTAATTTCATATTTTTTGAAAGAAACAATGCATATCCATGGTAGTGTTGTAAGTACTTTTAAAGTCATAAAGTAAAGTACTCACAAAAAATGTCATTTCATACTTTTTGAATAAAATATTATTATTGTTATTTCATATTTTTTGAAAGAAACAATGCATGTCCCTACATATTACATGTTATATATAGTATATTAATTACATGTTATTATATAATTTAAATTATATAAATTTAAATTAATAGTATATTATATAATTAAAAATATAAGAATTTATATTTATATTTTATTTTAAGTTATTTAAGTACAAAGGACAAATGCATTAGTTGTTCAATGATAATTATTTTTTCTTGAAAAACTTATTCTTATTTATAGGCACATCAATACAATTTTTTTATTAATTTTATTTTGGTACAACTTTTGAATTGAATTTAACCATGGTTACATGGATTTTTATGCAAAAAGTGAATTGCAAATTCATAAATATTATTTTATTGATTTAGCTATTATTTTATTATTTCCTTAGGAAGCCCATTTTAGACCTCAAAACTTCCCTAATGTCGTGGCTATCCAAAAACCATTTTCAACGCAAAAAAGGTAATTTTTCTCCCGGAGCACGCATTAGCCCGGCCCCATCATCTCCTCCTGTCGTGTTACTCTTATCCCTCTGCGTTCATTCTCAATTGTAGATCCACACCCCCCAGATCTAACGGCCCAGATCTCGTTTCACGTCCATTTTTCTCCCCATTCCCCTTCATGCACTTAGAATGCGAAATGGGTGGTTTTCAAGGGACACGCGTCACCCATCCACTTGTATCTCATTCATTTGGCCCAATACCACTTACCGCCCATGCCCTGCATGAATACCACCTCCGGTATTCCCCAAAACCGTTTTTCCAGTTCTTCGCGCCAAACTCAGTTTTGACCCTGGTTTTCATGGTTTTGCGCCACAAAATCCTTCCCCGCTGCATGTACCTTGCCTCCTCATTGCTCCACAACCTCCGCCAAAGCCCTCTGTTGCAGTTAAACCCAAGAAACACGGGATTTCATAACTAGTTTGTCATTGTGTGCAGGTTTAATGGTGGATTAATCTACAACTCTCCCACAGCCAAGGAAAAAGTGGCAAAGGGGCCGAGGGGTCGAATTTCAAAGCTTAATCAAATGATTTATGGACATGATTACACAGAAAACCCTCCAATGCAGCCACTTATACACAAAGGAAAACAAAGAAGATCAGTGGAAGTTGAAGGTTAAAGCATAAATCCGAAGATCAAAGGCTTAACCAACAAGTTAAGGATAAAGACAAAAACACAATTTAAAGCTAACTATCAGTGTTTAAAGAGATAAATTCAAAGACAAATAAGCGATAAATGACTTCAAAATGCCAGATCATCGAAGTATTTATTTCTCCAAAGGACCAAAGGGACACCTATAGTATACCTTTCCTCTAAAAGACACCGTGACAACCATCCTGATGGAAGAAACTCTTTAAAACCGTCAGAACATTTATTGCATAGTCATGGGGCTACAAAACCCAAAAAATGATAGTTTACTTGTCATAAAGGTCAAATAGGGTACTTCAGACCAAGATATCTTTAAAGAAAACACTTCGAAGTTATTACCAGCCTACCAGATATGCCTCAAAGATAGGAAAAACTACCAAAGTGGTACAATCAGTTAATGCAATGGTCATTAAGCAGAATGGGCATTCGAATACTTCTCCCACTATGTCTTAATTGATATTTACTACCATTTCTACAACACTCTTCCTCTTGGCACCTATATGTATTCACAGAAAATTCATTGTAAATGGTTGGGAAATTGTTAATAGTTTGAATTGTTATTGAGTAAGAGCTTCTGAGTAGTTGTAATATAGTAGGTTGGGAATAAAAGCATAGGACTGTTAAAAGCTATTGGACTCAAAGTATGTAACTGTTTTTTCACATCAATAGACAAGCAAATTCATTGGATCCTGATCTAAATCATTGGTGATGTTATTCTCATTGTAACTGTTATTTTCTTTATGTTTTCCATATTGTCCATTTTCTCTGATAAAGAACAACAAATAGAGTAGGATATACTGAAAAGTACCCTAGCTCTCACTGAAAATATTTATCTTTATGTTTTCTGCTAAATGTGTGTTTAGGAATGATTTCAATAGAGTATAACCAGTCAAGGAATGTTGGTGAACCCATATCTTGCTGAGTAGAACTTGAGATGTTGTTCTTGAATGATATTTTCACTGCATGCTAAGTAGAGTCCTAATCAAGGAAGTTTATGGTTAGCCCTGTCCCTTGTTTAGTCTTAAACAACTATTTTTAAGATTTCCCTTTAAGAGTTTGTCAAAGCAGGCTAGGTTAAAACCTGATCTTAGGTTACTTTTTATGTTTATCTTAAATTTTTCCTTTGAGTGCATACCAAAAGTAGGCTAGGTTAAAATTTCTTTCCTGATCTTAGACTGCCCTTTGTTTTCTTATATGTTTTTTGTTCTTAAGAGTATTCCAAAGCAGGATAGGTTAAAGGTCCTTACCTGATCTTAGGCCGCCCTTTGTTTTCTTACATGTTCTCTCCTTTCTCATCATTTCTTAATGTTTCATACCACCAACTCAACTTAAAAGATCTTCTGATATAGATGACTTGCCCTTTGAAAACCCTTGAATAGTTGTTGTGCAAGTAAACCCTTTTATGGCTCCATAGCCTAATGTTTTAGCACTGTTTTCTGACCCATCTTCCCATGCTGAAACATCCTTCCACTTATTTCCTTCTTCACTTCACATGACCTTCTCGTTTAATGATCCCCAACCAAAAAAAAAAAAATCCCTTGTACTTCATAACTAACCTAATATCATACCATAAGCCTTAAAGCATCTCATTCTAAAACACTCATATAGAGAGATCCCTCTTTAAATCTAGGAGGGCTAGATCCTAGGATTCCAAAGTGTTTCTGATGTTTCCTTGTCATTTAATATGCCAATTTGCTAAATCACAGTACCCCAACATAATGGCGACCGTAATGGGGACTTCTGAGTGAATTACATCTTATACACCCTTTAGAGCTCATAAAACCCACAACATCCTTAAATTGGTAGTTAATTACTGATGGTGGACAAAAACTTATCTTAAAACATTTGAAATCATCCACCTGGCGACTCCACAACTCCTAAAAGACCAAAATACTCCACTGGTGATCAGTAGGCTTACTGATTACCCCTGGTTTTCACAAAGACTCCACTGGGGCAGCTCACACTACCATTAAAACATCGTGCACACCCATGATTACGAAACTTTGAGGATTAAGTTTTCTTAGTTAAAGATTAGTTTGCCTCTAGAGATTGTCATATATGGCTAACTTTCTTCTCTTTGGGTCTGAATCTTAACATACTGGCTTCAAGAAGAATTCATACCAGAGCTTACCCTGACCCAAATCCTCCTTAAATAATTGATAATCCAGAAAGTATTCTTAGGAAGTCTCGTATACCGAAGGATCCAACTATTTTCAGACCCACTCATAGAGCTAATTCTGTCCCAGAAAACCTTTCAGATCTTCAAGTGATACAAGTTGACTTAGATTTTCCAAGTATTTTACCAAGAGCTAAGTCACTTAATGCTATAGATCAGATAGACTTTGAGTCTCCTAGTTCACCACAACGTAGTGGCCAACATAGTAGCAGCAGAGAAACCCCTCCATCCACCCCTCCTAATCTTCATTTCGTTCATAACTTTGGTTTCTCCCACCCAAATCTACTCAACAGTCTCTTGCTAGTCCAAGCACTTTTGTCATCCATATACCCATTGTTCAAACCACTCCATTCCTCCCACAAAATCCTATCATGGCAGCATGGTATGCTCCCTTAGTGTTACCACAACCTCTGGTTCCTTTACCTGACGAATATCAGTCTATAATTCCCCATTTCACCGGAAATGAATCCACTACTGCTCAACAACATGTAGACAAGATGAATGATGCCTTTGATTATATGGAAATAGAAGATGAGACCATTAAGATGAGAATCTTTGCCCAAAGTTTAGGAGGAGAGGCCAAGAAATGTTTTAAGGGCTTAACTCCTAATAGTATTAATGATCTCCCTTCTTTACATCAAACATTCATAAACAAATGGGAAATTAGGAAGAACCCTCTCCAAATACTTTCAGATTAAAACAACCTCAAGAAAAACACTGGGGAAAGTGTTCAAAATTATTGCACTAGATTTAATAGTGTTTGTAACACACTACCCCGAGATTTGAAACCTCCACAAGGCTCATATTTGGCCAAATTCCCTGAAGGATTTGATCCCGAAATGGCCTATCAGCTAAAAGAAAGGGATCCCTTGACTTTAGAAGACATGCAGAAAGGAGCTCTTAGTGTGGAAGCAAATCTGATTGAGAAGAGAGCTAAAATGAGGACTGAAAATAAAGTAACATATAGGGAAGACACTGCACCTTCCACATCTGACTCAAAATTAGACCATCTAGCCAAGAATATGGATAGGTTGGAAAGAATGATGGAGAGGTTGGTTTTCCAAAAAAATGCTCAGAATAGGAACCAGCCTCAAAATTAGAACCAGAACTCTAGGACAAACCCCCTTCAGATTAGGCAAAGAGATACTGATCAACAGATCATAGCTCCATTCCAAGAAAATTATGTCGATGAAGATGAGGGAAGTATTATAAACATGTTGGGAGTAAGTAATGAAGACTCTGCCCTTTTCACATAGGATGACTAGGCCACATATACATATGATGATAATGAAGGCCTAGAATCTGAAGACTATAGGCAAGGATTTGAGAATGCTATCATGGAGGTCCATAAACAATATGACCTTAGGAGCAAAAAGAACCAAGAAACTCCCCAAACAAAGACCTCTGAAACTGCTACTAAAAATAGATCTGAAAAAGTAATTAGAAAGGTTGTTGAAAACAACAAAACAACAGCTGCAAGTTCTGGTAAAAACAAGGGCAAAAGCACTCAAACCACTGATAAGCAGAGTGTTGACCCTAACAGCACTAGCACTTCAGCTAGTACCCCTGTAAAAACAGTTTTAACTGATGTACATAGTAAAAACCAGCATGCTGATTTTGCTGATAAGTTAGTGACTAACAAGACAGTTTTGAGCCTGTCAAAGAATCAGTTCCCTTTCAAGTTGGAAAGTGAAATTGATAAAATCAAAATCTCTTTCCCCCTCACTGAGTTAGTCACTCAAGATGTATATAAATGTCAAGTGTTAAAAGCTTTGAACATAGAAGAAAATAATGACTTTTTCAACCTAAATGATGATCAGCCAACCCTTTTATTTGGGCCTAAAATTGAAGGAAAGTTCCAAGAAGGAGTGGTCCCTCCTTTCTATGTCAGTTTGAATATCCATGATAAGATTTTACACAATGCTATGCATGATCCAGGGGCTTCACATAACCTCATGCCCAAAGTAATCATGGAGAGATTAAGCCTTGAGATAACCAGACCATATAAATATTTGTATTCTTTTGACTCTAGTAGAGTAAAATTCTTAGGCCTGATCAAAGATCTTTGTGTAAACTTGACCCAAATCCCAACCAAATGCATAGTGATGGATGTGGTAGTGGCTGATATGCCCCCCAAATATGGAATGCTTCTTTCAAGATCATGGGGTGCTAATCTTCAAGATACCATGTAAATGGACATGACATATGCCACCATTCCTGTCTTCGGTCAACCTAGAAGACTTTATAGGGAATCACTCATGAAATTTATGGTGAGTAGTCAAGAAAAATTAGAAAATTCCCTTCTTTATTCTATCCATGCAGACATAGACTCATTCATTCTTTGCAATGATGAAAGCTTTGGTGAACTATAGTTGGATAGTGAGCAAGCACCCAACATAACAAAAAACATGGAGGGAGAGAATAGGGAGGGAGAGGCTCTCAAACAATTTGTTGAATCTGAAAATTACAGCAAACAAAACAGAAAGTATGAATATCCCACTGTCCACCAGCTTAGTGCAAGTCATGAGAGTCAAGAAGAAAGGCCTCAACTCCATGAAAAATTTAAGAAACAAGACCAACATAAACATGCTGCAGAACCCATAAAACTGCATAATGATAGTCAAAACACACAGGACAAAGGGGATATGAATGAAAACAACAACAAGTCTGAAACTAGCCCTCTTTGGAGTATGATTTTTGATGGGTCTTGTAATAGAACTGGTGCAGGAGCAGGTGTGTGGCTTCACAACACAGAGAATAATCACACTGAAATCCATTCATACAAGTTAAACTTCCAATGCAAAAATAACATAGCAGAGTATGAAGCACTCCTCTTAGGACTACATTTACAGAAGAAATTAGGAGCCAGGAGGATAGCTGTTCATGGAGACTCTGAACTGATCATTAAAAAAATAAATGGAGAGTACATTGCTAAACATCCAAGACTAAGAGCCTATAGAAATGATGCTATGGACCTTTTGAAAACTTTTGAGGAATATGAACTTGTTTTTGTCCCTAGATACCAAAAAATTTTTGCCAATGGATTAGCTTGCGCTGCCTGTTCATGCCAAAGACCCTATGACAACAAACAGTTCACAGTCCAAGTAAAATATAGACTAGCTGTCCCAGACAATGAAAATTATTGGCAGGTCTTTGAGGGAGATAAACAGATAGAAGACTTTCTGCAGTTCAGAAACGAGTTTGAATTTCCAAATTCAGACTCAAAGTATGATAAAGACTGTCTTAATGAGGAACAGCCTATTGAAAAATAACCTTCTCCTATTTCAAAAGTAATCTACTAACCAGAGAATTTGAAAATCAAACAGAAGAGTACATAAACTCAGAAAGAGAAGACATGGAGGTATTACAGTCTAAAGACAAAGGCTTACCCAAAGGACTAGCACCTCTAGAAGACCTGTTTGATTTTAACGACGTTGCCAAGAAACCAACAATAAAACCCACTGACTTTGATATTGAGTAATGCAATATAGGCAGTAAAGACAAGCCTAAAATGATCAAATTATCTAAAACATTGCCAGCTCACGTGAAACTGAAATATATTGAGTTGTTTAAATAATTTTCTAATGTATTTGCTTGGAGATATGAGGATTTAAAGGCATATGACACAGATATCATTCAGCACAAGATACCACTTAAATAAAACCAGAAACCATTTAGACAGAAATTACGCGGAATAAACCCTGTGGAGTTACCTCTGGTCGAGAAAGAAATTAGGAAAATGTATGATGCTGGAATTATTGTCCCTGTGAGATACTCAGAGTGGGTATCTAATCTTCTAGCTGTAAGAAAGAAAACAGGAGAAATAAGGCTCTGTATTGACTTTAGGAACTTGAACAGAGCCTCTTTAAAGGACAACTATCCCTTGCCTAAAATGGAGCACATCCTACAAAGGGTAGTTGGTTCCAAGAGGATTTCCTTGCTAGATGGCTTTTCAGGATATAATCAGATATTGGTACTCACTGAAGACCAACTGAAAACAGCCTTCACTACTCCTTGGGGCACTTTTATGTATGTAAAAATGCCTTTTGGATTAATGAATGTCAGTGCCACCTTTCAAAGGGCCATGGACATTGCTTTCTCAGAAGAAATCGGCCACTTCATTGTGATTTAGTTAGATTACATTACAGTCTATTCCAAAATAGATGAAGAACACCTAGTACACCTAAGAAAGGTCTTTGAGAAATGTAGAAAATTTGGGCTATCCTTGAATCAGACACTATTTGGTCTCCAAAAAGGTAAACTTCTTGGTCATATCATATCCGAAAAAGGGATCAAAATAGAGCCAAAAAGGGTTTAAGGCATATTGCAAATCAGTCACCCCAAAAACATCAAAGAACTTCAATCTTTCATTGGAAAGACTAATTTCTTAAGAAGGTTCATACCCAACCTGGCAGAACTCCTTAGGAACATGACAAACATGCTAAAGAAAGAGATAGGAGTTAAATGGACTTAGAAGCAAAGAAGTCCTTTGAACTGGTCAAACATGCACTCACCCAAGCACCAGTCCTTGTTAGTCCTAATTTCACTAAGGACTTCCTCATATTTTCATTTGCATCAGAACATACTGTGGCTGTTGTCCTATTACAGAAAAATCCAGAAGGACAAGAGCAACCAATTGCATTTTTTAGCAAGGAATTAAGAGATGCACCTCTGAAATATAATATCATGGAAAAACAGGCCTATTCTTTGGTCAAAGCCTTGAAGGATTTCAGATTTTATATCTTACACTCTCACATTATTGCATTTGTGCCCCATATAGTGGTAAAAGATATTTTGTCACAAGACCCTGATGGAAAAAGAGGAAAGTGGATTGAGGTGATATTGGAATATGATTTGGAAATTAAACCCACTAAACTCATAAAGGGTCAAGGCCTAGCACAATTAATGGTTGAATCTAACTTGCAAGCACTTGATATAAACATGATAGATGCATTAGATGGGAAGGAAGAATTACCAGCCCCACTTATTGAGGATCATTTCCTCAATTCATCTTGGTATGCTGATATTTTGTATGTGCTTACAAATCTCAATGCCCCTCCTGGTATGTCTAAAACAAAGGCAAGATTATTGAAGTTAAAGGCTGTTAATTACTGCATTTTAGATAAATGTTTATATTGGAAGAATGCCACTGGTTTATTGCTTAAATGTTTTCCTGAGGTTGATGCAGATAGGATCAAGCATGAGTTTCATGAAGGAGAATGTGGAGGCTGCCTAAATTGGAAAACCACTGCTAATAAAATCCTTAGAGCTGGCTATTACTGGCCCACCCTCTTTCAATATGTCCACAAAATGATAGTTGCCTACCACAAATGCCAAATCTTTGAAGGCAAGAGAAAATTGCTTCCTTCACCCCTGCAACCAATCACTGTTGAAGATCATTTTCAACAATGGGGCCTAGACTTCATTGGGGAAATCCATCTTGCCTCATTTGCCCAACATAGATGGATACTAACAACAACTGATTATTTCACCAAATGGATAGAAGCTATCCCTTCTAGGAATGTCACAGACTCAGTTATCATAAAATTCCTTGAAGACCATATCCTGTGTAGATTTGGTTGTCCTAGAAAAATCATCACTGACAATGCTGCTGCATTTGGTTATAAAAAGATGGTTGATTTTTGTCACAGATATCAGATTGTGCTTGGTCATTCCACAGCTTATTACCCTCAAGGTAATGGGCTGGCAAAGTCTTCATAAGAGCCTGATAAACATAATAAAGAAGCTGCTGGAAGAAAATCAGAGATCATGGCACAACAAGCTAGTACATGCTTTATGGGAAGATAGATTGACAACAAAGAAATCCATTGGAATGTCTCCCTATCAGCTGGTTTATGGAGTAGATGTAGTTTTTCCTACCAGTTTAGGAGTGAAAGTGATGAAGTTGGTCCAAGAAATACACTTAAAAGAAGATAGCATGATGAGGAGGATAAATCAGACCATACATCTTCAGCAAACTAGGGAAGAAGTTTATAACAGAGCACAGAAAGTACAAGAGAATATCAAAAAGTTTTTTGATAAGAGGACAAAGGCTAGTGATTTCAAGATTGGTGACAAAGTACTCAAATGGGATTCCAGGAGAGAAGATAAGGGAAAACATGGCAAGTTTGATAATTTATGGCAAGGCCCTTACATCATTCAATCTGCCATTGGTCATAATGCATTTTTTCTACAAGATATGGATGGTAAAGACCTGTTTGGGGGTCTTGTCAATGGCAGGATGCTCAAACATTATTTCTGTTGAAACCTCTGTTTAAAGCTTTCATTCTTCATTGTAAATATCATTTCTTTGTTTTTTTTTTTTAAGAAAAAGAAAAAAAAAGAGAAAAGAGAAAAAGAGGGCAGATATAAAAGAAGAAAGGTACAGCCCCATACCAAAAAGAAAGAAAATCTAAAAGTGTGCAAGCGTAAATGCCACTACTTGAAAGAGCACTGCTATTTAGTCATACAACCTAATCATGACTAGATAGATTTCAATTTACTGCTGATAGGTTAGTGAAGAAGATCTGCAAAAATGTTTAATCTTGGCTTATCAGTAAATTAGATTAGGATAGAAGAAGAGAATGGTTTAAATAAGCTCAAAACCTGAACCAAGAAAGCACAAAAAGAATGGCTCTAATCAGATAAAAACCTGAGCCAAAGAAAGGAAAAAGACTGGTTCTAACATGTTGAAAACAGGAACCAGGAAAAGAAGAAGAAGACAGCTCAAAGAGATCAAAATCAGAGCTAAAAGAAAGAAGGAAGGACTCTCATTGTTTTCAGATCTTAAGCCTTCCAGGTTTTGTTTTACTTTTCTGCATAAAGGTCTATGGGCAATTTGTTTTTGAGGTCATATAAATCACAGCAAATCAGACAGCTTAATCTTGGTTTGGTTGTGTTTCAATTTCTGTTTTAGAATATAGAAAATGAAATCTGTCAGACAGCTTAATCCTGGAAGATATTAGATTAGGTAGAGAATTTTTGAGTCCAACTGTTTAATCTGGACTCATGAAAGTTATAAGGGTAGGTTTAGATTAGTTTTTCCTATTTCAAAAAAATAAAAATGTTGATGTCAAAGGTTTACAAGTCCAAGTGCACCTTATGGAGAAAAAATGTTAGGAAAATAGGCTGTGTAGGTAGAATGTTTGGGAGAAAATCACTTTGTTGTCAATCTACAGATCATCTTCTCAAGCAGCATGATCATCAAAGAAGAAAGAGGTTGTCAAAGTGAATCAAAGCATCCATGCACTAGTCTACATTCTAGGGACTATTTCTGAGGTTCTTGACACCTCCAAGGAGCTGCCATCCCCAAGTTGGAGCCGTTGTTAGCCATCAATAAACTTTGCTGCAGCAGATGATGGCTAAATTTGTTGTGTGAGCCTTCAAGAGATTATTTTCATAGAAAACTACTCATTCTTGAAGCCTTTCAGTGTTCCCTAACTTCAGAGTAATCTTCACTTTTGTTTCCTTCAAAAGAGCACTCCATAGAAGCCTGGCTAGTCCCAAGAAGCTGTTTTGAAAGCCTGTTATCCCACCATCATTCTTCATCACTTCCCCTTCATAAGCATTCTCCATGTTCACCCCTTCATTTCATTTTTTTTCATTCACTCCTTAAAGGGTCACTAATCTTCATCTTATACCCTCGTTTTTCTAAAAAATTCCTTGTTAAACCATAAAAATCCCTTTTTGTTGGTTTAAAAAACACCCTTTTACCCTATCGGAACAGCGAAAAACCTCAAAAAACCCCTTTTCAGCCTTTAAATATGACAATTTCATATAGCCAGGCTTAAGCCCCCGCGGGCCTAAGTCCTTAGCCTTTTTCTCCATATAACAGGGACTCGCGACTGTCAGCTATCAGTCTTAAGCCCCTTCCACGCTATCGGACATCGCTCTGCCCCATTTTTCCTTTGTTTCTTCATTTTTTTCCCCGCGCAATGGTTTCACTCTCGAGAAAATATCCTTCGTTGATCTCACAGATCCAACGGCCATCGACTGATCGCCCCATCGCAAATTTCTCTTCCCCCAGTCCCGCGTCCCTTTCCCCTCTTTCTTCCGAAGGCCAATCCCTCGACTCAATCTCAACCGTCTATTTCCTCCAAGATCCGACGGCTATCGTGCATCGCAATTTCATGCTGATGATCTCCCGCTCCCGATTTAATCTCCACCGTTGATCTCGATGTCGATCGGACGGTCTACGCTACCCTCCATCGCACCGAAACTTCCCCATCGCATTGAGCTTCTTCTTTTTTCTTCTCTCATTTCCTTTCTCCGCCGATATGCGAAGCCCTGAGCATATCTCCGCCATCGATCTTGATCCCGATCCGACGGTCCTCTGCCCATCACTCTGACCCTTCCCATCGGCCATCAGCCATCACAACTTCCAAGTTCTGCCTCCTCGGACCTTCTCTTCCACCGATAGCCGATCCTCTGAGTTGATCTCCGTCGTCCATCTCACAGATCTGATGGCCCACATAGATTTTCCTTCGTACTCCCAAATACCCCCGCTATACATATTTTCTTCAGTTTTCCATATAACCCCATTGGTCCCACCTGACCACGCTGGGGATTTCCACCGTGTTTCCTTAAAATATCCACTGTTGATCTGGTTGCCCCCCTCAGATCCAACTATCCCTAGTGATCTTCATGCCCGTTTCTCTGTGGCTGTCCAAAAACCATTTTCAATGCAAAAAAAGGCAATTTTTCTCCCGGAGCACGCATTATCCCGGCCCTTCCATCTCCTCTCGCCGTGTTACTCTTATCCCTCCGCGTTCATTCTCAACCATAGATCTGCACCCCTATATCTAACGGCCCAAATCTCATTTCGCGTCCATCTTTCTCCCCATTCCCCTATGTGCACTTGGAACGCAAAATGGGTGGTTTTCAAGGGACACACGTCACCCATCCACCCGTGTCACGTTCATTTGGCCCAATACCACTTACCGCCCATGCCCCGCGCGAATAACACCTCTGGTATTCCCCAAAACCGCTTTTCCAGTTCTTCGCACCAAACTCAGTTTTGATCTTGGTTTTCGTGGTTTTGTGCCATGAAATCCTTCCCCGCTGCATGTACCTTGCCTCCTCACTGCTCCACAACCTCCGCCAAAGCCCTCTGTTGCAGTTAAACCCAAGAAACGCAGTATTTCATAACTATTTTGTTGTCGTGTGCAGGTTTAATGGTGGATTAATCCGCAAGTCTCCCACAGCCAAGGAAACAGTGGAAAAGGGGTCAAGGGGTCGAATTTCAAATCTTAATCAAATGTTTTATGTACATGATTACACAACAAACTCTCCAGCGCAGCCCCTATACACAAAGGAAAACAAGGAAGATCAGTGGAAGTTGAAGGTTAAAGCATAAATCCAAAGATCAAAGGCTTAACCAAAAAGTTAAGGATAAAGACAAAAACACAATTTAAAGCTAAATATCAGTGTTTAAAGAGATAAATTCAAAGACAAATCAGCGAGAAATGACTTCAGAATTCCATATCATCAAAGTATTTATTTCTCCAAAGGACCAAAGGGACACCTATAGTCTACCTTTCCTCTCAAAGACACCGTGAAAGCCATCTTGATGGTAGAAACTCTTTAAAACCGTAGAATAGTTATTGCATAGTCATGGGGCTACAAAACCCAAAAAATGACAGTTTACTTGTCATAGAGGTCAAACAGGGTACTTCAGACCAAGATATCTTCAAAGAAAACACTTCAGAGTTATTACTAGCTTACCAGATATGCCTCAAAGATAGGAAAAACTACCAAAGTGGTACAATCAGTTAATGCAATGGTCATTAACCAAAATGGGCATTCGAATAATTCTCCCACTCTGTCTTAATTGATATTTACTACCATTTCTACAGCACTCTTCCTCTTGGCACCTATATGTATTCACAGAAAATTCATTGTAAAGGGTTGGGAAATTGTTAAGAGTTTGAACTGTTATTGAGTAAGAGCTTCTGAGTAGTTGTAATATAGTCGGCTGGGAAGAAAAGCATTGGACTATTAAAAGCTATTGGACTCAGAGTATGTAACTGGTTTTGCACATCAATAGACAAGCAGATTCACTAGATCCTGATCTAAATCATTAGTGATGTTATTCTCACTGTAATTGTTATTTTCTTTATGTTTTCCATACTGTCCATTTTCTCTGATAAAGAACAACAAATATAGAGTAGGATATACTGCAAAGTACCCTAGCTCTCACTGAAAAACTTTATCTTTATGTTTTCTGCTAAATGTGTGTTTAGGAATGATTTCAATAGAGTATAACCAGTCAAGGAATGTTGGTGAGCCCATATCTTGCTGAGTAGAACTTGATATGTTGTTCTTGAATGATATTTTCACTGCATGCTAAGTAGAGTCCTAATCAAGGAATTTTATGGTTAGCCCTGTCCCTTGTTTAGTCTTAAACAACTATTTTTAGGATTTCCCTTTAAGAGTTTGCCAAAGAAGGCTAGGTTAAAAGTCCTTACCTGATCTTAGGCTATATTTTATGTTTATCTTAAAGTTTTCCTTTGAGTGCATGCCAAAAGCAGGCTAGGTTAAAATTCCTTACCTAATCTTAGACTGCCCTTTGTTTTCTTATATGTTTTTTGTTCTTAAGAGTATGCCAAAGTAGGATAGGTTAAAGGTCCTTACCTGATCTTAGGCTGCCCTTTGTTTTCTTACATGTTCGCTCCTTTATCATCATTTCTTAATGTTTCATACCACCAAATCAACTTAAAAGATCTTCTGATATAGATGAATTTCCCTTTGAAAACCCTTGAATAGTTTTTGTGCAAGTAAGCCCTTTTATGACTCCATAGCCCAATGGTTTTTCACTGTTTTCTGACCTATCTTCCCATGCTGAAACATCCTTCCACTTATTTCCTTCTTCACTTCACATGACCTTCTCGTTTAATGATCCCCAACCAAAAAACAAACAAAATCCCTTATACTTCATAACTGGCCTAATATCATACCATAAGCCTTAAAGCATCTCATTCTAAAACACTCATATAGAGAGATCCCTCTCTGAATCCAGGAGGGCTAGATCCTAGGATTCCAAAGTGGTTCTGATGTTGCCTTGTCATTTAGTATGCCAATTTGATAAATCACAGGACCCAAACACATATGAGAGTGGTTGAATGTGGCACCAATGCCTGATGATGTATGACAGCTCAAAGAAACCTGCCTATAGTAGGCACTCGAAGTCCCTCATGGGTAAGGGTGGGATTTCTGCTCGGAAACACCCGTGTGCTAAACAAGATTGCAGACTTAGCTAAATAGAATAAGTGTGCATAGAAATGTCACATGAAAAATCGAGATCTAAACATATCAAAAATCATAATACAAAGCCTTCCTTCTATTTCTACCTTCATCTCCCTTATATGATTTGTGATCCTTCCATAGCCCTGACCCACCTCATAACTGCGCTGCACATGTGGCCACTAACCTCCATGAAGACTGCGTTGTCTCTCCATGTTCTCCACCATCTCTACATTTAATTCCCACTCTCTCCATCATGTGTGCATTAGATGCACTACTTCCTTCACTATGTCATTATTAGTGATCTGTGATCTTACTTTGAATGCACCCTGATCTCATTTGACTTCGTCCATGATCTCCATGATCTTTCATTAATGTGGCATGATCTCCACTCTTCCTTCATTTAAGAAGCTGCTCCACTACTCCATAATGCAGATCTAACTCTAAAATATCCACATACACACATCAAAAGTCAATTTTATTCATCTATGGGGTTTGTGGGTCCCTCCATCCTCTTATTTACTTAATTAATTAAGAAAATTAAGAACTCTAATATTCCAATTATCTTATGGAAATTTGGGAATATTATAGTCCTCCCCGCAAAAATACAAAACTGGATGCTACAGCAAACATCCTCCCTCCAAATGGCATCCTCATATGGAAGGCCTCCTCATCTGCCACAATGTGTAATGCATGCCTAGCTCCAAAGCCGCCACTTTATAATGTCTAGAAATGTCTCCAACTGAAAATTTAGATACCTCTCCTCATCAATGTGTCTCCAAGTGGCAACCATATGTTGTCCAAAGATCTCCTCTATACATGAGATACATGAAATGAAGTGGTTTATTCCCGAAGTGGAAAATCCCAACTCATGAGCTATCTCTCCAACCCATGCTACATAGAGTAGAGTGCATCTATCAATGCTCTCATCATTAGCCCTATTGGCCTTGTGGGATCCAAGAATCACATCAACATAGTGCAAAATAAGAAGTAGAGACATATGGGTGAACATGCACAATGTCAAACCATATTCCCCTAATAACAACCACCGCAGAAAATCCTTTTGCTGCCATGCTAGATCATCATGAAAATAAGTAAGAGAGCCATACTCTCTCAATAGAAACCACCGCAACAATGCTTCTTGCTGCCACGCCAAATCACCATCAATATAAATATGAGAGCCATACTCTCTCAAAATAAGCCACCGCAACAATGCCTCTTGCTTCCACACCACATCATCATTTTACCAAATGTAGTGGCCATATTCTCTCAAGAGAAGCCACCGCAGCAATGCATCTTGCTACCCCATCACATCATCTCATACCAAGTACAATGAACATAATCTCCCAACAGAAGCCAACACAGTAAGGCATCTTGTTGCCATCCTCCATCAATATCATGCAATGTATGGGGATAAATCAGCCCATAATCTCCCAATAATAACCAAAGCAACAAGGATTCTTGTTGCCATCTTACATCATCATGATGAAAGTCATGGAACAACAACATACTGCCTGCCATGTGGTATGTCACATCAAAACAATACAAATAAGCTCCCTTATGCCACATCATGTGAGAGTTATGCTATGTCCCAAACCCAAGTAGATACATGAACATAAGATATGTCCCAAAAATAAGTACATGTAAAGACACGAGACATATCCCAAACAAAAGTAAATACAAGGATATAAGATACACCATGTGATGGCCAAACTCTCTTAGAAATAACTAGCACAGCCATGCCTCCTGCTGCTGCATAACATCGGTGACATCCATGGCATGGTCCACGCAAATGTGAGATGCTGGGTAGAACCCATACTCACCCAACAGCAACCAGCACATCCATGCTTCTTGTTGCCCTGTATCATAGATCTGTAAGAAGGTTGGAAACCTCTTGCTCCTCATCTGGATCCATTCACCCCAATGTGGGTGATGAATCATGCCAAGCTCTATCTTGGTATCCATCCAAGGTGGAATACCAATCTCCTCCAATATTTGATAAGCTTTTCACTCCATGAAATTTTGAAGTGCACCTCCTTTGAGGTCTCTCCATGAGATCCTCTCATCAATGGCCCAATAGAACCTATAAGGCTCCATACATGTTGTAGGTAAAATTCCTCTTTGAGCTGTGAGGTGTTCATCAAGGAAAATCCATCCTGATAATGGAAAGTACTCTCCATCATAATATGTTTACCATCTATCATCTGTCCCTCCAGTGCTTCATGAGTGAAGTTGTCTTCGGGATGCTCCAAGAATAATGGGGCCCTCATCTCATCACTGCTGCTTAGTGACAGTGTTGTAGATCTTCACAGTGATACATCTGCTGTCTTCAGGCCACACACAATGCTGAACTCATAGTCTCACACTGTACTGAATGGGACTATGCTCCTCCCATCTTCTACAACTCCACCCTTAAACACAAATTGTTGGGTGTAGCTCAACCATGATAAATTTGTATAGCTATACATCTTCTCCTTGATAAAATCAAGGGTCCTCAGTGCAGTGATAATTTTCTGCTCCAAATCAGCAAGGTTCTCTAATCCTTGTTTATTGACTTGCCCTAATGTCATGGTCTCACAAATCTCAATATGAGGTACTGAAATAATATGAGATGAAAGTATATGCAAACCTTGGATAAGATGAATCTTGGGAACATCTTACACGTCTACAAGAGTTCCTCCAACCGATGCAACGAACTCTCCAACTGTTGGTAATTGTGATGGTTTCTCTTCTTCAACTGTACCAGTGTTGGTATCTTACTCCTCCTCCTCATGCATCTCATGAATCATGGATGGGTCTCCTAATTTCAAGAGCTCAAGACCATCTTGCAAAGATGCAAGTGTTCCTCCTCCTGATGTGGCTACTTCTGTAGTCAGTGGTGGTGGTAGAGGCTCCTCCTCCTAAGTGATAATGATGACATCTTCCTTGGACTCTTCATGTACTATCTCCTCAATGATGGGAGATTTCTCTATGTGAGATGTCTCTAGTTTCTTTATACCAAACTTTTTCTTCAATATTTGAATGAAATTTTCATAAGAAGACACTCTCATATGTGAAAAATGACTGAACCACCAATTTCCTGCTTCACCCTCTAGGTGTAGCACTCCAATCTCCACAACCTCTATTTCTACTACTGGATATAGTTTAAAGAAGGTAGCTAATTCTACCCTCCAAGCCCTCAATGTGCTTGTGGAAGATCCATCAAGTGTAGGCAAGCAGAATCTATGCCTCTTTCTTCTATTGCTGCTACGGGATCTCCTTTCTTCTTTGAATTGCAAAAATTGTTGAAGAGAGAGATTATCCTTGAGTGCTCTAGGTTGTGCTTTGTACTTAGACATATATTTACTTAGGGTCTCATACCCCAAGTCTCCTTCATATTCACACCATTCCCCTCTCTTATCAAAGAAAGTGGATCTAGTAGAATGATGTGAAGCTCTTTGCTTCTCCGGTTGCTTCCCATGCTGATAGGAAGTGCTTGGACCTTCCTCTTTATGAACTCTTCTTGGATCCTCCTTTTTCCTTTCTCTCTTCATTTGATTGACCTCCTTGGAGAGATATTGCATATATCTAAAAAGAATAGTGGCAAAACTGCAATCCTCCTTCATAGAAGATCTCTACTATCTACTTATTCTTTTGATGCAAAAGATGAAGTTCCCACAAGCTGAGCCAAAGATCATGCTCTGATACCACTGTAATATCGCAAAAGGGAGAATGCAGTAATACTAAAACATAGTATAATAATCGTAGCATTGTAAAAAAATAATCTAAAGACACCATAAAAATGTACAAAATAGCTGAGCCATTTTATTATATAGGAGGTGGATAAACAATAAAACAAAGCTCAAAATATGAGACACTCAAGCCAAAGAGATGGCCTAGAATGACCCTTAAATGACCCCACAAGACGGATTACGTAACTATTGTACTGTTGGAAGGAAAACTGTGTTGTCCCTGCTGTAAATGTTGGGACTACGACTGCCAAAAAAATGTAGAAGTGTAGATATAGAAGTTCTGGATCTCATATGATGCCTGGATTTCAGATCCTAGCTCTATGATGAATACCCAAGATAACCCAGAAAGGATTTCGAGATCTGACAATCTTGAAAAATCACCCTCTTAGGCCCTGCAACTATATGACTGTTGGGAATACATATCTACTGCATGAGCTGAAGATATGATGGCTGCAATAGGGCACAACCAACTCAATGCATAGAGGGTCTATCCCTCCTTCAGATCCTTAAGCTAGAAGCTCAAGATCTATCTCCTCCAACCTCCTCTAATAGGTGCAGCTGCTAAATGCACAATAGTTGGAGAAAAATGTGTTTTCAGAGAGGGAGGCTCTATAGCCTGATGTTAGATGCTGAAAATAAGCTCCTGAATGATGGAAATAATGTGCCCAAAGTGAGGATATGGTCCCTCGCATGATTGATAGCTGAAATACTGGAAACTTCCTTCCTCCAATAGATCTACATTGTCTCTCCATTTTCTCCACCATCTCTGCATTTATTTCCCACTCTCTCCATCATGTGTGCATTAGATGCACTAATTCCTCCACTATGTCATCATTAGTGCTCTATGATCTTACTTTGAATGCACCCTAATCTCATTTGACTTCCTCCATGATCTCCATGATTAGTCATTAATGTGGCATGATCTCCACTCTTCCTTCATTAAGGAGTTGCTCCACAACTCCATAATGCAAATCTAACTCTAAAATATCCACATACACACATCAAAAGTGGATTTTATTCATTTATGGGGTTTGTGGGTCCCTCCACCCTCTTATTTACTTAATTAATTAAGAAAATTAAGAACTCTAATATTTCAATTATCTGATGGAAAATTGGGAATATTACAACAACTAACATGGGTTGATGCCACGGTTGAGGAGTATGACTCCATTATCAGAAACAGTGCATGGGAAGTGGTCCCAAGACCAGTGGGAAGTTATTGTTTGGATCCAGGTGGATATACAAGGTGAAGCAAGAAGCCGATGAGAGTGTGGAGAAATATAAGGCAAGATTTGTGGAGAGAGGATTCTCATAGGTAGAGGGGATTGACTATGAAGATAATTTTGCACTGGTTGCAATGTATATATATATATATATATATATATATATATATATATATATATATCGTTTAGATCTATCCTTGCACTCTTAGCGCAGATGGGGTGGAAAATACATTAGATGGATGTAAACACAACCTTTCTCAATGGAGTTATTGAGGAAGAAGTGTACATTGAGAAACAAGAAGGTTTTGAGACCTTTGACAGGGAGTCACATGTGTGAAGACTCAAGAGAGCACTGTATGGGTTGAAGCAAGCACCTCGTTCTTGGTACACTAGGATCGAAAACTATTTCACCAGGTTGGGCTTCACAAATAGTGAAGCAGATGCAAACCTATATCATATTGTGGTTGATGATAAGATTTTTATTATTGTACTTTATGTTTATGATCTTATACTAACTGGTGATGAGAAGCTCATAACTTCTTTTAAAGATGATCTTTCAAGAGAGTTTGAGATGAAGGACATGGGGCTCTTGCACTATTTCCTTGGCTTGGAAATATGGCAAAGATATGGGGAGCTATTTGTATCTTAGGGAAAGTATGCCAAGGAGATTCTAAGGAAGTTCCACATGGAGGGAAGAAAACCTATGGAGACTCCTCTTATAGGAAACTGGAGGAAAGAGGATGCTACTTCAAGTGACGTAGTGGATGCTACTATTTACAGGAATCTTGTGGGTTCACTTATGTATTTGGTGAACACACGACCAAATATATGCTACGTAGTTAACCAGATTAGCCAAGATATGGTTAAGCCTACCAAGATCTTTTGGAAGGCGGGGAAGCATGTGTTGAGATATCTAAAGGGCACTACAAGGTATGGATTATGGTACATATGGACATAGGGAGTGAAGCTTCAAGACTTCACCAATGCAAATTGGACAGGTAGTCCATCAGACATGAAGAGCATATCAGGGGGCATCTGAAACATAGGATTAGCAATAGTTTATTAGTACAATAGGAAGCTAAGATCAGTTGTACTCAGTTCATCCACGGCTGAGTACATGGCAGCTAGTGATTTTGCATGCGAGGCCATTTAGATGAGGAAGATACTTGCTGGCTTGTTTGGTCATCAGATGGATCTGATGGTGATACATTGTGATAACCAAAGATGCATAAAACTCTTGGGTAATCTGGTATTCCATGACAAGTCCAAGAATATTGACATCTGGTACCACCATCTTGGAGATTGTGTTCAAAGGCACATTATGTTGTTTCAGTACATTCCCATGGAGGATCAGGATGCAGATATCTTTACAAAGGCACTTGCGAAGAGAAAATTTGAATACCACAGAGGCAAGATCGAGGTAGCTAATAATCCCTTTCTTGTTGAGAGGGAGTGTTGAAATTCAACAAGAAAATGCACCACATACTAGTGTTGGATTCTAGTCACACATGAGTGAGGAATTCAGTGACACATTAGTGCTAAATGTGGGTGTCTAATTTATTTATCCCTTAAATAAATTGGACAATAAATTGTAATCTTATCTCATAACAACTTGTAATATTTAATTAAGTGTGATAGACTTAGTTAGCTCAATAATTTCGAGTTGAGGGTCAAATGTGAGGCATGTAGAGTGATTATATTATTTACAGGGTCGAGTTGCAGTTGTAGCACTAGTGTGGTGTGAGTGTAATCAATTAACTCAAATTAATTGAGTTAAAATCAGTTTAACTAGTTCTAACTAAGTGATGATCTACTGGAAGGTCAAGTGAATTAAATTATATCTAATTCACAAGTAGTGATCTACCAAGTAACTGGTGATTCACTATTAATAGTTGCGTGCATGTCAATTTTGATGACGACCTGGTTGAGACAAATGTTAAAGGGAATTAAAATATCAGTTGTATTAATAGCGAACTGCCCAAGTGCAGTTATAAAGCCATGGGATTCCCATGATGGATTGCACAGTCAAGGAAGGTTGGAATTCCTATTTAATAGATTGCGTGAGCAAGGCAGGCTGAAGGTGGGCAGGAAATTGGTTATTTATTGGTCCAATTTTTCCTAGATCAATGTGAGACGATTGGTAGAGTGTATGAGCTTCTTGTGAGCACACATGCATTGTATTGTTTCATGATTCCTTGGTTGATTATACAACAAATATGGAGGGGTTTTGAGCATTTTCTTTCCCCAGGAAAATCGTGTGTTGTGTGATTGATTTACTTCTTTCTCTTACTTGCATGTGATTGAGTGATCGTGATTTATATTCCGCAAATATTGTAGAAGTATTCAATATCTTTTTTTAGTACATTACATGATTGGATTGAATCCATTGCTGTAATTTCTACAATGTTTCTGGAATCTGTGCCTCGTCCCCATGCTAAAAATGACATTTGTTATGTTTCTCCTCCTTTCTAGATCTCCTGATATATTATCGATGGCCAATTCACTGATACTCTTTCAAAAATGGATAGGGCTAGGATCTTTGATGGGTTAGTTGTTAGTGCTTTCATAAAAATTGATACAAAATAGCGCTGACATTGAAAATGTCAATGCTCATCGAAATTTTTACAGTGCAAATCACTGACACTTAAAATGTAAGTGCTCATCGAAATTTAACCCTACAAAATCATTGACATTCTAGTTATTGACTTTGAGTCAAAATTCCATCTGAAAAGTTGGTAATCAAAACTGAGTTGTGAAAATAACTAGTTGAGTGTACTAGTTGCCTCCAGTAAAATGCCTACATTAGTTTTTCTTGATTTTTAGTGTAAAAACCTTGGTTAAAATATCATGTAAAAAATATAAAACCAAGGTCATAGGATACGTATTCCAAGCTGAATGGTGGAAAAAACATCCTAGTGGGTGTTCATTTGGTTTATTATGGCTAAAGGAAATGGAAAAGGCTTTGGAAAGACGTGGCATTAATTGGAATTTTATTTATGAAATAATGGAAAATAGGAGAAAAGGAAGGTGAAAGGTCACATGTTACATGTGAGGAGAAAATTGAAGGAAAATAATGGAAATTGAAGAAAATAGAGGACTCATTGATAAAAAGGCTTCTGAGGATGAGTGGGAAAGGTTTTGCTAAAGCTTTTTATCAGTGCAGTTTTGGAGATCTCATTATTCTCTATCTCTCTCTCTCATACTCTTGGATACTATTGGTTTTCTTGGAGCCCTCTTGGAGAGTGTGGCATAGTTGGATATTTGGAGAAAGAGGGAAAAGGAAGAGAAGGAAAGCGCAAGAGGACATCAGGATCAACAATTAAAACGGATTATGTTTGCAGGTACATAGTTGCATGTAAGTTTTCCTCACAAATTTTGGAATGTGTGGCATATGAATGTGGTCTCTTGGTCATGATCTATCATTGGAATGGAGAATCTCCTGGATTGACAGCGTATTTTCCTAGCCTTTCCATTTCCCGGATAATCATGATGTTGTGGGTTCATTTCATTATTTTTTTTCCAGTTGGTTCTCATGTTCGTTTAGTTATGGGTTGAGTTATTAGTTACTAGAGAATTGGTTGGAAAAACACTTTGGAGCCCTGTAACAAATTGGGTTGCATTATTATTCCTAGAGCCTTGGTTGGAAAAATGATCTATATCCCTTTGTGGGTTGAGTTACTAGTTTTGAAGCCTTGTTTGGACAATGCTCTAGAGCCCTTGGTGCATTGAGTTACTAGTCCTGGAGCATTTCTTGGAAAAATGGTCTGAAGCTCAGTGGCAGTTGTGGGTTGAGTTACTAGTTATGTAGCCTTGGTTGGAACAAATTCTCTAGAACCTTGGACAACTTGGGTGGAGACCAATCTGGTGATGGTTGTGATGTATGACCATGAGGTGGAATCATTGATTGTGGGTTGAGGTGGTTTGGCTTCTGGAAGCTCTGGTTTGGTTTTGAATGATGAGTTTTATGAGATCCCACATTCATGCTTGGAATATGTGATCTTATTAAGGTATTTTAGTAATGATGTGATAATTCCTCTTTCATATTTTTAAACAAATGATTTTCATGTGCTTAAGGGTTCAAGATCTCTTGCAAGTTAACTGAGTCTCATGAGTGGTTTTTATGTTAATTTTATGAATAATTTAACATAAAACAAATACTGAAAAGCAACAATAAAATGTACAGTACATCACCATACAACACATCAACATAGGAATTTGATGAAGAAGTTCACCCCTCCTGGGCTACATCTCCTTGGTCCAGTTTACATGGCTTGGGCCTCTATATTATGCTCAAATTTGCAAAATGATGTGCCTACAATGCTTTTCTTCTCATAAAACCCATTTCATTGATTCCAGGACACTAAAAAATGGTACCTTAACCTCTTTCTTCTCCTGATTTTGTCGAAAATTGAATGAGTTATGGCCTAACCTAATTTTCCCACAATTCGCTCCACAATTTGCACAAAATATGGGCTGGTCCTACAAATCCACCATGAATTCGAAAAACTGTCCTACAATATCGCCAACCGACGCTGAAAATTGTGGGACAATTAATTTTTCTAATGATGGCTTTAAATTGAATTAGCACTAACAAACATGCATTAACATTTAATTAAACTTGCTTAGCATTTAATGATGTGATGTTAATAAAACCACATTAACATTAATTAAGCTTAGATTAATGTTTTAGTCAGCGCTTAAGGTTCAACACTCCAGTGATCTTCCTGTGGTATTTGGTTTCGGTCATGTGGCTTTGGGTTTTGCCCATAGGGTTCGCCCCCTCTCCCCCCATTGGCGCACTTTTAAAACTTTAAAATAATGTGGCGCTTGTATAGGATAAGAACTATTGCGTATAGGACTTGGTAACACATCATGTTAGTTGGGTGGAGGTCTTGTGTTCAACACCCTCCCGGTCCCACCAGCCCATAAATATAATTTTACACTGTCGTGAAGAGGACACGTGGCAGCCCCAGGCTGAGCCACGTGCCTCCTCCTCATTGACCTAATCATCCACTAAAAAATTGTCAACACACAACGAAGATGCACCAACCAAACTCTTCCACTTGGCAGCCAATCATTCGCCAGAGAGATGGGTTGACCAAAATTTTGACCTGCCTGGTCAACATGACACATCAGTAGTACAGATTTCTGATTGGGCTCCCTGTCTGCAATTTTTTTCCAAATTTGCATGTTTAGGTGATCATATTTGGATCATGGAACTAAGTGATAACTCAAAATTCAAAGTGTTCAGAAGTTTTTTGAACCTGAGTGACTGGATAGATCTCATCTTCATGATTCTGGTGCCACGAATGGTTCGAAAAATCGACACAGTATGAAGAAGTTATCGCGATTTGAAAAGTCCAATAAACTGCAATTTTTGGTTTTTGACCAAGTTTGACTAGGCCTTTGAATATTAAAAAAAGAGAATATTTAAGGGAATATTCCTTGAAATATTCCTTGTGGGCCAGTAATATTGTGACACGTGTCGCAATTTTATTGTTTGGGTTTGGACTTCGGCCAATTAGATGTTGCCATGTGGCAGGGCCAGAAGCCGCCACGTGACCCAGGAATGGTGCAGAAAAATTTTGTGTGGGTCGTCGAGGCTCGAGCCCAAGACCTCCCCGCATGCACGCATAGCTCTTACCGCTCGGGCTACAATAGTTCTTAACCATATAAGTCATTGTGTTTTATTTAATGTGTACTGGTTGCACATTTGGGGGTCGGAGGGGGCCAGCCCCAAGGGTAATCCCCCCCATATGGTCATAGCCCTGGAACCTGGCGCTAAAAGATTAACCATTCATATTCTAATAGTCAAAGCCTATCACATGGGGAGTTAAATACAACGTTTATTCCGCCGTTTTTTTTCGGTAACACAACTCTAACACAGGTTTTAAAAGAACTTACCCTAGTTGCCGCCAAAAGTTAAGGGTTGAAGATCGTGTGATTTGGACATGTGTCCAACCACTAGCCACTAACCACCCACATTTAGTGCTAGTGGCCAGACTGGTGGAAGTTATAGTGCACACCCAAAAAATGGCGGAGATGCCTATTCTAATTGGAGTTTAACTGCAGTGCTCCAGATTTGGTAGATATTTTTAGGGGTCACTGAACAAATTGGGTTGAGGCTCTATATTGAGCTATATTCATTCATTATGAGAGTTTCAATAGTCAATTTAAACTATATCAGACATTCTATACTCATTGGTGAGGTTTCCAGAGCCATCAAAGGACTTTTGAGCAGTTTTTTGCTTCAAATAATTTCTAGGGGCTAGCAGCAATTTGAGGCCTAGCGAGAGCAGCTAGAGGCCTTTCTCAACAATCCAATAGTCAATTTTGGATGTTTCAAAAATTATGTAACTAATGGTGTGGTTTTAAAAGCCTACAGAGGAATTTTGAAGGCCGAGTTTCTTCAGAGAAGTTCCAGGGGCCACCAAGGCCAGCAAGTGCCAACAGGAGAATGAGGCATATCCAGAGCAGCAAGTATCCATTCTCAGTAAACCAATAGTCATTTCTGATTTTTTTGATACTTTTGAACCCATTGATGGATTTTTTAGAAGCTTTTTAGGATTTATTAAGGCCAAGATGCTTCAGAGAATTTTTCAGTGACCCTAGAGCCAGGGGGTACCACCAGGTGTTGGAGGTGAAATCGAAGCAGCCGAAGGCCAATTTCTGAAAACCAATAGTCTATTCTGACTATTTTTGACATTATGAATCCAATGAAAGGAATTTTAGCAAATGATAAGTCAATTTTGGAGGTATAATATGTGTTGGATATATTTGGTGAGTTTTCAGGGACAGAAAAAGAATTCTGAGGGAGTTAGTGCCACTTCGAAGCTCAGGGAAGTTTAGGGGCACCGACATAAGGAGTCAAGTCTAAGGGAACCTAGATCTATTTTCAGAGTGATGACAGCCATGACAGGGGTATGATGGTATTCTAAACCCATTGGTTTATTGCATTTAACCATTGGAGTTTATTTTGTAACTTGTAAATGAAATTTTCCATAATCCCAAAGAGCCAAGTCAAGTTGGCAAGAGATCAAGGAGACGTAGCCCATGATATTCGGGTGAACTCATAGATTAAATTTGTTGTTATGTATTGATGTTTATTTGTTGCATTATATGGTTGTTGCACATTTTTAATATCAGAAAAACCAAATGGACTTAAAGCACTTAAACAATTAAAAAACACACATGTTTCAAGTATAAAATTCCGCACAAGTCAAGTATAAGCTAGATATTTTATTTGTTTAACTGAGTGGGAGGTTCTTGAAAAGCATAGCAATTTATCCAACCCATTTTCAGATCAGGTTGGTATCAAAGCATAGTTTCTTTCTTGATAGAGCACTAGGTTTCTTTTTTAACTTGAAAGGTGTTTGCACTCATAAAGAATTTGACTATTTGCAAATTGATTGTTGCTTACTGATTTGAATTTGCTAGAGGTGGAGGGAAA